>PQFF01000229.1:22863-102466 GCA_003547095.1 Diversispora epigaea | reverse complement strand
TAACTATGGTAGTAAGACGTGACTATAGTAATAAGACGTGACTGTAGTAGTAAGACGTGACTGTAGTGATGAGATATAATAATGTAATTGTAGTTGTATATTGTAATTATAGTCATGTGTTATAACTATAGTCATATATATAACTATAGATAAATATTTTATATAATATAGTATAATTAATATAATTAAAATAAATAGTAAATTATTATTATATATATTTAATTATTATATTTATTATTATATTATTATATTATATTATCAATTATTATATTATTATTATATTAATTATTATATTATATAATTAAAATTAAACTACGATTACTATATTATTCAATAACTATTACTATAATTATTGATAATAATTATTATTATCAAATTATCGAAATAATTATAAATAATTATTATCGAAGTATCGAAATAATTATAAATAATTATTATTATCAATAATTCGAAATAATTATTTTGATGATAATTATTAAATAATTATTTCAAGAATAATTATCATCAAAATAATTGTTATCGAAATAATTAATTATTGTTAATAATAATTATTATTGAATTATCAAAATAATTATTACTATAATTATTATCAAATTATTAAAATAATAATAATTATTATTATTATTAATTAATTATTTCGAAATAATTATTTCGATAATAATTATTAATTATAATTATCNTTATAATGAGGTAATTTCAAAGTTTAAGGAGGTTAACAGGAATATTGTGATATTTATTTTATTGTTTCTTTTAATACATGGACATTAACTATTGTTTTTTAATTATTTTTAGATCAGTTTTTATAATTAAATCGTGTGGCGCAGTACCGTTTTATAAATCTAGACAAGAAAAAAAGATAATTTCATATTGGATGATTATAAAAATTAACTGATTTTTTGTTACACAAAAATTTTTTTTATTTACCTTTTAATAAAATTAATAAAACTTATTGATAACAGATTTTGACTATTAAGTAAAGTTGTTCTTTTGGAGTAAAGTAAACAAAATAAAAGAAAAAATAAGATAAAATAACATTATTAAACCTTTTAAGAAAGAAATAAAACAAATTTCCGCAGGGTAAGGGGGTTAGGTTGATGGGTTAAAGTTGGCACTGGTCGAAAATTTATAAAAACTACACCTATCGGGTACCAGATAGGTGTAGTATCTGTGCCTAATATCGTACACATATCGGGTATCCGATAGGTGTGAGAAAACATTTTTCACACTTATCGGGTACCCAATATGTGTAAAAAAATATTTTTTACACCTATCGGGTACCTGATATGTGTATGATATTAGGCACGGATACTACACCTATCTGGTACCTAGAGATGCAGACTTATAGTGAGGTCATGACACCCCTCCAAGTCACGGCATAGACGTAGATGTGACGTAAATTTTTTATTTTTTAAAGGATTGTCGTAAGTCATGACTTTAGTAGTAAGACATAACTATGGTAGTAAGACGTGACTATAGTAATAAGACGTGACTGTAGTAGTAAGACGTGACTGTAGTGATGAGATATAATAATGTAATTGTAGTTGTATATTGTAATTATAGTCATGTGTTATAACTATAGTCATATATATAACNAGCTTATCTCATTATATAGAGGATAAGCTGTAAGCTTATCTTATAATATAGAGGATAGGTTGTGTCTTAATTTTTTAAATCGGCCTAATTTATACTGTTAATGCAGGCCGTCTGCGTCACAGGATATAACCTGTCTGCTTTTGTCCACGCAGACAGGTTATATCCTAAAAAATCATGCGAATGTGGTGTATACATATGGTGTATGGGCTGATTGCGAAAGTCTTAAAATTTTAGATCAGGTGATATTCTCTTAGCCAATTATAATTTAATTTATTTTTTCGAAGAAATTTAAAAATCAAAAAAATCTCAATATTTTATTAAGGAAACTACTTCTCAACTCCTAAATAAAAATATTCAACACAAAATTTTACATATATTTGTAATTTTTAAAAATATTTTATTAAGTAAATAAGAGTTTAAATATAAGTAGACTTGTTATTAAGTACTTGTCAACCCATCAAACCCGACCCTAACCCATCAACCCAACCCCTTTACCCCATGGAAATTTGTTTTATTTCTTTCTTAAAAGGTTTAATAACATTATTTTATCTTATTTTTTCTTTTATTTTATTTACTTTACTCCAAAAAAACAACTTTATTTAGTAATCAAAATCTGTTATCAATAAGTTTTATTAACTTTATTAAGAGGTAAATAAAAAAATTTTTGTATAACAGATTATTAGTCAATTTTTATAATTAGCCAATATGATAAAAATATAATTTTTTTTAAAATTGAAGCTTAGAATCTATAGATTATTTTATCAATTTATTTTTTGTAGTTTATACGTGAGGAATACCATAATAAATAATTTATTGAATCGAAATATTATATTTAAAAACAAATTTTCTGATCTAATTAAGACCAATTTTATTTAAAGAATCTTATCAATCTTTACATAATTGCGTTGTTGTATTAACGTGAGTGGAATAAAATTTAAGATGAAATCTATCAAATATATTTTATTTGACCATGTACAAAATTACTTACCTTTTTTAGGATTCAAGTATTATTTATTCAACACATTCACGTGAAATTTTCAGGATATAACTTGTCTGCTTTTGACCACGTAGACAGAATATAACCTAACCACTATTATCCCACGCAGAAATGGAAAAAATGACAGCTAACAAAATAATAATTGTCAATCTGCATAAGGCAAAGCAGACATGTTATATCTTAAAAAATCATGCGAATGTGGTATATTTATTTGTGATCTTTTTTTATGTTATGATATAATAGGTAACATATATGTACATTTAAAATATATTTATCACATTTAAAATATATATATATTCAATATCTAAAAGTAGCAAATAAAAAAAAATTCCGGAACATCACACAAATAAGGTGATCAGGATACACAAAATTATGAAGAATTAAATTTTAAAAGAGAAAACTTAAACTAGACCACAGGGTTCAAGTCATTTATTCTAGACCCCCGGGTTTAGGTTATTTTGTCTAGACCCTTTCTTAATTTAGAAATATCAAAGTTAAATTTTAGTTGTACAACCAATCAAATAAATAATCTTTGTTTATTTTGTTATTATTATTATTTTTATTATTTTCATTTTGAATATTTTCTTTTGAATTAAATTGTTTCGCGGAATTAGTTCCTTTTCTTTATTTTCACTGAATTCATAACTAACAAAAATATTTAATAATTATTATACCTAAAGCAAATCTACATTTAATCTGATAATCTTTTTTTTTTTAAAAAAAATATCTTCTCTCTGTTCATGGAATTAACACAGACAAAAAGAAGAAAGAGAGAGGTAATTTCAAGTTTAAGAGGGATTTATAGAACTAAAGGTAAGTAATATTTCGTTTGTTTTATTATTTCTATTAGTTTTCAAGTTGGGTCATATTTTTATTATTTTTAGAAGACCTAAATTACTAAATCGTCTGTTTTTACTTTATAGATTGTGATTTCAAGTAGGATTAAAAATAAAACAAAATTATAATGAGGTAATTTCAAAGTTTAAGGAGGTTAACAGGAATATTGTGATATTTATTTTATTGTTTCTTTTAATACATGGACATTAACTATTGTTTTTTAATTATTTTTAGATCAGTTTTTATAATTAAATCGTGTGGCGCAGTACCGTTTTATAAATCTAGACAAGAAAAAAAGATAATTTCATATTGGATGATTATAAAAATTAACTGATTTTTTGTTACACAAAAATTTTTTTTATTTACCTTTTAATAAAATTAATAAAACTTATTGATAACAGATTTTGACTATTAAGTAAAGTTGTTCTTTTGGAGTAAAGTAAACAAAATAAAAGAAAAAATAAGATAAAATAACATTATTAAACCTTTTAAGAAAGAAATAAAACAAATTTCCGCAGGGTAAGGGGGTTAGGTTGATGGGTTAAAGTTGGCACTGGTCGAAAATTTATAAAAACTACACCTATCGGGTACCAGATAGGTGTAGTATCTGTGCCTAATATCGTACACATATCGGGTATCCGATAGGTGTGAGAAAACATTTTTCACACTTATCGGGTACCCAATATGTGTAAAAAAATATTTTTTACACCTATCGGGTACCTGATATGTGTATGATATTAGGCACGGATACTACACCTATCTGGTACCTAGAGATGCAGACTTATAGTGAGGTCATGACACCCCTCCAAGTCACGGCATAGACGTAGATGTGACGTAAATTTTTTATTTTTTAAAGGATTGTCGTAAGTCATGACTTTAGTAGTAAGACATAACTATGGTAGTAAGACGTGACTATAGTAATAAGACGTGACTGTAGTAGTAAGACGTGACTGTAGTGATGAGATATAATAATGTAATTGTAGTTGTATATTGTAATTATAGTCATGTGTTATAACTATAGTCATATATATAACTATAGATAAATATTTTATATAATATAGTATAATTAATATAATTAAAATAAATAGTAAATTATTATTATATATATTTAATTATTATATTTATTATTATATTATTATATTATATTATCAATTATTATATTATTATTATATTAATTATTATATTATATAATTAAAATTAAACTACGATTACTATATTATTCAATAACTATTACTATAATTATTGATAATAATTATTATTATCAAATTATCGAAATAATTATAAATAATTATTATCGAAGTATCGAAATAATTATAAATAATTATTATTATCAATAATTCGAAATAATTATTTTGATGATAATTATTAAATAATTATTTCAAGAATAATTATCATCAAAATAATTGTTATCGAAATAATTAATTATTGTTAATAATAATTATTATTGAATTATCAAAATAATTATTACTATAATTATTATCAAATTATTAAAATAATAATAATTATTATTATTATTAATTAATTATTTCGAAATAATTATTTCGATAATAATTATTAATTATAATTATTGAAATAATTATAAATAATTATTTTGAATAATTATTTTATTATAATAATGATTAATTATCGATAATAATTATTTCGATAATTAGTTATTAAATTAATTAAATTAATTATTACTATATTAATTATATTATCGAAATAATAATTATTATTATCATAATTAATTATAATAATAATATTAAATATTAATTATCGATTATTAAACATTTGACTATGGTCACGACATACGACCATAGTTACGACACATGACCATGGTTATGACACACGACCATAGTCATGACATACGACTACGGTCACGTCTTACTACCATGGTCACGTCTTACTACATTGTGACAAATTGACGTGAAAATTGAGATGAAGACGTGACTCAGGTCCTAGCATAAGTCTGCACCTCTACTGGTACCCGATAGGTGTAGTTTTTATAAATTTTCGACCAGTATGGGTTTGATAGATTGACAAGTACTTATTAACAGGTTTACTTATATTTAAATTCTTATTTACTTAATAAAATATTTTTAAAAATTACAAATATATGTAAAATTTTGTGTCAAATATTTTTATTTAGGAGTTGAGAAATAGTTTCCTTAATAAAATATTGAGATTTTTTTGATTTTTAAATTTCTTTGAAAAAATAAATAAAATTATAATTGGCTGAAAGGATATGGATTATAATCCGAATTATAATCCAGATGATCCGTATCCGTAATCCGTTTTTATTTCGGATAAATCCTTTTAAAATAAACAAATTCGGATTATAGGATTCATCTGGATTATAGGATCCATCCGGATTTATAGGATTAAGGATCGGAACACTACCTAGGATATTTAATAAAAATTGATATTCGAAGGGTGTGACACATGGTGATAAATACACTACCCTGATAAACCCTAACCCTAACCCCTGCGTAGGGGTGAAAATCTGTTGGTGATACCTAGGGGATAGATAAATAAACGGGGGGGACAACTTATGGTTACACATATATAGTGATTAATGATAAAACTGAAGTCATATATAAATTACTAAGTAATATTATTAAAACTCAATATTTCACGTAATTCAAGTGGAATTTTTAAGATGTTTTTTATTTAATCACGTGATAAAAACAAAAACCAGCTAATTATAAGGTCCTAACGTGTACGAAAATATATATTTTTTATTTTTGATTTATTTTTTTTCTTAAGAAAAAACGGATCAGCTATTTTAATACCTTTAAAATATAGAAAAGTTCACATTGTAATTTGAAATGGTAAAAAAAAAGTATAATTATTATAATTTTAAATAAATATTAACTATTTTTTTTTTATTTAAAAGTCCAAAAAAAGATGTACCAATGAAAATAACACTGTTTCATCTTCAAAATGACCAAAAAAATTAGAAGCACTACAAGAACTTGTTCTTATTAAGCCAGATATTAAAGGAAAAGAAATATATTTTTTTCCAACATTAGAAAAATGTTTTAAAGGTGTAATTACATATGATGGAAAAAAAAAAAAAAGCATATATGTATTGTATCAAAAGTGAACGTAAATTTGAAACATTTTCTAAATGGATAAAAAATTTAAAAATTCAAAGATTATTTCAAGGACATAGATTTGCACTTGCAACTATTTTTTTGGAACAAAACCCTACTCACCTATCAATTGGATCTCTATTAAATAAAACAAATTATACATCTTATTGGAAAAAGACATTGTCAACAAATATGTCAGATATTTTATCATCTATTAAAGAAAAAATATTGCCTGGACAAGAATTTTGTGGAACTGCAATTCAAGAAATTATTGGAGATTTAGAATTGAGATTTGTTACAAAAGATGAACAGTCCGAAAAAAAATTATTAATTTATTCTAAAAGTGGATTGTATAGTTGCGAAATTCATGTATTTGAAAAAACAATACAAGATATTTATCTTCCCTTTTCAACAAAATCATTAAAAAGATCTATTGATGACATAGTTAATATTATTCGCTATATTTTTTTTGTAAAAATATGTAGTGGACAAAGTACAGTTGGTATGTTTTTTAATTATTTTATTTAGTTTAAATTAATAAAATTATAATTTAATTTATTTAATTAAAGGTTTTGAAAACATAATACATATTCGTGGAACTCAATTAATTAATAACGAAAAAGATCACACCCTTTTTGCTTTATTAGAAAAAAATGGGCAAATTTATAGACATATAGATTGTACGCTAATAGTAAAAGAAAATAATATTTGTGAAAATTGTTGTAAATTAAAAAAAACTTTACAACAAATTCAAAGAAGAATTTCATCTGGTGTAAATTCTACAAAAATTATTCATGCTTCTAAAGAGGTTCTTGTAGAAACAATTATTTTGCAAAGAAAAATAATTAAAGAACAAAATGAAAAAATAAAAAATTATATTCAAAAAAAAATTCAAAATGAAGAAAAGGAAGCATCAAATGAAATTGTAGATATTGCTCATATGGTTGCAAATGATGTTATAAATACAAAAATAGATATATCCAATTTTCATCCTATTTTACAAGAATTAATTCGTGTACAATCTACAAAATTAAATGGAACTCGATATCATCCAATGTATGTAAATTTTAAAATATTTTTAATAAATACTTAATAAATAATTTCAATTATTTAATATTTTTTATATTAAGGTTTTTACGTTGGACAATTCAGTATATTGTAAATTGGGTCAAGCAGGTTATAATACAATAAAAGAAATTGTACGATTACCATCAATTTCTATTTTAAAAAGTTACATTAATGAATGCGAACAAAAAACTGGATGGCAAAATAAAATTGTGGATCAATTATTATCTAATCTTATTATAAATAAGATTTGGGGATACGGGAGAATTGGATTTTTTTCACATGATTCATTTAAAATTCAGAAAGGTAAAAATTTTATATATTTATAATTGTGTTAAAATATATTCTTTAAAAATAATTAATTTATTTTAATTTAATACAGGATTATTATGGAATCAACGTAGGAATTGTTATGTAGAATATTTAGATTTTGAAAATGAAATACAAGAATTTCAAGAATTTGCACATGAATGTCAACATGAAATGGAATTAACACCAATAGAAAAAATATTTATTTCTAATTCATGCAAATATAATCTCTCTACACAAGTTCATCAATTCATGTGGCATTCAATAACTCATAATTTTGCTTTTCCGATATCTTATTATGGAATCAATACTATAACAGCACATAACTTAAATACTATAATTTTTGATTTGGCTACAAGATTAGAATGTATAGGAATAAAAACAATTGGTTCTATTTGTGATGGCACAGGAGAAAATAGAACACATATTAAAAGTTTTGATTGGTACGCATCAAAATGGACAAGTGGAGATATTGTAGAAGTTAATTTTAGTAAAGATAAAAAATCCTTTTATGCAGCAAAAATTATAGAATGTAATTTAGAAAAAACAATTTTTACTGTAATTCCACTTGAAAATAATGATTCCAGAATATTTAATGTTGAACGAACATTTATTCGTCCACCGATGCCACCAAAATTAGAATGGAATATTAATGATATGTGCGAGTTTAAAAGTCCAAAGGACAGCCAATGGTATTTAGCAAAAATTGTTGATTATGATTCATTTGATCTAATTGTAGAAATTCCCGAGAATATAGAAAAATGGAAAATTTTTAATCAATGTATTAGTGATTTTCTTCGACCTGTCTACAACACACATGAACTTTCAACAATTCACAAAACAATAAACCCTATTACTGGCGAGAACTGGTTTTTTATTAGTGACCCTACTCATGTTTTTAAAAAACTTAGAAACAATTTATCAAAAAGTCATACCGGCGAAAAAAATTCTCGTGAAATAATGTTTAATAAAAAAGAAGTTAGCTGGCGGCATNATTTATAAAAACTACACCTATCGGGTACCAGATAGGTGTAGTATCTGTGCCTAATATCGTACACATATCGGGTATCCGATAGGTGTGAGAAAACATTTTTCACACTTATCGGGTACCCAATATGTGTAAAAAAATATTTTTTACACCTATCGGGTACCTGATATGTGTATGATATTAGGCACGGATACTACACCTATCTGGTACCTAGAGATGCAGACTTATAGTGAGGTCATGACACCCCTCCAAGTCACGGCATAGACGTAGATGTGACGTAAATTTTTTATTTTTTAAAGGATTGTCGTAAGTCATGACTTTAGTAGTAAGACATAACTATGGTAGTAAGACGTGACTATAGTAATAAGACGTGACTGTAGTAGTAAGACGTGACTGTAGTGATGAGATATAATAATGTAATTGTAGTTGTATATTGTAATTATAGTCATGTGTTATAACTATAGTCATATATATAACTATAGATAAATATTTTATATAATATAGTATAATTAATATAATTAAAATAAATAGTAAATTATTATTATATATATTTAATTATTATATTTATTATTATATTATTATATTATATTATCAATTATTATATTATTATTATATTAATTATTATATTATATAATTAAAATTAAACTACGATTACTATATTATTCAATAACTATTACTATAATTATTGATAATAATTATTATTATCAAATTATCGAAATAATTATAAATAATTATTATCGAAGTATCGAAATAATTATAAATAATTATTATTATCAATAATTCGAAATAATTATTTTGATGATAATTATTAAATAATTATTTCAAGAATAATTATCATCAAAATAATTGTTATCGAAATAATTAATTATTGTTAATAATAATTATTATTGAATTATCAAAATAATTATTACTATAATTATTATCAAATTATTAAAATAATAATAATTATTATTATTATTAATTAATTATTTCGAAATAATTATTTCGATAATAATTATTAATTATAATTATTGAAATAATTATAAATAATTATTTTGAATAATTATTTTATTATAATAATGATTAATTATCGATAATAATTATTTCGATAATTAGTTATTAAATTAATTAAATNTACAACACACATGAACTTTCAACAATTCACAAAACAATAAACCCTATTACTGGCGAGAACTGGTTTTTTATTAGTGACCCTACTCATGTTTTTAAAAAACTTAGAAACAATTTATCAAAAAGTCATACCGGCGAAAAAAATTCTCGTGAAATAATGTTTAATAAAAAAGAAGTTAGCTGGCGGCATATAAAATGTGTTTATGAAAATTCAATTAAACATGCAACAGCTAGGGCTACAAAACTTACCAAACGACATATATGGCTTACTTCATGGAGTAAAATGCGTGTTGATCTTGCTGAGCAAACATTGTCAAAAGAAGTTGAAGATGCACTAGCATCTATTGTTGAACTTAAAGAGATATCCGAAGGAACAAGAGTAAATAATTTATAAAATGAAATAAAATGCAATTTTTAATGATATAATTATTAATTAAGATGTTAATTTAATTATTTTAAAGAATTTTATTAAATACTCCCGAAAATATAGGCTAATAATGCATAGTAAGATTAATTTCTGGTCTTTAGAAGATGCACGAATAAATACTCTAAAAGAAATTCGTGACTGGTTTATTTATGGAGAAAATCAAAAAATTGGATATAAAGGATGGATTTCTTCTCAATGTCAATTAGATTTGATTTTATCAATTGATGGATTCCTTGAGATGTTAAAGTTTATGCTAAACAAATATCCCGGTTCAATGATTCAACCAAAAAGAATTTCTCAAGATTTGTTAGAAGGTTTTTTTGGAACAATTTGTGAATTAGGTGGAGATTCATCGACACAGACTCTTAGCTCATATGGGCATGCTTTGAATAAATATAAAATTACAGCACTATGTTCATCAGAAGTAAAGAGTTTAAATTATGGAAACATAGATAATATTGGAACAGGGGTTACTACATTAGCAAGAAGGTAAATTATTATTTTTAAAATNATAATTTAATATTGTTTAATTGTATAATAGAATATAATTGTATGATAAATTTGTTGTACGATAAATATAATTGTACGATAGAATATAAAATAATTTAATTGCATAATTAATTAAATTGAGTTTCACAAAGATTATTTATTTATATAATTGAAATTAATTTTTACTATTTTTATTGTAATTAATATTTTTTATTTATAAAAATAATTAATATATATAGAGACTATAGAAAAGACAAAAAATCAATAAATGATAAAGAAAATAAAAATACATATCAAAAACACTCTATTCGTTTGGCGCAATTATCTAGTTTTTCTCAAAGAGTTTTTAAAAATATCCTAAATGATGAATTAATTATGGGAGAACTTGAAATTCCATTGAATTCTCAAGATGAAAATATTTATCAAGAGAATTTTAAAATTTTTAATTTTCAATACGAACGTCACAAAATTATAGAAACAATTCTTTACAAAAATTCTATTGACAAATTATTGCAAAATTGGCATAAGAACATTAAAAAAATTACTTATAATGCAATTCCGAAGAGGAAAGGAACACACTGGTTAGCTAATTGGAGTTCTCATCTTGAAGCATACCTTAATAATTATCAATGTTCAGGAGTTTGGTATCAAGATTTTCTTGTAATGGCTAATATAGAAAGTTCTATACTTCAAAGACTTGTTGCATATTTGCTTTTACAAAGAGTTATTAAAATAACATTTAGTGAAGAAACATCAAATACCAATTTTTCAGCAGACAAAAATTTTTCACTTAATAAAATTATTACTTTAGAACCAATAGAGGCATCAAAATTTTCCTATATCGTTGGATGGATTATTTATAAGCTTATAAAAAAAGATTATATAACAAAAGCGCATCCCGATTATGAAATTATTTGTGCTCACCTTAAAGTTTTAAGCTCGGAACAAGTAGTTTATGAAAAAGATATTTGTTCTCAAATCACAAATATTATACCCGGTGAGGATTTTTTAAGCTTTATGTATAAAATGGAATCTTTGGTGCTTTTATTATTTGATATGCACGAAAAATTTGGACCCAACATTCTTCAATATATAAGTAATAGTTTATTAAAAAATGTACCAATGTTGGAATCTTTCAAAAATCTTCTTAATATTTCAACTAATATGCTAATTTCTGGAAATAAAGAAAAACAAGAATTAGATAATAATATTAGAAATTTTCTTTATGAGCGAATAATTTCTATATATATGAAAAGCAGACAAAAATCTTGGAGAAGGTTTCACAATCTCATACCTGAAAAAGGAACTGCTAGCCTTCGGGAGAACCTTAAATCTATGTATCGCGATACTCAAAATTTAAATAGAATTGAAAATAAAAATATAACAATAAAAAAATCTAATTTACCAATGGATCCTAAGCTTGCGCTAATTCAACTTCAAGTATGGGCAGAATTAAAAGATGCAGAAGAGGATTTTTCAAAAATATTTTTAGTAACCGAATTACAGTGGTTAATATGGGCACTAGGAGATAATGCAAAAAATAAAAGAAAAAAGAACTTAGTACCTTTAATTTTAGATCACTTAAAAAAAGGAACATCATTTTCAGAAGAAGCTTTAGCAAAAGAACAAATGTTTATTTAGTGAAAATAAAAAATAAATAAATAATTCTTGAAAGAATAAAAATTTAATAAATTATAAATTACAAAATTTAAATTTTTTTTAAAAAAATGGCCTCTGTAAATAAATAGTAATTAAATTTTGATGAAATTACTTTCTTTACAATAAGCTAACATATTTTAATTATTCTTTTGAGATCAGCTGCATAATTTTGCTTCGTTGTGAAGTTTTTTCGAAAAAATTGTTTTTTATATATCATGACCGTCCGTGTCACCTGAATTTCTTAACTTCAATTTTGGCGTCGATCACTATATATGTGTAACCATAAGTTGTCCCCCCCGTTTATTTATCTATCCCCTAGGTATCACCAACAGATTTTCACCCCTACGCAGGGGTTAGGGTTAGGGTTTATCAGGGTAGTGTATTTATCACCATGTGTCACACCCTTCGAATATCAATTTTTATTAAATATCCTAGGTAGTGTTCCGATCCTTAATCCTATAAATCCGGATGGATCCTATAATCCAGATGAATCCTATAATCCGAATTTGTTTATTTTAAAAGGATTTATCCGAAATAAAAACGGATTACGGATACGGATCATCTGGATTATAATTCGGATTATAATCCATATCCTTTCAGCCAATTATAATTTTATTTATTTTTTCAAAGAAATTTAAAAATCAAAAAAATCTCAATATTTTATTAAGGAAACTATTTCTCAACTCCTAAATAAAAATATTTGACACAAAATTTTACATATATTTGTAATTTTTAAAAATATTTTATTAAGTAAATAAGAATTTAAATATAAGTAAACCTGTTAATAAGTACTTGTCAATCTATCAAACCCATACTGGTCGAAAATTTATAAAAACTACACCTATCGGGTACCAGTAGAGGTGCAGACTTATGCTAGGACCTGAGTCACGTCTTCATCTCAATTTTCACGTCAATTTGTCACAATGTAGTAAGACGTGACCATGGTAGTAAGACGTGACCGTAGTCGTATGTCATGACTATGGTCGTGTGTCATAACCATGGTCATGTGTCGTAACTATGGTCGTATGTCGTGACCATAGTCAAATGTTTAATAATCGATAATTAATATTTAATATTATTATTATAATTAATTATGATAATAATAATTATTATTTCGATAATATAATTAATATAGTAATAATTAATTTAATTAATTTAATAACTAATTATCGAAATAATTATTATCGATAATTAATCATTATTATAATAAAATAATTATTCAAAATAATTATTTATAATTATTTCAATAATTATAATTAATAATTATTATCGAAATAATTATTTCGAAATAATTAATTAATAATAATAATAATTATTATTATTTTAATAATTTGATAATAATTATAGTAATAATTATTTTGATAATTCAATAATAATTATTATTAACAATAATTAATTATTTCGATAACAATTATTTTGATGATAATTATTCTTGAAATAATTATTTAATAATTATCATCAAAATAATTATTTCGAATTATTGATAATAATAATTATTTATAATTATTTCGATACTTCGATAATAATTATTTATAATTATTTCGATAATTTGATAATAATAATTATTATCAATAATTATAGTAATAGTTATTGAATAATATAGTAATCGTAGTTTAATTTTAATTATATAATATAATAATTAATATAATAATAATATAATAATTGATAATATAATATAATAATATAATAATNATAATTTAATATTGTTTAATTGTATAATAGAATATAATTGTATGATAAATTTGTTGTACGATAAATATAATTGTACGATAGAATATAAAATAATTTAATTGCATAATTAATTAAATTGAGTTTCACAAAGATTATTTATTTATATAATTGAAATTAATTTTTACTATTTTTATTGTAATTAATATTTTTTATTTATAAAAATAATTAATATATATAGAGACTATAGAAAAGACAAAAAATCAATAAATGATAAAGAAAATAAAAATACATATCAAAAACACTCTATTCGTTTGGCGCAATTATCTAGTTTTTCTCAAAGAGTTTTTAAAAATATCCTAAATGATGAATTAATTATGGGAGAACTTGAAATTCCATTGAATTCTCAAGATGAAAATATTTATCAAGAGAATTTTAAAATTTTTAATTTTCAATACGAACGTCACAAAATTATAGAAACAATTCTTTACAAAAATTCTATTGACAAATTATTGCAAAATTGGCATAAGAACATTAAAAAAATTACTTATAATGCAATTCCGAAGAGGAAAGGAACACACTGGTTAGCTAATTGGAGTTCTCATCTTGAAGCATACCTTAATAATTATCAATGTTCAGGAGTTTGGTATCAAGATTTTCTTGTAATGGCTAATATAGAAAGTTCTATACTTCAAAGACTTGTTGCATATTTGCTTTTACAAAGAGTTATTAAAATAACATTTAGTGAAGAAACATCAAATACCAATTTTTCAGCAGACAAAAATTTTTCACTTAATAAAATTATTACTTTAGAACCAATAGAGGCATCAAAATTTTCCTATATCGTTGGATGGATTATTTATAAGCTTATAAAAAAAGATTATATAACAAAAGCGCATCCCGATTATGAAATTATTTGTGCTCACCTTAAAGTTTTAAGCTCGGAACAAGTAGTTTATGAAAAAGATATTTGTTCTCAAATCACAAATATTATACCCGGTGAGGATTTTTTAAGCTTTATGTATAAAATGGAATCTTTGGTGCTTTTATTATTTGATATGCACGAAAAATTTGGACCCAACATTCTTCAATATATAAGTAATAGTTTATTAAAAAATGTACCAATGTTGGAATCTTTCAAAAATCTTCTTAATATTTCAACTAATATGCTAATTTCTGGAAATAAAGAAAAACAAGAATTAGATAATAATATTAGAAATTTTCTTTATGAGCGAATAATTTCTATATATATGAAAAGCAGACAAAAATCTTGGAGAAGGTTTCACAATCTCATACCTGAAAAAGGAACTGCTAGCCTTCGGGAGAACCTTAAATCTATGTATCGCGATACTCAAAATTTAAATAGAATTGAAAATAAAAATATAACAATAAAAAAATCTAATTTACCAATGGATCCTAAGCTTGCGCTAATTCAACTTCAAGTATGGGCAGAATTAAAAGATGCAGAAGAGGATTTTTCAAAAATATTTTTAGTAACCGAATTACAGTGGTTAATATGGGCACTAGGAGATAATGCAAAAAATAAAAGAAAAAAGAACTTAGTACCTTTAATTTTAGATCACTTAAAAAAAGGAACATCATTTTCNGCTTTATGTATAAAATGGAATCTTTGGTGCTTTTATTATTTGATATGCACGAAAAATTTGGACCCAACATTCTTCAATATATAAGTAATAGTTTATTAAAAAATGTACCAATGTTGGAATCTTTCAAAAATCTTCTTAATATTTCAACTAATATGCTAATTTCTGGAAATAAAGAAAAACAAGAATTAGATAATAATATTAGAAATTTTCTTTATGAGCGAATAATTTCTATATATATGAAAAGCAGACAAAAATCTTGGAGAAGGTTTCACAATCTCATACCTGAAAAAGGAACTGCTAGCCTTCGGGAGAACCTTAAATCTATGTATCGCGATACTCAAAATTTAAATAGAATTGAAAATAAAAATATAACAATAAAAAAATCTAATTTACCAATGGATCCTAAGCTTGCGCTAATTCAACTTCAAGTATGGGCAGAATTAAAAGATGCAGAAGAGGATTTTTCAAAAATATTTTTAGTAACCGAATTACAGTGGTTAATATGGGCACTAGGAGATAATGCAAAAAATAAAAGAAAAAAGAACTTAGTACCTTTAATTTTAGATCACTTAAAAAAAGGAACATCATTTTCAGAAGAAGCTTTAGCAAAAGAACAAATGTTTATTTAGTGAAAATAAAAAATAAATAAATAATTCTTGAAAGAATAAAAATTTAATAAATTATAAATTACAAAATTTAAATTTTTTTTAAAAAAATGGCCTCTGTAAATAAATAGTAATTAAATTTTGATGAAATTACTTTCTTTACAATAAGCTAACATATTTTAATTATTCTTTTGAGATCAGCTGCATAATTTTGCTTCGTTGTGAAGTTTTTTCGAAAAAATTGTTTTTTATATATCATGACCGTCCGTGTCACCTGAATTTCTTAACTTCAATTTTGGCGTCGATCACTATATATGTGTAACCATAAGTTGTCCCCCCCGTTTATTTATCTATCCCCTAGGTGATACTGGGGTAGATGATTTCATGTGCAAGTTTCATGTGACAAATGGTAAGTGACAAGTGTTGGGTGACAAATATGGTTTCCGCATGCAAAAAAATTCTCTGTCTAGGATATTTAATAAAAATCGATATTCGAAAGGTGTGACACATGGTGATGAATACACTACCCTGACAAACCCTAACCCCCGCAGTAACAAGATAAGAATCTGTACCTCTATGCACAGGTTAAGATTCTCCTTTTATATGAGGCACTATATAAATAAAATTTTTTAAAGTAAACATCATATTATTTATAAAGTTGGTGGACAGGATAAGAGCTCTATCCCTATGCACAGGTTAAAGAATTCCATTTAATATAATAATTTTACTCGGACCGTTTAATTTAGCACAGAGGACTATATTAGTAAAAATTGATCACTTTACGCCGATTAATTATCACAAAAAAACACGGGGTAAATTTAGCTCTGGACTCAATGGATAAAATGATGATAATGAAAATACAAAAATGGACAAAATTGGACAAAATTGATTATAAAAAAATATAATAAAAAATAGATTTGTCATCATATATGTCATATTTTTTTTGTCACACGCGTCACATATATTATATTAAATTAATATGAGAGATTAATCGATTAATCAAATAAACCAAAAAAAAATAAATAAATTTGGCAGCAGTCGTTTACAAAAAATTTACTTGTTTTTTACAATTAACCAAATCAAAAATAAATCAATCGACAATCATATTTATAAAAAAAGTTTAGCACGAAAGCAATATCAATTATTTGATTTCGCCAATAGGCAACACTCATCGTAAAATTGTGAACTGGAACCACATCGTCCCTTATTCATGAACAAGATATGACTACTCAAACTATGCCCTCCATTATTCATGAACGAGAAATCCAAATCGAGTCCAGTACATCTTCTAATGCACATACAAAAAGTAAAGTTTGGGATTATTTTACTAAGCCATATGGTCCGCCTCAAAGTCACAAAACGAAATGTCATGAATGTGGAAGTGAATTTTCATATCGTGGATCAACTTCTTCAATGCAATATCATCTAATTCATAAACATAAAATTGACATGTCCACTAATTTAAGTCAAGTGAAAAGACAATCACAACAAATTCCAAGTCAACAATCAAATTTTTCTCCTTACTCTGAACCACTTCTTCTTTCTGAGAATGAAAATAGTTCATTACAATCTAGTACAATTTCCCCTGTAAATAAGAAAAGTAAAGTTTGGGGTTATTTTACCAAACCAAAATGTCTTAAATGTGAAATGGAATTTTCATATAATGGCTCACCTTCTTCATTAAAATATCATTTAATTCACAGACATAATATTGATATGTCAACTAATTCAGGTCACACAGTGAATCAAATACATGAAAATCAAAATCAACCTTTGAATTTACAATTACAACACTCAGAACAAAAAAATTCAGATATATTAACCACTGAAGAAGGGGTTTTTACTGTTTTGAATAAACTATTAAAAATTAATAGAAATGATACAGGTAATAAAGATGCATTAATGATTCGAGGAAAATTTTATGAAAAAATGGGCAAATATGAAGGATCCATTGCAGATTTTAGTAGAGCTTTAGAAATTGAACCTAATAATGTAAGTGCATTGGTAGCTCGAGGAAAAGCTTATTCACAAATATATAAATATGAAAAATCTATTGCAGATTTAAATAGAACTTTAGAAATTGTAGCTAATAATATAGATGCATTGATAAGTAGGGGAGACGCTTATAACGTAATGGGCAAATATAAAGAATCTATTGCGGATTTAAGTAGAGCTTTAGAAATTGAACCTAATAATGTAAATGGGTTGATAAGCAGGGGAGATGCTTATAACAAGATAGGCAAATATGAAGAATCTATTGCAGATTTTAGTAGAGTTTTAGAAATTGAACCTAATAATGTAAATGTGTTGATAAGTAGAGGAGACGCTTATTACCTTATAGACAAATTTAAAGAATCCATTGCAGATTTGAGTAGAGCTTTAGAAATTGAACCTAATAATGTAAATGTGTTGAAAAATAGAGGAGAAGCTTATTACATGATAAACAAATATGAAGAATCTATTGCAGATTGTAGTAGAGCTTTAGAAATTAAACCTAATATTGTAAATGTGTTAAAAAGGAGGGTATTATCTTATTTCAGAATGGACAAATATGAAGAATCTATAGAAGATTTAAATAGAGTTATAGAAATTAAACCTAATAATGCAAATGCGTTGATAACTAGGGGAGAAGTTTATAAAAAAATGTGCAAATATAGAAAATCTATTGCAGATTTAAGTAGAGCTATAGAAATTGAACCTAACAACGTAAATGCATTGATAACTAGGGGAGACATTTATTGCATAATATACAAATATAGAGAATCTAATGCAGATTTTAGTAAAGTTATAGAAATTGAACCTAATAATGTAAAAGCGTTAAAAAGGTGGGCAGATTTTAATAAAGCTTTAAAAAATGTAGATGTATTAAAAAAGTCGGGAGGAGCTTATTTCAGAATGAATAAATATGAAGAATCTATTGCAGATTTTAGTAAAGTTTTAGAAATTGAACCTAATAATGTAGATGCATTGATATTCAGGGGATTAGCTTATTCAAGAATTGGTGAAGTTGAAAAATCTAGTAATGATTTAAGCAGAGCTACAGAAATTGAACCCGAGTTATTATCTTATTTAATATTGGATGTGGACGAACCTATTGCAGATTTAAATAGAGCTTTAGAAATTGAACCTAATAATGTAAATATGTTAAAATCGAGGGGAGAAGCTTATATAAAAATGGGCAAATATGAAGAATCTATTGCAGATTTAAGTAGAGTTTTAGAAATTGAACCTAATAATATAGATGCATTGATAATCAGGGGATTGACTTATCTCAAAATTGGTAAATATAAAGAATGTAATACAGATTTAAACAGAGCTACAGTAATTGAACCCAATGCAAATGAATTAGAAAGGAAGGTATTCGCTTATTTCGGAAGGAATAAATATGAAGAATCTATTGCAGAGTTTAGTAGAGCTTTAGAAATTGAACCTAATAGTGTAAATATGTTAAAATGGAGGGGAATAGCTTATATAAAAATGGGTAAATATGAAGAATCTATTGCAGATTTAAGTAGAGCTTTAGAAATTGAACCTAATAATGTAAATGTGTTGAAAAGTAGAGGAGAAGCTTATTTCATGATAAACAAATATGAAGAATCTATTGCAGATTTTAGTAGAGCTATAGAAATTGAACCTAATAATGTAAATGTGTTAAAAAATAGGGGAGACACTTATTACATGATGGACAAATATGAAGAGTCTATTGCAGATTTTAGTAGAGCTTTAGAAGTTGAACCTGATGATCCATTTGTTTTGATAAGTAGGGGAGAAACTTACAAAAAAATGCGCAAATATGAAGAATCCATTGCAGATATTAGTAGAGCTTTAGAAATTAAACCTGATGAGCTATGGTTTTTGAGAAGTAGGGGAAAGGTTTATAAAAAAATGGGCAAATATGAAGAATCTCTTGCAGATTTTTATAGAGTTTTAGAAATTGAACCTAACAATATAGATGCATTGATAAATAGAGGAGAAGTTTTTAAAAAAATGAACAAATTTGAAATTTATCGCAAAATTAAAATATAGCCATAGAAATTGACACAAAAGCATTACGAATTCGCATTTTCATTGAATGATTTCACAATAAAGATGTATGACCTTTTTTGCTTTTTCTTCCGCGGTTAAATAAGATTCAAATAAATTATTATAAAACATACAAGAGTATTAAAAATATGAGAAAGAATTCATTTATACATGTAGCAATAATAATATTATATCATTAATTTTAGCCTAGTGTTTGTTTTTCATATATTATGTAATGTACTAAATAGTATTTTAAATCTATTATAATTTATTGAATAAAAATATTATTTTCGTTTAAAAACAAATTTTCTGATCGAATTAAGTAAATTCCGAAAGCACAAGACTTCCTTTGCCAGTTTATTTTATATATCTAAAGAATTACGCAAGTAAACAAAAATCAAGGTGGAAACCTATCAAATATATTTTATTTATACATATCTTTCTTTAACCCATGCAATATTTACATTGAAGTATTTTGACTTGAAATATTCATATCGGTAAAAAAAGAGTACATATATANATATGAAGAATCTCTTGCAGATTTTTATAGAGTTTTAGAAATTGAACCTAACAATATAGATGCATTGATAAATAGAGGAGAAGTTTTTAAAAAAATGAACAAATTTGAAATTTATCGCAAAATTAAAATATAGCCATAGAAATTGACACAAAAGCATTACGAATTCGCATTTTCATTGAATGATTTCACAATAAAGATGTATGACCTTTTTTGCTTTTTCTTCCGCGGTTAAATAAGATTCAAATAAATTATTATAAAACATACAAGAGTATTAAAAATATGAGAAAGAATTCATTTATACATGTAGCAATAATAATATTATATCATTAATTTTAGCCTAGTGTTTGTTTTTCATATATTATGTAATGTACTAAATAGTATTTTAAATCTATTATAATTTATTGAATAAAAATATTATTTTCGTTTAAAAACAAATTTTCTGATCGAATTAAGTAAATTCCGAAAGCACAAGACTTCCTTTGCCAGTTTATTTTATATATCTAAAGAATTACGCAAGTAAACAAAAATCAAGGTGGAAACCTATCAAATATATTTTATTTATACATATCTTTCTTTAACCCATGCAATATTTACATTGAAGTATTTTGACTTGAAATATTCATATCGGTAAAAAAAGAGTACATATATATTACTTATCACATCACTTATCACGTTGATTGTCTCAAATTAATTATCACATATGTATTCAAAGGTTAGCGATGAGTTGGATGAATTGGTCTAAGTTCCTGTAAAGGTAGATTCGATAGATTCTGGGCGTTTGGAATATGATACCGAAGCAAGCAAGTATAAAATAGTAAATCGAAGCTTGATCATCGGGACACAATATTAAGTTTATTTTTTTTGTTCACCCAGAAAAAATATTATTATCCAATATATAAATCTTTTTTTTATACAAAATAATATTCTCATAAACATGTTTTATTTAGTAGATTATAGTTAAAGTTGTTCTTTATTTAACAAATAACAAGAAAAAATAAAATAAAATAACATTATTAAACATTTGAAGTAAGAAATAAAATGAGTTTCGTGGTTGATGTTTACCCAATTTTTAAATGTGTAAATGTATGTAACATTTTGTACTGCTTAGGGGTAAATAACATCACCTGATTCGAAATTTAGAGATTCTAAAAATCAGTATAAAATATCAAAAAAATGTACATTTTTTTAATTTTATTTTTGATATATTTTAATCTTACTTACCTTCTTGGTACTAGGAATCGTGGATCGATCTTTAAATATTTCCTACCTTCTTTGGGATTAGATCTGATCTTTAAAAAATCACTCACTTTCTTCGGGATCGGATGGATTTTTAAAAAATTATCTGCCTTCTTTGTGATCTTTTTTTTATATGTTGCCTGTGATCTGGGTGTAAGATAATATTTATAAATTTTTTTATTTATATTTTTTTAATATTTTCCTTTCTTCCTTGGAATATGTTCTATAATTCGATGCAATAGGTAACACGTACATTTAAAATATATATTCAATACATTTAGTATATTCAATAACTATAAGTAGCAAATAAAAAAAGATTCCAGAACATCGCATACGCAAAGCGATCAAGATATACAAATTTGTGAAAAACCAAATTTTTAAGGGCGATAGATGTAGGGTGGATGGTTTTATTCTTGGGCAAGCGTTTTGGCAATCTTTTGCCCATACTCACCAATTGGACGAAAGAATCCGACGCCATGATCACCCGTGACGAGACGAAACAGGAATAATAATTAGGTAGAATTCTATACTAACTGTACTAATTGTTATTTTTCCCAACACTTTAATATGCAAAATTCAAAAATTGGTGTGAAATAGATTTTTAAATAGTGTATTGTCCATGGAATATTTTGTTAAATCGCGATTTATAAATTTCTTTTTTTTAAAACAAGAAACCCATTTTAAGATATGACTATATAATTTCTTCTTTCTTTAATGATATTGTAAACTAATAAAAAAAAATGAGTAACATAAAGGTCGAGGCATTAAATATTTTTTGTAAGATTAGAAAAATTCATGTTAAAGTGATAATACAAAATATTAAAACCTTTAGACTTTATCAAAATGTCTGTCATATTAAAGGAGAATTGGAGTTATGTCAAATACAAAAAAACAACTATAGGTCAAATATGAAAAAACTAACAACGATAACGATAATTGGCATAATGATAAATATTATAAATAATAAAAATCACTAATTGTTCGTGACAATAGTGATATTAAAAACACCAAAGATAAAGTTCACATCATTAAAAAGGTTATTGTTCAAATGTAACCGGTAGATATTTATAAGAAATCAAGAGGCAAAAATTTTCTAGTAAAATTTCGGGTTAGCAAAGAACGTGTTAACTTTTAATTTAAAAATATATATTTCACCAATGGACATATATTTTTGTAAAAATAATTCTAGATTGCCATGATAACCATGTTTTCTTATTTAAATGACCTTTGTTATTTGGGTAAAAGAACTTTTCCTATTTCGATTTCTATTTCGAAAATACTTAATAGTTTTAGATGTATTTGTATTAAATTTTAAATTTATTGCAAATATGCCATTTTTATAATATTCTAATTTCTATTTCTATTAATAATATTATTTATTTAATTGATTATATATTGTATTATAATTTAAGCTATTAATTTAATATCAAATAGACCGAGGACCAGTGGTTTGAGATATTTTTTCTTGCATCTTTTTTTTTTAGAAAAAATCAATCTATGATCACGCGATAGTGATCTAATATTTCTATTATAAGAATTTTTTTTAGCGAAATGATAATTTGATTACTTCTTAAAGTGGCTTGGGCAATAGACTTTTTTCAAATATTCTTCTAAATAATCTTCGTCTTCATGACCACGAATTCGTAATCGATTTCTATATATGTTTGTTCTCTCTTTTTTTTCGTCACAAAATCTTTTCAAAAAGAGTATTTTGGGCAAGTGTTTTGACAATCTTTTGCTTACATTCACCAGCTGGACAAAAGAACCGAACGCTGTGACTCCAAAGTGACATGAATAACATTTACCGTGAACAGTATATAACAACTGGAACTACATCTCTTATTAATGAACAAGATATAGCAACTACGTCCTTCATATTCACAAGAAATTGAATTTAATAATTCACATGCAAAAAGTAAAGTTTGGAATTATTTTACTAAGCCATATGGTCCACCCAAAAGTCGCAAAACAAAATGTCATGAATGCGGAAATGAATTTTTATACCATGATTCACCTTCCTCATTAAAATACCATTTGAAGAACATACATAAAATTGATCTGTCCAATAATTTAAGTCTAGTGAAAAAGACAATCACAGCAACAATCATTTTTTTTCTTCTTATTCTGAACCATCTTTTCTTTCTGCGGACAAAAATAGTTTATTGCAATTTCCCTTGTTATGTCTACTAATTCAGGTCACCAAATACACGAAAATCAAAATTAACTTTTTAATTTATAATTGCAAAACTTAAAACAAAAAAATGCAAATATATTAACTGCTGAAGAAGGGTTTTTTACCGTTTTGGATAAATTACTAAAAATTAATAAAAATGATAAAGGTAATAATGATGCATTAATAATTCAAGGAAAATTTTATCAAAAAATGGGTGAATATGAAGAATCTATTGGTGATTGTAATAGAGCTTTAGAAATTGAACCAAATAATGTAAATGCATTGATAGTTTGAGGTCGAGGAAAAAATTTATTCAAGAATATACAAATATGAAGAATCTATCACAGATTTAAGTGGAGTTATAGAAATTGAACCTAATAATGTAGATGCATTAATAAGTAGGGGAGATGATTACATAGAAATAGGTAAATAAATATGAAGAATCTATTGCAGATTTAAGTAGAGCTATAGAAATTGAGTCTAATAATGTAAATGCATTGAAAAAAAAGGAAACATGTATTACAAAATGGGCAAATATGAAGAATCTATTGCAGATTTAAATATAGTTATAGAATTAACCAAATAATTGCTAATTTGTGAAGAAATTTAAATTTTTTGGGGGTGATTTAACAATAAATATGAACGAATGTTTTAAGAAGTAAATTATAAAATGTAAATAATTTTTTGCAGGCTCAAATGAATTATTATATAATATACCATACAAGAGTATTAAAGAATTTATTTATTAATAATATCAATATTAATTTTACCCTAGTGATTTGTTTTTTATATATTATAATTTACTATGGTGTGTCACTACAATTTCATTGTCATTAGTCATATGATTTTTTATAGCTGAAAACCAATCATATTGTTTGAATTATTTATTCATCATTACATATTCTGGAATACAACGATATGATTTATATTTTTTGCAGCATATTCTGCCAATATTATTTTTACTGTTTCTTTTGCTACTTTTGTAAATATACTACTAGGTCCATATTTATCTTCACGTTTTTTTCTCTAAATTGTCAACTTTAATTCTAAAGGTTTATTTATTCAAAAATTAATTAAATTATCCACTACCCTCATTATTTCCCACTCTTTATCGCTACTCCATTCATTTTTTTACGGACTTTCCATCATTCTTACATTTTTGTTCTTTATTGTTTTAGATAATAATTTAATTGTTTTTTGTCGCAGGTTTTTGGGTGACAGATAAAGGTGACAAATAGAGTTTTCGCATGGATTTATAATAAAAATGGATATTTGACAGGTGTAACACCGGGTGACAAATTCTGCCTGAACTAACCTAACCTTACTAACCCTTGAATTTTTACGAATTGACCAATAAATTACCCCATGCGACAAAAGACTAACTCCTTTTTTTAATATTCCAACCTAAAATTTTTTTATAAAAATAAAAAAAAAATAAAATGATAAAATTGAAGCTTAGAATCTATAGATTATTCTATCAGTTTATTTTTTGTGGTTTATACGTGAGAAACACCATAATAAATAATTTATTGAATAAAAATATTATTTATTTAAAAACAAATTTTCTGATCGAATTAAGACCAATTTTATTTTATATAAAAAATTTATCTAAAGAATATTATCAATCTCACGACGTATGAGTAGAATAAAATTTATTTTTGTGAAACATATCAAATATATTTTATTTAACCATATACAAAATTACTTACCTTCTTTGGGATTTTTTAAAAAAATTATTTAATCTTTTTTTATGTTATACGGATCTGTGATCCTGGGTTCGAGGCAAGATTTATAAATTTTTTTAAAATTTTTCTTTCTTCCTTGGATCTGTTCTGTAATTTCAGATATAATAGGTAACATTTAAAATATATATATATTCAATATCTAAAAGTAGCAAATAAAAAAAATTCCAGAACATCACACAAGGTGATCAGGATACACAAAATTGCGAAGAACTAAATTTTAAAATTAAGATCATTAACTTGTTTAATTGAATTCTAATTTTATCTTTTATTTTAGAACAATTCTAATTTTATTCGTAATAAAATAAAGAATTATGGTACTTCACAATTAGATGTTGAAAATATCGATGAACTCTTTGGAAAAGTTTTTTTTTTATAAATTTATTTTATTTAAATTTTTGAGTGATTCTATAAATTAAATTACCAAGCATATCATTGTTTACTTTATTTAAATATCAAGAAGCGAATCTAGATTGCATTGGTAATCTAAAGGAAGGTAATTCTGGTTGAAAGCATCGATAATTGGGAAAAATCCCTTGTTTCTTTTTAATTTATTTCTTTCACGAATTTAAAATCAATTTCTTATTATATTACTATATTTTCTTGGTATGATTATGTTTTCTATTTTATTATAATTTTTTTAATTATCAATTTTTTGAATTTAAATATTTTAAATATTTTAAATACTTTAGAAAATGGTTTCAATAGAATGGAAGATGAATTCAATTAATTTATTTAATAATTTATATAATCTGATTTTATGATTACCTTTTTTAGCTTACAATGGTGATATCTGATAGTGGTACATTGTATTTTATTCTTTATATATACGCATTTTTACAAATATTTGCATTGTTTCTTTTACTCTAGATAATATAAGATCCAAAAGGTGAAAATTAGCATACTTAAGCTGGAAAGGGGAGTGAAATATATTAAAAAATTAAAAAATAAGATTTAGGTTTTATAATATACATTTTAATTAAAACTTCTTTAATTTAGGAGGAAGAAATAGTACGAAAAAATGAAAGTAGAATAATAATGCATGGATAATTAAAGCATACTGTAAATTTATAATATGTAGACATAAATAAATAGATAATCAGCAAAAAAATGTACTTTTTATTGAAGTATGCCCATAAACTATCCTGTACGAAAAGTTAAACGATATTTTTCACGTGACAATGGATAATTTAATATGAGATGTAGACTGTTATCCTATGGCCCTATATAAATAATATTTTTTAAAGTAAACATCATACGTAATCATCATACGTAATCATATTATTAATAAAGTTGATGGACAGGGTGAGAGCCTATATCCCTATGAACAGGTTAAAGAATTCCATTTAATATAATAATTTATTCGTACCGTACAATTTAGCCATTTGTAATACGGTTTATCCGTATACTCTTTTTTTTCCATTGCGCAGAGGACTATATTAACGAAAATTGATCATTGTTACGCGTATTAATAATCAAAAAAAACATGAAAAACAGCGGGTAAATTTAACTCCGTACTTAATGGATAAATGATAATAATGAAATTATTAATTAATTTAAAATATTTGAAAATGAGGATCTGATTTTATATTTATTATTTTTTTTTTAGAAAATTGATTATAAAAAAATATAATAAAAAATAGATTCTATTTAGATTTGATATACTAAATTAATAAAATTAATATGAGATTAACCGATTAATCGATTAATCAATAAATGTATTTGGATCATATAAACCAAAAAAAAAAATAAATAAATTCAGCAGTAGTCGTTTACAAAAAATTTATTTGATTTTTACAATTAATCAAATCAAAAATAAATCAATCGACAGTCATATTTATAAAAAAAATTATTTGATTTCACCAATAAGCAACACTTTTAAATCCCGATTTTTTCATCGCATCGTAAAATCGTGAACAAGACATAACAACTGGAACTACATCATCCCTTATTCATGGCTACTCAAACTATACCTCCCATTATTCATGAACGAGAAATCCAAATCGAGTCCAGTACATCTTCTAATGCATATAAAAAAAGTAAAGTTTGGGATTATTTTACTAAGCTATATGGTCCACCCCAAAGTCGCAAAACAAAATGTCAGGAATGTGGAAATGAATTTTCATACCATGGTTCGCCTACTTCATTAAAATACCATTTGAAGAATATACATAAAATTGACATATCCACTAATTTAAGTCAAGTGAAAAGACAATCACAACAAATTTCAAGTCAACAATCAATTTTTTCTTCTTATTCTGAACCACCTTTTCTTTCTGTGGACGAAAATTATTTTAGTTTATTACAATCTAATAAAATTTCTCCTGCTAATTCAGGTCACCAAATACACAAAAATCAAAATCAACCTTTAAATTTACAAAAAAATGTAGATATATTAACCATTGAAAAAGGTTTTTTACTGTTTTAAATATACTATTGAAAATTAATAGAAACGACAAAGGTAATAAAGACGCATTAATTATTCGAGGAAAATTTTATAAAAAAATGGGTATATATAAAGAATCTATTGCAGATTTAAATAAAGTTTTAGAAATTGAACCAAATAATGTAAAAGCACTTTTAATCAGGGGATTAACTTATTTCAGAATGGACAAATATGAAGAATCTATTGCAGATTTAAGTAGTGCTTTAGAAATTGAACCTAATAATGTAAATGTGTTGAAAAGCAGGGGAGAAGCTTGCGTAGAAATAGGAAAATATGAAGAATCTATTGTAGATATTAGTAGAGCATTAAAAATTGAACCTAATGATGCAGATATGCAGAAAACTAGGGGAAAAGTTTATTATCTAATAGACAAATATGAAGAATCTATTGCAGATTTAAGTAGAGCTATAGAAATTGAACCTAATAATGTAAATGCATTGGTAGTTCGAGGTAAGGCTTATTCACGAATGTACAAATATGAAGAATCTATTGCAGATTTTAGTAGAGCTTTAGAAATTGAACCTAATTATAGATATGTATTGAAAAGTAGGGGAGATGTTTATAAAGAAATGGGCAAATATGACGAATCTATTGCAGATTTCAGTAGAGCTTTAGAAATTGAACCTAATTATAGATATGTATTGAAAAGTAGGGGAGATGTTTATAAAGAAATGGGAAAATATGACGAATCTATTGCAGATTTCAGTAGAGCTTAGATATGTATTGAAAAGTATGAAGAATCTATTGTAGACTTAGTACTTTAAAAATTGAACCCGATGTGGGTTGGGCGCATTGATAAACAAGTGATTAGTCATAAAAATAGAAATAGCTATAGAAATTGAACCAAATAACACAAAAGCATTAAGAATTCGTGAAGAAACTTATCGTAAACTTATATATTTCAGATTCCAGAAATTTAAATTTTTATTGATATGAATGTTTTGAGACTGAAATATGAGAAAGAATTTATTTATAGCTATAATAATATTAGCCTGGTGATAATTTTTATTTATTTTTCATATTATTATATTATATAATGTACTAATAAATAATATTTTAAATCTATTATATTTATTGAATAAAAATATTATTTTCATTTAAAATCAAATTCCTTAATCGAATTAAAGTAATATCTCTGAAAATACAAGACTTTCGCCAGTTTATTATATAAAAATTGACTAAAGAAAATCATCAATCTATTCTGATTAACGTAAATAAATAAAAATCAAGATTTAAATATTTTTGTGAAACCTATATTTTATTTATCTTTAATACATGAAATATTTATATTGACTTGAATACTTATTATACTAAATTACACATTCACATTTGAAAAAATTGAATCAATACAAACAGTAAACAAGCATATTAATCATATTAATTATCATTCAAGGTTAGCGATGAGTTAGATGAATTGATCCAAGTTCCTGTAAAGATGGACTCTAGGAAGTATTAAACGTTATATCATCAAACAAGCAAGTATAAAATAAAAGATTGATCATCATTGACTTTGTGTTGAAATTTAGTGTATTTATATGTGTTGTTACATTATAATCTACTGTTGTTACATTATAATCTACCAAATAAAAAAGTCAAACCATGAGAATATTATTTTGCTTAAAAAAAAGAGTATAATGATGTATTATTATTTTTTTCTTGAACAAAAAAACAAATTACAATTTACCATAATTTATTGGAATGTGAGCTATTTCTGCCAATGTGTTAATTACTTGAACTTGATTTTCATTATAATAAGTAGCTTCTTTATATGTATCTGGTAAATGACATTTTTTTATAAAAGAAAATTTTTTTATTCAAAGTTCTCGCGCATCAGTATATGATAAGATCAACATTCATTTTTACTATGAAATTGGAACTTTACTGAGCTTTTTGTCCCATAACACAGGAACAAGGAAACCTGGAAATATAATTAATATTAATACACAAGCCTTCATTATATTTAGAATCCACCTTGTTCCCGGCATTTCTTCTGGCGTATTATATTTTAAACCTTTGTCACAACCTGATAGTCGTTCTTTGGGACTTTAACAATACCAATTGCAATCAAAATTATATTTATCGAAGATGACAATTAATAAATTTAAATTTAACGTCTTTATTGATATGGCGATCCAGTTCAAATATAAGAGAGCGACATAGCAATTTTACTAAAATTAAAATTTCAACGCGCGACTATTTATATCAGATAGATTTATATTTGACATTCCAAAAATATCGGAACATCAGTTTGGCCTGCCCTACAAAAACTGTTTGTCCACTTATATAATATTTGATAGATGTGTATTTTATTTTTATGGTATGTAAAAACGAACAAAAAATTAAAATTTGTACATAGAAATATTTATCACGGATATTTTTTTTTGTTGCATGGGTAGTTTTATTAATGAGAAAAATTTGTCACCGGCAAAAATTGATTTTTATTATTACGACAAAGATTTATAAATTTTTTTTTTAACTTTTTTAATACTTTTTTTTCTTCCTTGGGGTCTCAGATGAAGTAGTTAACATATACATTTAAAATATATATTAATATCGCATTTAAAATATATCTTCAATATCTATAAATAGCAAATAAAAAAGATCAAGACAAATTTGTGAAGAACCAAAATTTTAAGATTAAAATTAATTTCTATTATTGAATTCCAATTTCATCTTTTATTTTAGAATAATAATTTTATTCGTAATAATATAAATAATTATGATACTTCACAATTAGATATTGAAAGTATCGATGAACTCTTTGCAAAAGGTTTTTTTTTTATAAATTTATTTTGTTTATTTAATTATTAAGAAACGAATCCAGATTGCATTGGTAATCTAGAAGAAGGTAATACTGAAAGCATCGATAATTGAGAAANGTATTTTATTTTTATGGTATGTAAAAACGAACAAAAAATTAAAATTTGTACATAGAAATATTTATCACGGATATTTTTTTTTGTTGCATGGGTAGTTTTATTAATGAGAAAAATTTGTCACCGGCAAAAATTGATTTTTATTATTACGACAAAGATTTATAAATTTTTTTTTTAACTTTTTTAATACTTTTTTTTCTTCCTTGGGGTCTCAGATGAAGTAGTTAACATATACATTTAAAATATATATTAATATCGCATTTAAAATATATCTTCAATATCTATAAATAGCAAATAAAAAAGATCAAGACAAATTTGTGAAGAACCAAAATTTTAAGATTAAAATTAATTTCTATTATTGAATTCCAATTTCATCTTTTATTTTAGAATAATAATTTTATTCGTAATAATATAAATAATTATGATACTTCACAATTAGATATTGAAAGTATCGATGAACTCTTTGCAAAAGGTTTTTTTTTTATAAATTTATTTTGTTTATTTAATTATTAAGAAACGAATCCAGATTGCATTGGTAATCTAGAAGAAGGTAATACTGAAAGCATCGATAATTGAGAAAAATCCTTTAGAAAAAGTTTGTTTCTTTTTTAATTTAAATTTAAAAATTCTAATTATATTACTATATTTTTTAGTATAGTTAGATTTTCTATTTTAGTATTATTTTTTTAATTCGTGATTCGTGAGAATTATTAATAGTAAATATGGGGATAGTAAATTTGATTAGTAGATATGATCTGGTACTGTCATAAAATTTGCAAAACATCAAATTGTTTATTTTCGGCTCTTAAGTTGTAATTTATTCTATAGAAAACTAAGAATCAAGAAATTTATTTAAAAAATAAAATGAAAAATTAAATTATGATATTTACAAATCGCTTCAAATTTTAAGTTTACTTAGACAATTACATTAATAAAAACTTTCCATTTCTCGTGAACCACGAATAAATTATTGATTTTTTTGACTTTAAATACTTAAATACTTTAATAATGGTTCCAGAACAATCAATAGAATAGAAGATGGCTTAAACTCAATTAATTTATTTAATGATTTATATATTTAATTTATTAAATTAATCCACTTTTTGATTTATTAATACAATAACTAAATTTTATCATTATATTTTTTTTAGTGATGAATTGGCACAATTTAATATATTTAAATCCGATAGTGGTTCTATATCTTATTTTATTCTTTTAGGTATATACATATATGTATTTTTTACAATTGTTTACATTATTTCTTTAACCCAAGGTAATATAAGATCCAAAAGGTGAAAATTAACAGATTTAAAAGATCAATCTGGAAAGGTGAGTAAAATAAGGTTTAGATTTTATAATATACATTAACTTTAATTTAGGAGGAAGAAATATTACGAACAAAAAATGAAAGTGGAATATTTGTGGGTAACTAGATAATTAATAAAGTATATGTATTGTAAATTTTTCCGGAACTTCATGATAAATTGACGGCAGTCATATGTATAAGAAAATAAAAGGCTTGTATAACAGAAACCTGGTGATTTTTTTATATGCGATTTTTTATTTTAATGTAGATTTTGTTTGAATAAGAAAAATGGTGCTATGTAAACAATTTCCTTTTCAAAAAAAAATTTCCTAAGTAGTATTCCTACACCGGCCATTTTTCTAATATTTCTAATTCTAATTTTAAATTCTAATTAAAATTCTAATTCTAAATTATAATTAAAATTTAGAATTAGAATTAGAGGTAGTAATAGGAGGAAAAATTTTTACCTCAACGAACGGAGGTTGATTAAATATTATTTTTTTTCTTTGTCAAACAAAAAAACAACAACGAATCATGAGATAAGAAGCATGGGAATCATTATTTATAAATAAAAAAATAAATAATAAATAATAAGCGCGCGAGAATAATTATTACTAAATAAACAAAAAAAATGAGGCTAGGATTATTGAATAAAATTTATTTAAATAAATTGATTTTCTTCAACAAAAAAAAAGTTTTTTTTTTTTCGTCTAAAAAAATGTCATGTAATTTAAGCACAATTTGTTATATTTACCAATAAACTGAAAATTTTGCAAAAACAAATTTAATGGTGAATGCTGTTGGTATTTCTTTTTTATCGCATAATTAATAAAGAAATGTAGTGTTGTATTAATAAATTTCGTGACTAATTAAATACACCGAAGTCCAAAAATAAAAAAAACTTCAGCTAGAAAAAAAACAAAAATATAAATACACTTACAAATAAATAAATATAGATTAATATTAAATAATACAGTTGGGTCAAAAAAATGTATCGCTCCACTTATAAATAAAATAGAAATAAAATGAAACTCGAATTTTTTTTTTTTGATAAATATCATTTTTATTTAATAATAATGAAAAAAAAGAAGTAAAATAAAATCTGTGGTTCAAATATTTATTATTTATCGTTTATTACTATTTATTTATTATCCACTTTTGTACGAAATATATATATATATATATTTATTTATTTTTTAAAATTTTTTTTTTAAAAAAAATAATATAAGCCAATTATTATTATTATTATCGACCTTTGTGAAATGCACGGGAATAAATATATAAATAATATAAATAATAATAATTGTCCATTTGTTATATTGTTGTATCATAACAATTTTTCTGGAGAAAAAGAATATAAACGAAACTTGAATCTTTTTTTGATTCATTTTCCATTTTAATTTCCATCTTTTTTTACATTTTCTTTAAATATTTATTATTTATTGTTTATTTTTATTTATTTATTATCCACCTTCGCAAAATATACATATATTTATTTTTTAAAATTTTTTTTAATAAACAAAATAAGCCAATTATTTATTATTTACTTTTGCGAGATATACATATATATTTATTTTTTAAAAAGGAAATAATATAAGCCAATTATTTTTATTTATTTATTATCCACAATCGCAAAATATACATATACACAAATAATGATATCATTATATCGTAACAATTTTTATCAGTTAAAAATAAACGAAATTCAAAATTTTTTTTTGATTAATTTGATAAATATCATTTCCTTCTTTTTTTTTCATTTTTCTTTGAATCATTAAATATAAAGTCATACGAATTAAATAAGATCCTTGATTCAAATATTTATTATTTATTCATAATAAATAATACAACCAATTATTTGTATAAATCTTAATCTCTTAATCAATATATTTAAACATTACATTAAAGTTTATTTCAAACCTTTTATTTTAATTTAATTATATTTGGACATTAATAAATTATATATGTATAAATTTTAATTACACGGCGGCGAAGGAGTCGCCATATCCAAAACCATCTAGTTATTATTTAATCTCTTCAATTGACAATCCCAACTTTCTTTTGATTCTGGAACATCTCTTCACCATGAACAGTACATAATAACTGGAACTACGTCATCTCTTATTAATGAACAACTACATCCTTCATTATTCACAAACAAGAAATCGAAATTGAATCCAATAATTCACATGCAAAAAGTAAAGTTTGGAAATATTTTACTAAGCCATACGATCCACCCAAAAGTCGCAAAACAAAATGTCATGAATGCGGAAATGAATTTTCATACCATGATTCACCTTCCTCATTAAAATACCATTTGTGATATATCCAATAATTTAAGTCAAGTTCAAGTGAAACGACAACAACAATCATTTTTTTCTTCTTATTCTGAACCATCTTTTCTTTCTGTGGACGAAAATAGTTTATTACAATCTAATACAATTTCCCTTGTTATGTCTAATAATTCAGGTCACCAAATACACGAAAATCAAAATTTACTTTTGAATTTATAATTGCAAAACTTAAAACAAAAAAATGCAGATATATTAACCGCTGAAGAAGGGTTTTTCACCGTTTTGGATAAATTACTAAAAATTAATAGAAATGATAAAGGTAATAACGATGCATTAATAATTCGAGGAAAATTTTATCAAAAAATGGGTGAATATGAAGAATCTATTGAAGATTATAATAGAGCTTTAGAAATTGAACCAAATAATGTAAATGCATTAATAAGTAGGGGAGATGCTTACATAGAAATAGGCAAATATGAATTGAATCAAATAATGTGGAAACGGAGATTCTTATAGTAAAATGCGCAAATATGAAGAATTTATAGCAGATTTAAGTAGAGCTTTAGAAATTGAACAAATGCATTGATATTTCGAGGAAAAAATTATTCACGAATGAAGAATCTATTGCAGATTTGAATAGTGCTTTAGAAATTGAACCAAATAATGTAATTGCATTAATAAATCAAGGAAAAAATTATTCATTAATAGACAAATATGAAGAATCTATTGCATATTTTAGTGGCTATAGAAATTGAACCTGATAATGTAGATGCATTGATAAGTATAGGAGAAGCTATCAAAAAATGGCAAATATCTATTGCAAATTATGTAGATGCAGGGGAAGCTTATAAAAATGTCGCAGATTTCCAGAATTTAAATTTTTATTGAGCGTAATTTAACAATAAATATGTATGAATGTTTTTGAGGAGTAACTTATTAAATGTAAATAATTTCTTGCAGACTCAAATAAATATTATAAAACATGCAAGAGTATTAACAAATTTTTATTAAATGATGTTGTATAGAACGACGGGATTTACAGCAGTAAAAAAGTTGAAATTAGTATTGTACGACGGGTGGAATTTACCAGTATGTATATTGTACGATTTCATTATCTAACTTCCAATCGTACTACCGTAAATTCTTAGCGGCAAATTTGCCCGCTAAAACATAGTAGCATGTGAAAATTGACGGTCTAATTTCTGAAACCCCTTAGTATGTGCTCATGCATACTTTTATAAATAACGCAATATAATTTTTTTTTAGCGAACCAAAAAAACTTTTATAATAATCTTTAATAAAATTTTATTATACTATCATAAATAATTTTTGGGGAGTCGTTTGAAATGAAGATTCATTACATTTTATATCATATTTTACAATTATTATTTATATTTCATTTCATTTTTACTTTTTTAGTGTTTTTAATTAAATTAAATTTTCTTTGGTAGTATTTTGTTACATCTTCCAAAACTTTTCTATTTTGATTATTTAGAGTTGGATGAATTGGTGTAAAGATGGATTCGGTGGATTCGATGATTCTGGGGGCGGTATAGAATATGATACCGAAGCAAATAAGTATAAAATAATAAATAAGAAGCTTGATCATCAGGGGCAAACTCAATAATTAGTCTACTTATATTATAATATGTGAAACCATGAGAACAATATTTTTTCTTGACGAACAAAAAAAAATTAATTACCAATTTACCATAATTTGTTGGAACACGACAATTACTTTTTTAATTTTACTAAAATTAAGATTTTAACGCGCGCTATATGTATTAGATGGGTTTATTTGAATACTAACTGGTATATGCAATGCATTTTCACAGTTCCAAAAATATCGGAAAATCAGTTTGGACTTCCCATAAAAACTGTTTGCCCACCTATAGATATCTGAAAAATTTACATTTTATTTTTGAGCTATGGTCTGGTGCAAAAAGATTTGCTCCTCAAAAAAATATTAATAAAAAAATTTTTTATTAAGTAAACTTCTTTTTTTTTTATTTAAATGATATCAATACATGTTCGGAAATATGATATATAAATTTTAAATGAAAATTATGCATCATCATCGAAATCATCATAGTTATCAATTTCTTCATTGATTAATTATATATTTTCATCGGAATCAAAATATTCCTTGGCATTTTTAAGTACTTTTCTCCAAAATCCAACTATAACTTGTGAATTAATTTTATTTTTAAATGCATTTAAAAGTGTATTTCGAATAGATAAAAGGTTTGTATGTGGACCCGAACATGCAACTTCATCCNTGGTATATGCAATGCATTTTCACAGTTCCAAAAATATCGGAAAATCAGTTTGGACTTCCCATAAAAACTGTTTGCCCACCTATAGATATCTGAAAAATTTACATTTTATTTTTGAGCTATGGTCTGGTGCAAAAAGATTTGCTCCTCAAAAAAATATTAATAAAAAAATTTTTTATTAAGTAAACTTCTTTTTTTTTTATTTAAATGATATCAATACATGTTCGGAAATATGATATATAAATTTTAAATGAAAATTATGCATCATCATCGAAATCATCATAGTTATCAATTTCTTCATTGATTAATTATATATTTTCATCGGAATCAAAATATTCCTTGGCATTTTTAAGTACTTTTCTCCAAAATCCAACTATAACTTGTGAATTAATTTTATTTTTAAATGCATTTAAAAGTGTATTTCGAATAGATAAAAGGTTTGTATGTGGACCCGAACATGCAACTTCATCCTTAACAACTGCCCAAATACCTTCAATTGGCTGAAGTCCACAATGATAGGGAGTAAAAAAAAACTTGATGGTCATATCATTTTGCTATTTTGACACAAGAAATAGCACCTTTTCTTTGTTTATTTGAACTAATTTAAAAAGTTCTAGTCTTCATAGCTCACTAGAAAAAGTGTAAAAGTTCTGCAATATTTTCATCAGGTTGAAATTTAGGTCGCTTAAGAATTTTTTGTGGTGTAAATATACTCCTGTTCCGGTCTAATACAACACTCCAACTGTTCTCTCAGCAACACCCAATACTTCAGCAACTCACTTGCGTAATGTAAGTGTTTGATGATCATTTTCTATGGAATTAGCCCCGGAAAAGTAGTTGTAAATATTAATTATCATTAATTTTTCATTCTCCGTAAGTGGTGCACCACTTCGTTTTAAAGGAGAAGGAAGCATGGTTAAGCAAAAAAATTTTGGCAACGAATATCCTTAGTTATGTTGTACAAATCGTGTGAATTTCAAGCTGTCATGCTTGTTGCACAAAATTTTTTACTTAGTGTAAATCGTATCTTTTTCCGGCGAGGAGCAAATCTTTTTGCACCGGACCATATGCAGAAAACAAAAATTAAATTTGTACATAGTAAATACGTTATAATTTTATTATTTTTATATACAAAAATGTATAATATTAGATTTTAACATGTTTTTATTTGTNAAAAAGTGTAAAAGTTCTGCAATATTTTCATCAGGTTGAAATTTAGGTCGCTTAAGAATTTTTTGTGGTGTAAATATACTCCTGTTCCGGTCTAATACAACACTCCAACTGTTCTCTCAGCAACACCCAATACTTCAGCAACTCACTTGCGTAATGTAAGTGTTTGATGATCATTTTCTATGGAATTAGCCCCGGAAAAGTAGTTGTAAATATTAATTATCATTAATTTTTCATTCTCCGTAAGTGGTGCACCACTTCGTTTTAAAGGAGAAGGAAGCATGGTTAAGCAAAAAAATTTTGGCAACGAATATCCTTAGTTATGTTGTACAAATCGTGTGAATTTCAAGCTGTCATGCTTGTTGCACAAAATTTTTTACTTAGTGTAAATCGTATCTTTTTCCGGCGAGGAGCAAATCTTTTTGCACCGGACCATATGCAGAAAACAAAAATTAAATTTGTACATAGTAAATACGTTATAATTTTATTATTTTTATATACAAAAATGTATAATATTAGATTTTAACATGTTTTTATTTGTAAAAATCAAAAAATAGTTATATTTATTTAGATGCATTTTAAAGTACAAGTTTCTTGATTAAACTATCTAAACTTTAAATATCTCTATTATTTCTCCACTGGAAGATAGTTGTGCCGGTTAATTAAATAGAGAAATGTAAATATTAGATATATTCTTTACAACTTTGTTTTCATTCTTAAAGTTTTATAAGAAGCTGAAATGTCGATTCTAAATTCCTTATTATTTTATTTATTGTTTATTTTTTATTACTTGAAATTGTCCATTTACATGACTTGGGAATGTAAATCTTATATTTTTATATATATTTATTTTTTTTTATATGCTTGACATATTTTAATTTTACCTACCTTCTTGGAACTGGTTCTGTAATTTTGGGTTCATTAAATATTACTTGCCTTGGAATCGCGGATCGATCTAAATTATTCTTTTTAAATATTATTTCTTTTAAATATTCTGCCTTCTTGGAATTGGATTCTTCGAGATTGGATTTTTGACTTGGGATTTGAGTATGGATCTTTAAAAAATACCTACCATGTTTGTGATATGATCTTTTTATGTTACTGGGTTCGCAACTGTGCAAAGATTTATAAATTAATTTTTTTTATTAGTTTCCTTGACCTCTCTATAATTCCAGATACATTTAAAGTATATATTTAATATCACATTTAAGAACTAAAATTTTAAAATTAAAATTCATAATTTCTATTATTTTTGATTCACTTGTTTAATTGAATTCTAATTCTATCTTCAATTCTAGTTTTATTCATAAAAAGAAGAATTATGGTACTTCACAATTAGATCGACGAACTCTTTGGAAAAGTTTTTTATAAATTTATTTTATTTAATTTTTTGAATGATTCTATAATTAATTTACTAAGTATATTTGGTTACTTTATTTAAATATTAAGAAGCGAATCTAGATTGCATTGATCTAAAGTATCTCTTTTTTAATTTATATCTTTTACGAATTTAAAATCAATTTCTGATTATGATTAGATTTTCAGATGAGATAATCCCATCTATTATCTGGGCAACATCCGATTTTTCGGTTCAATAATATGCCCCCTTTTTAATGATTTGCATGGTTAAAAAAATGACATCCAAAACTGCAAAAAAAAACCGTAATTCACGGTCTGTGTAACAACCGCAACCGGTCAATTTTATTTTAGGAAAGGGAGATATTACATAATAAAATGATTAATCTACATATTAATCGATCTACTTTTTTTTTTTACTTTTTAATAATTTTTTAAACTAGTGTTTTATATATGTTTTTATACTATTGCTGCCTCTTGATGATCCAGTTTCGTATAATTTCCAGCTTTGGTATTTCTTCTTTATCAATTATACCATTTTCAGCACGTTTTCATACCTATTCGTATAGGAATTAATTGGTTTATATTATTTTCATTATTTTCAGTTGAAACCTACCAGTATTGTGAAAATGGCCCATAATATATTTTTGAATCGATTTTTCCAATATCAATAACTGTTGTATTATAATTTTTAACAGTTTTTTTATACTTCGACATAAGAAATGTGAGTTATTGTGGATTTCTAATTAGTAAGATGATTATCCCTGATTAACATATCACAATTATGAAATAAAAATTACTAATTTTAAAATCAATTTTATTATGTAAATCGGAAATATCGCCCTTTTTCCTAAAATAAATTTACACAAACCGCGAATTAAGACAAAAAAAATCAAAACGTTGGACTGGCCGATAAATTCTCCCGACCTTAACCACATAGAAAACATCTGGAAATTGTTAAAGGACAATATTCAGAAACAAAAAAAATAGCATTGTACTTTTTACCAACTTTTATAATTCTTTATCGTTATCATTAACACAGATTGGGATTATATTCTCAATTGCTCCTTTTATTTCAGCTATCATTTTAAAGGAAAATGGAATCAACATGATATTAAATTACCTTGGGAAGATATTAATGAAACATATATCAACTTTACCCGAAGAGATGAAAAAAATACAAACAAAATTTTTGTAACACAGTGAAATAAATACAAAAGGAATTAAGGTAAGTCGCGAAAAAGTAGGCGTATTATCTTCAATAATTAGCAAACAATATGAGTGTAGTAATTGTGGTAAAATGGATCATAATAAGAGAAATTGTAATCGAAATATGTCCATTTTGATCTTAGTCAAATAAGAGTTGAATCTCAAATATTTTAACTCTACGTAACAGATATAAAAATAATCATTCGATAAATTTTTTAACTTGTAATAATTATTTATTTCTTATGATATGTGATAAACATTAAATAAAATAAATTATGTCTTGTTATTTGTAACCATCATAATACCCTCCAGTATAATTTTAGTGGTTCTTACTATTTCTTACCATTCACCATTCTTTCATTCACTTTGGATAAGGGTTCAGTTGGTTTGATAATATAAAAGCGAGAATTATTCAAAGGGTTTAGAGGAGTGGAGTTAGGCTGAGGTTTCACTTATATAATCCGGATATTAACTTTCTTTATACTTGTGATAATGAAATAATAAAGTTACTATAACAGTTAAAAATATATTTATTATTATTTTGTTTATATAAATATTCTGTTATAATACCAATGGTAGAGAAACATACTCTATAATGCATCTATTGCAATGTGTAACGAACGTAATAATACTGTACATCGGTTAAAAATTTTCTATTTTAAGTCGTCACACGAGCTTGATCTTTTAAGTTAGCTCAAAATTTGGGTTATACTTCCGCACTGCAGAAAAGAGACAAAGTAGTTAGGCAATGATCATCACGATACCATTTTATTTTGTTACCTATAATAATTCAACAAATTAATTAATACATAAATAATATTAATTTTGTATAAAGTAAAAAAATGAGAAGTTAAGCTGTTGTATAAAATATTCTTTTTTTTTACACTATAATTGTTTCACGATTATCTTAGATTTAATTGGTCCTTGAAAATTATTTTTTGTTCGGAATCAATCAATCGACGACCATATTTATAAAAAAAAGTCTAGCCTGCTTTATATCAATTATTTGATTTCGCTAATAGGCAACACTTTTCGGTCCGAACTTTCTTTTAGAACATCTCTTCATCGTACATCACCCCTTATTAATGAACGAGATAAAGCAACTATGTCCTCCATTATTCATGAAGAAATTCAAATCAAATCCAGTACATCATCTAATACACTAACAAAAAGCAAAGTTTGGGATTATTTTACTAATCCATATGGTCCACCCCAAAGTCGAAAAACAAAATGTCATGAATGTAGAAATGAATTTTCATATCATGGTTCAACTTCTTCATTAATATACCATTTATTTCATAAACATAATATTAAAATGTCCACTAATTCAAGTCAAGTAGTGAAAAGACAATTACAGAAAATTCCAAGTCAACAATCAAATTTTTCTCCTTATTCTGAACTGATTTTTCTTTCCGAGAACGAAAATAGTTCATTACAATCTAGTACAATTTCTCTTGCAAATAAGAAAAGTAAAGTTTGGGATTATTTTACCAAACCATATAGTTCATCCAATGATAAAAATTGCAAAACAAAATGCCTTAAATGTGAAATAGAATTTTCATATAATGGTTCACCTTCTTCATTGAGATATCATTTAATCCACAAGCATAATATTGATATGTCTAATAATTTGGGCCATGCAATAGATCAAATACACAAAAATAAAAATCAACCTTTGAATTTACAATTACAAAACTTAGAACAAAAAAATGCAGATATATTAAATGCTGAAGAAATGTTTTTTAATGTTTTGAATAATCTATTAGAAATTAATAGGAATGATAAAGGTAATAAAGATGCATTAATAATTCGAGGAAAATTTTATCGAAAAATGGGTATATATGAAGAATCTATTGCGGATTTAAATAAAGTTTTAGAAATTGAACCAAATAATGTAAAAGTATTGATAAGTAAGGGAAAAGTTTATAAAAAAATGAGCAAATATGAAGAATCTATTACAAATTTAAGTAGAGCTTTGGAAATTGAACCAAATAATGTAAAAGTGTTGATAAGTAGAGGAGAAGTTTATAAAAAAATGGGCAAATATGAAGAATCCATTGCAGATTTAAGTAGAGCTATAAAAATTGAACCTAATAATGTCATGTATCGAAAACTAGGGGAAATTTTGTTACATAATAGTTAAGTATGAAGAATATATTGCAGATTTTAATAGAGCTTTAAAAATTTGTGGTTGTGTTGAGTAAAAGCTGATAAAAATGGGTGAATATTATATGAAAAATCTATTACAGATTCAAATATGATGTGAAGAATCTGTTACAGATTCAAATATGATATGAAGAATCTATTACAGATTCAAATATAGCTATAACACAAAAGAATTACAAATTTGCGAAGAAATTTATATTATAGATTCTCAGAAATTTAAATTTTTATTTGTGATTTAACAATAAAGGAGAAGTAGCTTATAAAAAGTAAATAATTTCTTGCGGACTCAAATAAATTTAAAAATGAGGAAGAAATTATTTATATATAATATCATATCAAATTAATTTTAGCCTAGTGATTCGTTTTCATATATTATAAAATGTAATAATAAAATGTAATAATTAATAGTATTTTAAATCTATTATAATTTACTGAATAAAAATATTATTTTATTTAAAAACAAATTTCTGATCGAATTAAAATATTATTAATCTTATCCTAGTTAGATAATATAATTGCAAGCAAATCGCGCATTGAATTTTGAAACTGAACGCAAGTAAATAAAAATCATGATGAAATATTTTTGTAAAATCTATCAAATATATTTTATTTAAACCGTGCAATATTTACATTGAAGTTACATACTCATATTGAATCAACGCAAACAAGTAAACAGACATATTAATTATCATTCAAAGTTAGCAACGAGTTGGGTGAATTAGTCTAAGTTCCTTTAAAGATGGATTCGATGGATTCTGGGCGGTATTATACGTTTAGAATGTGATACCAATTATTATGAAACAAACAAGTATAACTCAATCGAATCGACGACGTGTAAGATTTATGTACTGTATAATAATAATATTTTTTCTCGGTGAACAAAAAAAAACTAATTACCAATTACTTATACACTTAAAGATGCGATGTTACATAGTATTCCGTATGATAAATGTAGAGCTAGAGCGGTATCAGTATTGAGTTTATTTTTATTGTAACGAAGCTTATTCCTATACTCTGAGACCTATACAGTAAAAATTTACCAATATTTGTATTAGGACAATATCGAATTTAGAATTTCTTATAATATCCTCCCATACCAAAATAAACTATAAAAATGAAAGACTGTGAATAATAAATAATATCTGATATATGAAAATATTCCAAAGCAATATTCGATAAATATTAAAATTTGGAAAAATAATATCCAATGAATATGTCGTCAAAATTTAAAAAAAGAAATTACGTTAGAATTCTTTTTTTTTTTGAATTTTGATTGGTATGTATCTAGTTTTGCATCAAAAATCTGTTTACAGATTTGGAATAAACAATGACAAATAAAGCAATCACAAAATAATTTTAAATTCTTTATTATAAATTTACTTGACGAATAAAAAGAGTTCTTATTTAAATATGTCTCTTTCTGAAATACTGTAAACAGTAAAAGTTCCCATCTATTAGTGTAGATGAAATCGAACTGCATTCATTATTATAGTTGCAAAATTTAATCTTTCAAGTAAAAATGTATAAAAATTTGTCAGCATTTCATGGGAAAATGAACCAGAAGATGTCAAAGACCATTACATACATATAGCAAAAAAGGTGAAAAAAATGGTTCAAAGAGAAGGTTCCTTCTTGTTTTATCAATAGCAATCAAGTAGATAGAACAAATGATAATCAGGTCCTCATCCATTTCTTAATAGAACAAACTTTCGACCAATCGTATCTGACAATTTCAAAACAATCTTTATTAATCATTATCATTTTTGGTCAATGCAGTAACCTTACCGAATTGACTTTATTGTGATATTAGCACAGCATGAACGATATTCTAACTATATTTGTTAGACAAATAGAAGAAACATAGAAACTTCATAATTCTTATAATCATAATACAAAAAATTGTTTTCGATACAGATGTAAAAATTTTGACTTAAACGTTATCCTAATATGTAAACATAAAAATATGCATATAATGTATACACGTTTTTTACTAAAGAAAATTAAAGCGACTCAGCATTTTGGGTTTCGAAAAATATCAAATTAATAATTGCCTTATAATTTAATGCGATATCTTCAGAAATATGGTTCAATATGCATAAAGATTGTTTTTAAAATTGTCAGTTCTATATTAAGAAGTGGAAGATTGAAATAAATGGGAATTTTATTATGTTAACAGTATTTCGGTAGTTAATAGAAAGAATTTTTTTGTTCAAAAGAAAGAAGGAAGGTTATTTATGTATCACTAAATTATAATAAATAAATTTTTTCATTAAGTTTCTCAAAATTAATTGTCCGGAGCGAAGCGAAGGATCTACGCACTATGATAAATTTTGATCACGGGTGTTCTCCGCACTCATGTGATATTTACCCAATAAGATCGCGATTTTTATTTTTAGATATTTTATTGGAAAAAAAAAAAACAAAAAACAAAAATAAAAAAAATACATTGTCCTCTTCTCTTCTAAGCTTTAACTAACTATGTTATTCTGAGACATTAAAATCAACTGCTGTTCTTCAGCCTTTCCTTCTTGCATCCTTTTGCAGCTTTTAATGTGAACATCTAAAATTTTTATGCTCCGGACTTACAACGGTTCCCGTNAATGCGATATCTTCAGAAATATGGTTCAATATGCATAAAGATTGTTTTTAAAATTGTCAGTTCTATATTAAGAAGTGGAAGATTGAAATAAATGGGAATTTTATTATGTTAACAGTATTTCGGTAGTTAATAGAAAGAATTTTTTTGTTCAAAAGAAAGAAGGAAGGTTATTTATGTATCACTAAATTATAATAAATAAATTTTTTCATTAAGTTTCTCAAAATTAATTGTCCGGAGCGAAGCGAAGGATCTACGCACTATGATAAATTTTGATCACGGGTGTTCTCCGCACTCATGTGATATTTACCCAATAAGATCGCGATTTTTATTTTTAGATATTTTATTGGAAAAAAAAAAAACAAAAAACAAAAATAAAAAAAATACATTGTCCTCTTCTCTTCTAAGCTTTAACTAACTATGTTATTCTGAGACATTAAAATCAACTGCTGTTCTTCAGCCTTTCCTTCTTGCATCCTTTTGCAGCTTTTAATGTGAACATCTAAAATTTTTATGCTCCGGACTTACAACGGTTCCCGTTTCCTAGTTTATAACTTGGATTGTTACTCTAATACGCGGGTAGAATCGAAATTCAAAAATTGGTGTGAACTAATCAAAAAAAATTGAATAACATATTAATATAGATATAGACCTACGTAATTTCCGATTATAACACCACGTGTAGATATTAAAGAGTTACGTTGCACACCACCACCATGGCATATGTCAAATACGAAAAAAAACTAACTATAGGTCAAAATGAGAAAACCAATTTGATTGTATAATTTGTCAAACAAAACAATGAAAATAAGAAATATTATAAATAATAAAAATTACTAATAGTTCGTGACAATAGTGATATTAAAAACATTAAAGATAAGTTCACATCATTAAAAAGATTATTATTCAAATGCCGGTATATATTTATAAGAAAGATTATTGTTCAAATGCCGGTATATACTTATAAGAAATCAGGAGGCAAAAATTTTCTAGTAAAATTTCGGGTTAGCAAAGAACGTGTTAGCTTTTAATTTAAAAATATAAATTTCACTAATCTACTATAAAATTATTATAATCATTTTTTATTATTTCTCGTTTTATTTCATACGATTTTTCATTTCATTAAACTATGACTATGCAATGAACAATGATATCAATATCATCATCTGTTATTATAGTATAGTATTTTAATACATATTACACGAAGGCTCGTGTCAGTTTCAGTTTCTTATATTTTTTTTAATACACCGGAGAGGTTATGCCTCTATATAATATGTCAGTAATTTCTTACAATCCGAAATGTTTAGTAGGTTTTGAATGTTCTCTAATAAAGAATATTAAATAAACAAAACCATTCATTCACATAGATTTATTATAACATAATCTCCTGCAATCAAGAAACACGAACTCTTATATGCTAGTTATTTTACCATTTTAAATTTTTATATATATTGAACTCACATATTCAAATAATTAGAATTTTTTTTTTGTAAACTAAAACATGACAATGTGACTATAAAGATCTTTTATAATAATGATTATAACAAGTTAAATGAAGTAATTAAAGCAAATTAAATGAATTAATAAATTAAGAGAGAGAATTGGAGAATTAATATCATATGGGCGCATTTGGTTCATCAATTAATAATTCAAAACTTTGTTAGAAAGTAACATGTTTATTAATATATTATTTCTATTAATTAAAGTTGTTCTTTAATATCAAAACTAAATGAAAAACGTAAAAAAACATAACAAAACAACTTTATTACTTTATTGTGTAATAGAATATAAAATAAAATGAAAGTTTGGATTTGATGGGTTAGACGGTTGTATAGTCGGGACGTTTTTTGGATCTAAAACTTCTATTTACATAATAACCTGTCATAAAAATAGGCAAATATATGTAAAAATTCATGTTGAACATTTTTTGTTGAAAGTTAAAAGGTGTTTTGGCCAATTTTTATTTATAAACATGTAATTATTGTTTATTTTGTTATAGTTTGTGAATCTATACTTAAATAAATAAAAATAAGACCTTGCTACTCTATTTAAAAAAAAAAGTTAAAAGGTAATTAACATAAAGTTTTGTTTTTGATAATTTTATCCTTGTTAATCTTAGGCCAATCACAATTGTAGAAAAAAATTAGAGGCCTTTTTTTTTATTTTTAAACTAGATATTTTTGACTTCGTCGCCACCATTAAAATTTATACATAGTCTTAATTATTCCCTTTTCTCTTTTCCATGAGGGTGTTATGATATTTTTTTATTAAAAAAAATTTTAAAAAAACAAATATACATATGTATATTTCACGAAGGTAGATAGTATATATTATTTCCTTTTCTCTTTTCCGTAATATTTTTGGTTATTAAAAAATTTTAAAAAATAAATAAATAAATAAATATCTGAACCGCAGATTTTATTTTATACCAATTAATAAATATAGTTCGTAAAAAATAAAAAAAAACAATATCAATATTTTTTTCGATAACTGAATGTCAAGAAAATAAAATAAGAGTTTAAATTTTCTGTTGTCAAAATAGAATAGCAGACAGAGAAATAATAAATAAAAAAAAATAAATAATAAATAAATAATTTGTAAGGTTCGAACCATAATAAAGTTTTTTTTTTTATCTTTAATGTTAATTATTTAGTGATATTGCATTATAATAATAAAAATTGATTCTTGATTCTAATTTTCAACGAAGCAGAATCAAAAAAATAATTCATTATTAGCTAGAATTTCTTTTATTTTTTTTAAAGAAAAATAAAGTAAATTAATTCACAACGACTATTATTTTAATTTCTCTAGTTATTTTTAAATATAGTTCGCAAAAAAATAAATAAAAATATCAATTAATTTCTTTCAAAAATAAAAATTTATTTTTTCACTATAAGAAATTTTTAATTTATATCAATTAAGAAAGCGAGAGTTAAACAGAATATTTAAAATATTTAATCAAATAATTGCTTCGAAGCTTTTTTTAATTTTTTAAAAGACTCTTGATGGTGATCGTCAAAAGAGTACCGCAGCAGCTTTTATGAACCCCTTGAATCAAAAAATTCGCAATGCGAAAAATAAAATAAATGCCATCCCTTTTATTTATCAAGTTTAAAAGTGACTTCGGCAAAAGTATTTGTGTATTTAATTAGCCACGAAATTTATTAAGAAATTATGTGGTATGAGCCTGTGAAATAATAATACAATATGCTTTTTCCGAATGTGAACCTGTGAAATAACAATACAATATATATCATTATTAAAATTTTTTCTATTCCGAATAAATTGAGTGTAATAAAAATAACACTTTATTAATCACACGAAAAATGAAATAAATAAAAAAATAAAATAAATTAATCTCAAAAAAATTTATCGAAAATTGCCAGTGATCCAATTTCTATATACCGCATTTATTTATTAATCACGCGAAAAAAAAATAAACGTTTTATTCTTTGTAAATATAAATGATTTATTTTTAAATTAAAATTATTTATGAATAAGTTATAATCAAGTAATTGTTGAATTTGATTATTTTGTTATATTATTTATATATTTAATTAATTATTAGTGCAATATGTTACATAAATTAATATCATATATATGCACAACTAAAACATTTTTAAAGCGCAAACCGTGCAAACTATGGATTCTCCTATAAACAAAAATAATATTTAAAACATAATAATTATTATTATTGCTTGTTTCTATTTTTGGTTTGGTGTTTTTATCTATTATAAATAAAAAATCTTGCACTTTATTTAATCATTTTAGCATTTTCACCAGATGAAGATGATGGTTGAGATGGTTGACTTTCATTCTGGGGTGTGTTGCTCAAAGTTAGTAATAATGATGAAAGTCTTGAAATTTTTGTAACAGAGTTGAGCTTTTACCTCTCTGTTTTGATCTTGTATTCATTGAAATAGATTTTGCACTTCAGTTGTGGTTGAAGAGGCTAAATTGGTTTCTGTCATTTTTTTCCCATGCAAAATTAGATTTTAAAGAAAGAGATGAAACTGAATCAATAAAATACAGAACACACACACTTGATGGGATCAACTGTTTTTAAATTATATTTTACTAAGTATAAATAAATATTTTAAGAATGAACATTAAAATTGTTATTTACCTTTACAATCTTAATTGTATTATTTTCAACATTAGCATATGAAATCAGAAAGCATCCTTGCACATGAATGACATCACCTTTTTCTAAATCATATTCTTTATTTTTTTGATCCTTGAGGATAAAATGCTATAATATGAATAAATATATTTATATTTGGATGTTTTGAAAAAGAAATGCCAACAGCATTCAACATTAAGTTTGTTTTTCAGTGTATTAGTCAATATAACAAATTGTGCTTAAATTACAAGGCATTTCTTTAGATGAAAAAAAACTTTTTTTGTTGAAGAAAATCAATTTATTTAAATAAATTTTATTCAATAATCTTCCACTGGTCAAATGAAAAAAAATAGGACGGTTTTATCATGATTAATGGCTAAATTTGCTATTTTCAAAAATAGAATGTCCGATTTATGCATATTTGCACCATCCGATTTTTGTTCATTCGACCAGTGATTCCTTGCCTCATTTTATTTGTTTATTTAGTCAATAATTCTTGCTCTTATTAATTTTTTTTTTAAATAATAATTTTTTATTTACTCTCATGCTTATTATTCATTTATTATTTATTTATTTATAAATAATGATTCTCGTGCTTCTTATCTCATGATTCGTTGTTTTTTTTTTGTTTTTGACAAAAGAAAAAAAAATATTTAATCAACCTCCATTAGTCGAGGTAAACTTTTTTCCTTAATTCTAAATTTTAATTAGAATCTAGAATTAAAATTATAATTCTAGTAATTGGATTTTACCTGGGTGACCTGTAGGTAGGCCATATAACCGGGTAGAATTTTTCCTAACCGGGGTAGGTACATCAGGGACCCGGAAAAATTTTATTATTATAATAAAAGAATAAATCGGAATTTTTGCTGTATAATGGAATAAAGTGGAATTTTTATAAATTTTGTACTTTTTGTGTAATATTTGTGCAGATAGCCAATTATGATTTATGTTTGCTGGAATAAATATCCTCTTAAAAATTATTATCATCAAGATGCCACCCTCTTCTACTATTACTGTTAATACATCTGAAGCAAAAAAAAACTATTATAAATAATTTAGTAGAAGCATTTGTAATGGCCAATATTCCGTTAGAAAAAGTGGATAAGCTTCAAAAGTGGTTATGTGAAAATTGCTGTGAAGGAGGTTTTATTCCAAAAAGAAGTTTTTCTGCATATAAAAGATTCTAGATGATGATAGACAGAATTTAAGTAAAGAATCACTTAAATTTTTCACTATGATGTATTTTAACAATCAAAATAGTGGTTAAATATAATAAAAAATGATAATTTGCGTAGTTTTCTTATAAAAATTTTTAGCGGAATAAATCGGAATTTTTCCGTGTCCCTGAGGTACATATATCTGTCAGGTCACCTGTTGAGTTACTATATATACATTTAAATTTTCTGCCCTCAGATCATTAATTCATTATGGACGAAAATGATTTTACTGAGTTGACTGAGTTCAATAATTTGTTACGTGAGTCTGATAATGATGATGAAATATCTAGAGAAATGAGTTTTGAAAATAANAGTAGAAGCATTTGTAATGGCCAATATTCCGTTAGAAAAAGTGGATAAGCTTCAAAAGTGGTTATGTGAAAATTGCTGTGAAGGAGGTTTTATTCCAAAAAGAAGTTTTTCTGCATATAAAAGATTCTAGATGATGATAGACAGAATTTAAGTAAAGAATCACTTAAATTTTTCACTATGATGTATTTTAACAATCAAAATAGTGGTTAAATATAATAAAAAATGATAATTTGCGTAGTTTTCTTATAAAAATTTTTAGCGGAATAAATCGGAATTTTTCCGTGTCCCTGAGGTACATATATCTGTCAGGTCACCTGTTGAGTTACTATATATACATTTAAATTTTCTGCCCTCAGATCATTAATTCATTATGGACGAAAATGATTTTACTGAGTTGACTGAGTTCAATAATTTGTTACGTGAGTCTGATAATGATGATGAAATATCTAGAGAAATGAGTTTTGAATATAATAATACATGTTTTAATGAATAGAAGATAATTAAACAAAAAAAAAAAGATAATAATATAAGTCTAAATGAAATCGAAGATAATTCAACGAAAGAAAAATAAAGATACACAAATTATAAATAAGTCAAAAAAAGTTAAAGTAAATTTCAATCCAAATATCAATAAAGGCAAAGGTAGTTGGGTATGGAATTATTTTGTTTTGGAGAAATGATTCTATGCTATAAAAAAATAAAATGGCCAAACAAATGTCACTTCATTGTATCACATCAGGACAGTAGTAAAAAATGATTTCCAAATTTGAACGATATCATGGGATTAGCATATGAAAGAGGATTAAAATTACTTAAAAATCTTATTGAAAATACTTGCGAGACAGCATCAATTACAACAGATTTGTGGACAGCGTGTAGTCAAGAAGGATATATGAGAGTAACATTACACTGGTTAACTTCACTAATGGAAGTTAGAGATGTAATTCTTTGTACTGAAAGAATGGATATCCACACACTGCCAAAGAATTAAATCATTTCTTGAAATGAAAAAAAAAGAATTTGGTCTTGAAGGAAAAATAACATGTATTATTACAGATAATGGATCAAATATGAAAAAAGCTGCAGATCTCCGGAAAATTAATAGATTACCTCGTTCTGCACATTGCAGTTAACTGTAATTGGTGCATTAAAGACTATTAATGTATATACAACGAATTAAAAAATTAGAAAACTTTTTCAATTCACCTAAACAAAGTGAATGTCTTATTTAAGCTCAAAAAGAGTTAGCACTACGAAACAAAATGAGGATTATGTAACTAAAGATGATTTTAAAATTTTATGTACAATAGGAGATAGCAAAACTCAATGGAATTCAAGCTACAAATCTTGGAAACATTTATTGGAATTAAAGGAAACAATTAAACTGTTAAATATTGCATTTGATTTACTTAATGAAACTGATGCAAAAGGTGATGCAAAAAAACTTAAAAAATGTATTTTAACAGAATTTGAGTGGGAATTGTTATATCAGTTTGTGAAATTATTAAAACCATTTGATCTAACTACGTATTTTAGCGGTATTCAATATCCTACACTTTCAGTTGTTTATTCTAGCATTGAAGCTTTAAAATTTGAATACGCAAACGGAAGTCAATTGGAAACTGATGAATTAAATGAAATTTGGAATAGTAATGAAGATGATCGAGATATTAATGATGGTAAGTATATAAATTTAAATAATATTATTTTTATTGATTAATTGATTTTTTTTTAAAAAAAAATAATTAATTTCGGTGATAATTTATTATTTTTTGGTGGTATTAATTAATTATATAAATAATGAAACCGATGATGATGAAAACGACATTACACAAAAAAATTCTGCCGATTCAGTTGATTCAATAATTGCAAGATTACGTGGTATTATCTATGATTCATTATGGCATTATTGGAATGATGCTGATAAAATTGGATTGGTTGCTTCTTTATTAGATTCATGTTTGAAAGCAATGGATGCATGGTCTGATGAAATAAAACAAGGAACAATTTCTGAATTAAGAATTTTTAAGATTAGTTCAAATTAGTCAACCAAATTCGTTAGATTTGCAATCTTCTTCAACAACTCCCGAGTTTATGAAAAAAATTTTTGATAAATCTCAAACTACTACACAAATTAATCATGAAATGGAAATTGAAAATTATCTGTTCTTCCTGAAGATACAAATGTTTACATGTGGTGGAATTCGAATAAGAACACTTTTCCTATATTATTTCAGTTGGCAAGAAAATACTTATCAATTCCAGCAACATCAATCTGAGCGACTCTTTTCTGATGCTGGAAACCAAATTACAGTTAAAAGAAATAGATTGTCTTCAAAAATTGTAAACCAATTATTATGTTAAAAAAAATCAATTATATTGTAATATTTGGTAATTAAAAATTGTGCAATTAATTCTTTATCAAGTATTGTCAAATAAAGTTGTGATTATAAAATTTAAAATTATTTTACACGAGAAAATCATTAAGTAACAAGATAAAATTATAAAAAAATAAAAAAAGAAGATATTATCGAATTTGTACAAAAAAATTTTTTTCAAATCATCAAATAACTAATTTATAATAAAAATGAAATGAACTTGCTAGTCAGAAAAAAAATTAAAATAACAAATATACATTATACGAATTGTCATTAGCCGCGAATGGCTAATATTTTCGGGTTAAACCGACCGATATCACTATTAACTCTTCCTTCATCTGGACTACTGAACAAAACCAATTTCTTTACCAAAATAAAGCATTACGTTTTTACTTAAAAATTGATACCAATTATATACCCATATTATTCATACATAACACAAAACTTGATATAAAAGTGCTGATTGTGCTTGTCTCAGATTAAAGGGGCTCAACTGAGTACTTATACAAACAAGGTCAACAAGGACTATGCAAATAAGAACAACAATGTTAACATGTAAGGATAAAGATCGACTATAATAAACTGATATTCTATCACGTGACAATTTTGTTCGGCTATTCGAATAATATTAATTGGAAGTTTGTTATATTTTTTTGATATTCTTATTTCTCGAAAATAATACGTCAAATACCGTTTTTATTTATTTTTTAAGTAATCGTTTTCTAAAAGAGAATTTCTGTCTATTCTATGACCGTCCGTATTTGAAATTTTGATTAGTCGTATTTAATTATTGTTTATATCTATATTTAAAAATAAATTTTTTTTTTTTGATTTATTTATTTTTTTGCTTACATTAAAGGCTGATAAAGGACTGTTAGAAAAATTGTAGTTTTTAATTTAACTTTTAATATTATTCACAAATTCTATCAATCATCATTCCATTGAGAAGGGCGATAACACAAAAAGAGGCGAAACACGAATAAAATTTGTAACTTAATTCCTCCACGCCGGACAAAAAACTTTTTTTTCAAAAAAAAACCCCCAGATGAAAAAAAAAAAATAGATCTGATCATCCATCACCACATGAGCATGAGATAACCGAAATGCCAGAATCTGGTGAGACTTTCTGCATTCAGAAAAAAAGCAAAAAAAAAAAACAATGGTGTGACATTTTTCAATCCCCAACGATCGTTCCGCATACAGAAAACCATTCATTCCCAAAACGGTTACGTTGTTTATATTTTTAGCCGATTCTTTATTTTATAAATTTGTGTATTTTAACACTTGTGGGAATATAAATTTGTGTGGACGCTTATTTTAGCTTATATCTGTTTATCTTTTTTTAGACATAATGTTTTAATCTATTAATTACATTTATGGATGGAAGGTAAAATTAATTGTTCGTGTTTTTGATTGAATTAATTATATTAATTATCCTATAGAATAATAAGTATAAATTAATTATATTTCTAAGCAAAATTAAAGTTCTTCAAATAAATCAAAATCTAGCATGTCTAACAAAAGTAGTATTAATTATCTCTCTTCAATAGACGACACTTTTCAATCGCAACTTTCTTTTGATTCTGAATCTCTTCATTGTGAACAAGACATAACAACTAGAACTACATCATCCCTTATTAATGAAAAAGATATCGAAACTACGTCCCCTACTATTCAAGAACAAGAAATCGAAATTGAATCCAATAATTCACATACAAAAATTAAAGTTTGGGATTATTTTACTAAGCCATATGGTCCACCCCAAAGTCGCAAAACAAAATGTTCTATTTGTAAAATTGAATTTTCATATCATGGTTCGACTTCTTCATTAAAATACCATTTGAAGAATAGACATAAAATTGACATGTCTATTAATTTAAGTCAAGTGAAAAGACAATCACAACAAATTCCAAGTCAACAATCAAATTTTTCTCCTTATTCTGAACCATCTTTTCTTTCTGAGGATGAAAATAGTTTATTACAATCTGGTGCAATTTCTCTTGCAAATAAGAAAAGCAAAGTTTGGGATTATTTTACCAAACCATACGGTTCATCCGATGATAAAAATTGCAAAACAAAATGCCATAAATGTGAAATGGAATTTTCTTATCATGGTTCACCTTCCTCATTGAAATATCATTTAATTCATCGGCATAATATTGATATGCCTACTAGTTCGGGTCATGCAATAGATCAAATACACAAAAACCAAAATCAACCTTTGAATTTACAATTACAAAACTTAGAACAAAAAAATGCAGATATATTAACTGCTGAAGAAGGCTTTTTTACTGTTTTGAATAAATTATTAGAAATTAATAGAAATGATAAAGGTAATAAAGATGCATTAATAATTCGAGGAAAATTTTATAAAAAAATGGGTATGCATGAAGAATCTATTGCAGATTTAAGTAAAGTTTTAGAAATTGAACCTAACAATGTAAATGTGTTGACAAGTAGGGGAAAAGCCTATAAAATAATGGGCAAATATGAAGAATCTATTTTAGATTTTAGTAGAGTTTTGGAAATTATACCTAATAATGTAGATGTGTTGATAAGTAGGGGAAAAGCTTATAAAAGAATGGGAAAATATGAAGAATTTATGACAGATTTAAGTAGAATTAAAGAAATTGAACCCAATAATGTAAAAGTGTTGATAAAAGGGAAAGGCATAAAAGAATGAGAAAATAGCAGATTTAAGTAGAGCTAAAGAAATTGAACCAAATAACGTAAATTGAACCTAATAATATAAATATGTTGATAAGTAGGGGAAAAGCTTATTTAGAATTAGGCAAATATGAAGAATCTAACGCAGATTTAAATATAGCTATAAAAATTGAACCAAATAACCCGAATTCGTGAAGAAACTTATATATTGTAGATTTCCAAAAATTTAAATTTTTATTGAATAATTTAACAATAATTTCTTGCGGACTCAAATAAATTATTATAAACATACAAGAGACAAATATGAGAAAGAGTTATTAAAGACGGATAAGCCTAAAAATCAATTTTTATTAATTAAGATATTAATATTTCATATTATATTGTACTAATAAATAGAATTTTAAATCCATTTTAATTTATTGAATAAAATATTATTTTATTTAAAAACAAATTTTCTGATCGAACCAAGACTTTCTTTACCGATTTATTTATTTAAAAAATTTATCTAAAGAATATTATCAACCTTATTCTAGTTAGATCACGTAATTGCTGTATTTTAACGCAAGTAAATAAAATTCAAGATATAAATATTTTCGTGACCTATTAAAATATTTTATTTATACATATCTTTAGGCAATATTTACATTGAAGTATTTGACGAATATTATTTCTTTCCCGAATTTAAACATAAATTTCTAATTTCTTGGAATGATTAGATTTCTATTTTATTCTTTTTTTCAATTAATTTTTTTTTACGTTAATAACTTTAAATACTTTACTGGAACAATCAATAGAGTGGAAGATGATTTGGATTAATTATATGTATATGTATAAAATTTATTAAAAATTAAAAAAAAATAAAACTTCTTTAATTTAAATGGTATATAATATGTGAATAATATTAGCCATATTTATTGCTGTGCTGCCTCTTTTTTTAGAAAACTGATCATATAAAATATAATGAAAATAGATTAACACTTTTGTTTCGTTTCGGTGTGACAAGTATTTTTGTAAACTTAAATTAGAATATCAATTGTTTCACTAATTTAGTTGATTGGGTTTTGTTACTAACTTTGATTTGCAGAAGATATATTTTCTTTTCTTGAAGAATAGAAAGAAAAAAGAAAAAAAAAATAAGAATAGAAAGAAGAAAAAAATAAGAATTAATAGAATAAAATGCAAAAAGAAAAAAAAAAGGAAGGAAAAATAAGTTTCCATTTCCTAGTATATAATTATATATTTCGATAGTATTACCATCATATTCTTGGAAGATTTGTACCTGATTTCTGATTGTAAGATTATTTTTTTGTTAAATTTTCCTCGCTAAATAGAAAATATGCATTTTAAATGTATGTTTATTGAATTTTATAATAAATGTAATACGAAGTTTATTATAATAAATTAGTTATATAATTATATAATGAACAAATTTATTTTATATCAGAACAAGAGCTCTTAAAAAAATCTTAGAATTTATATAGTCGACTAACAAAGAAAAGAAACGAGAAAAATATTGTAACCAAAAAAAAAAATCGAGAAATTATCTGTCTGCCAAAAAAAAATATTATTAGATTTGCCAGTGTTTTTCAAAAATTATTTTTCCTCGAAAAATATCATTAGATTGACAGAAAAAAAGTCCACCAAAGTGATTAAGGGAATCCAATTTCATTAATTATGACATTAATATTATTGCAATTATTAAAACGTCGCCTTAAAAAATGTCGCCTTTTGTAATCTGTTAAAGTTTACTTCGTTTGCCAGTAAGTCAAAGTTCTTTGATCAGGAGATGCCGAATTCCAAAGATCTTGGCAAAGATCTTTTGTAAGTTGAATTGGTTCATTTTTCAAATGTATAAAAAGGAAATTTTCTAAAAATCCATTATCAAATCCATATTTGATATAGAGAACAAATTGCATGGGTCGCAACAATAATTGGAAACGAACGGTATTTTCGGACGAAACATCATTTCAGTTGGTTTAGGAACACCATCAAATATTGGTATAAAGGTGAACGGCCAGTACGTCGAGTACCTAAAGAAAAAGAAAGATTTTTGCCTTGGGTTTTTGGTCACAAGGTAAAGTCTTTTTTTCTTCCAAAGAATTATGAATAGTTCGTTTTATGTTGAAATTTTGGAAAACCATTTTCCTGAAATTAGAAAAATGCTTGGCAGTTCTAGATCTGCGTCTGCGTAATGTTCGAAAATGACTTCGTACCAAGCACACTAGCAGAGTTGCTAAAAAGTTTTTAGAAAAAAATGCCCAATAGCCCCAACCTCAGGGTCTGGTAATCCGCCAATCTACGTTTCCGATATAGTTATGTCTGTTAATTTTTGACCTAAAAATTAATTTTTTCTTTGGGATTGGATTTACTCAAATTTCTATAAAATAATCATAAATATTATAAATTAGCAAAATTTTAACAAAATGGCCCCGTAATTTTTTGCTTAGTAAAATTATTAATTAGAAGTCTCAAACTTTATCAATATATACTCTAAACATATATTAACATATTCTAATAAAAAATTTTTTCTAAAAAATATAGAATATTCATTATATTGCCTAATACGTATTGTAGAATTTACGTAATTTTGAGAAAATTTCCTCTTTTTTTGATTTTTATAACAAAATTTGAAAATCTAAAAACACTAACTCCACCCTTAAATTATAATGAATGTGTATAAGTAATTTATTTTCAATTTAGTAAAAAATTTTTTTTATTCTAAAATTTTACATTCTCGTCAATTGGCGGATTAACAATTAATAAATCTTTAAAAAATATGAATCATTAAAATCGGACGATAAAAATATTTCTAGGATGAAAGTCCTGGTGAACGATATTTAATTCATGAATGTCTGTCAGCCTGTAAAATAAACGGTATAGATTTTTAAATATTCTCGAAAATTTCCATGCATAATCTAAACCCATCATATATGAGTAATTCCATAAAATCGAATTGAAGCATTTTTAGTGTGTATTTTTAATTTGAAAATTAAATTTAAATATTAATTAATTTACCTCATTTAAGACATCGTTTAAATTTACTAAATTATCAAACTTTTTAATGCCACTTCTTCTCCTTCCCAATTTCTTTTCCATTGTTGATTTTTAATATTCTTTAAAGCTATCATAAGGTATTCATTCTATTACATCCCGACAATTATTAGCATTTAGTTGAGCATCTTGAATGAATTTATTTATTTTGTCATTTCCGCTTGTCTATTTATTAAAATCATTTTGGAGTCACATTTGCATCAATCCCAGGCATTCGTTTCTTGATTACATCACGAGCACCCAGCCATTTTTTTTTTTGCTTATGATGCCAATGATTACAAAACAAATTGAATACTATATTACAAAAGTATTGCATCACCGGAACAAAAAATTTAAAATAGCAATATCTCGTAATTAAGGAAGTGCAATGTAACAAAAAAATTTTATTAGATTCATTAAAATAATTTAATTCGATCATGTAAAAATCGTTGCATCGAATTATAGAACATATTCCAAGGAAGAAAGGAAAATATTAAAAAAATATAAATAAAAAAATTTATAAATCTTATCTTACACCCAGATCACAGATCTGTAATAAGGTAACAAAGAAGGCAGATAATTTTTTAAAAATCCATCCGATCCCGAAGAAAGTGAGTGATTTTTTAAAGATCAGATCTAATCCCAAAGAAGGTAGGAAATATTTAAAGATCGATCCACGATTCCTAGTACCAAGAAGGTAAGCAAGATTAAAATATATCAAAAATAAAATTAAAAAAATGTACATTTTTTTGATATTTTATACTGATTTTTAGAATCTCTAAATTTCGAATCAGGTGATGTTATTTACCCCTAAGCAGTACATACATTTACACATTTAAAAATATTTTAGAACTAGACTATTATTGGGTAAACATCAACCACGAAACTCATTTTATTTCTTACTTCAAATGTTTAATAATGTTATTTTATTTTATTTTTTCTTGTTATTTGTTAAATAAAGAACAACTTTAACTATAATCTACTAAATAAAACATGTTTATGAGAATATTATTTTGTATAAAAAAAAAAGATTTATATATTGGATAATAATATTTTTTCTGGGTGAACAAAAAAAATAAACTTAATATTGTGTCCCGATGATCAAGCTTCGATTTACTATTTTATACTTGCTTGCTTCGGTATCATATTCCAAACGCCCAGAATCTATCGAATCTACCTTTACAGGAACTTAGACCAATTCATCCAACTCATCGCTAACCTTTGAATACATACGTGATAATTAATTTGAGACAATCAACGTGATAAGTGATGTGATAAGTAATATATATTAGTACTCTTTTTTTTTACCGATATGAATATTTCAAGTCAAAATACTTCAATGTAAATATTGCATGGGTTAAAGAAAGATATGTATAAATAAAATATATTTGATAGGTTTCCATCTTGATTTTTGTTTACTTGCGTAATTCTTTAGATATATAAAATAAACTGGCAAAGAAAGTCTTGTATTTTCTTTAATTCGATCAGAAAATTTGTTTTTAAACGAAAATAATATTTTTATTCAATAAATTATAATAGATTTAAAATACTATTTAGTACATTACATAATATATGAAAAACAAACACTAGGCTAAAATTAATGATATGATATTATTATTGCTACATGTATAAATGAATTCTTTCTCATATTTTTAATACTCTTGTATGTTTTATAATAATTTATTTGAATCTTATTTAACCGCGGAAGAAAAAGAAGCAAAAAAGGTCATACATCTTTATTGTGAAATCATTCAACGAAAATGCGAATTCGTAATGNTTTTTTTACCGATATGAATATTTCAAGTCAAAATACTTCAATGTAAATATTGCATGGGTTAAAGAAAGATATGTATAAATAAAATATATTTGATAGGTTTCCATCTTGATTTTTGTTTACTTGCGTAATTCTTTAGATATATAAAATAAACTGGCAAAGAAAGTCTTGTATTTTCTTTAATTCGATCAGAAAATTTGTTTTTAAACGAAAATAATATTTTTATTCAATAAATTATAATAGATTTAAAATACTATTTAGTACATTACATAATATATGAAAAACAAACACTAGGCTAAAATTAATGATATGATATTATTATTGCTACATGTATAAATGAATTCTTTCTCATATTTTTAATACTCTTGTATGTTTTATAATAATTTATTTGAATCTTATTTAACCGCGGAAGAAAAAGAAGCAAAAAAGGTCATACATCTTTATTGTGAAATCATTCAACGAAAATGCGAATTCGTAATGCTTTTGTGTCAATTTCTATGGCTATATTTTAATTTTGCGACAAATTTCATATTTGCCTATTTTCCCATAAACTTCTCCCCTCTCTCTTAACACATCTACATTATTAGGTTCAATTCCTAAAACTCTATCAAAATCTGCAAGAGATTCCTCATATTTGCCCAACTTCTCCCCTACTTCTCAAAGACCATAGATCAAAAGGTTTAATTTCTAAAGCTCTAGTAAAATCTGCAATAGATTCTTCATATTTGCGCATTTTTTTATAAGTTTCTCCCCTACTTATCAAAACAAATAGATTATCAGGTTCAACTTCTAAAGCTCTACTAAAATCTGCAATAGACTCTTCATATTTGTCTATCATGTGATAAGTGACTCCCCTTTCTTTTAACACATTTACATTATTAGGTTCAATTTCTAAAGCTCTACTTAAATCTGCAATAGATTCTTCATATTTACCCATTTTTATATAAGCTATTCCCCTCCATTTTAACATATTTACATTATTAGGTTCAATTTCTAAAGCTCTACTAAACTCTGCAATAGATTCTTCATATTTATTCCTTCCGAAATAAGCGAATACCTTCCTTTCTAATTCATTTGCATTGGGTTCAATTACTGTAGCTCTGTTTAAATCTGTATTACATTCTTTATATTTACCAATTTTGAGATAAGTCAATCCCCTGATTATCAATTTATCTATATTATTAGGTTCAATTTCTAAAACTCTACTTAAATCTGCAATAGATTCTTCATATTTTCCCATTTTTATATAAGCTTCTCCCCTCGATTTTAACATTTTTACATTATTAGGTTCAGTTTCTAAAGCTCTATTTAAATCTGCAATAGGTTCGTCCACGTCCGATATTAAAGAAGATAATAACTCGGGTTCAATTTCTGTAGCTCTGCTTAAATCATTACTAAATTCTTCAACTTCACCAATTCTTGAATAAGCTAATCCCCTGAATATCAATGCATCTACATTATTAGGTTCAATTTCTAAAACTTTACTAAAATCTGCAATAGATTCTTCATATTTATTCATTCTGAAATAAGCTTCTCCCGACTTTTTTAATGCACCTACATTATCAGGTTCAATTTCTAAAGCTTTATTAAAATCTGCAATAGGTTCGCCCATTTTTTTATAAGCCAATACCCACCTTTTTAATGCATTTACATTATTAGGTTCAATTTCTATAGCTTTACTAAAATCTGCAATGGATTCTTTAAAATTGTCTATAATGTAATAAGCGTCTCCTCTACTTATCAACACATTTACATTATTAGGTTCAATTTCTAAAACTCTACTAAAATCTGCAATAGATTCTTCATATTTGCCTATCTTGTTATAAACATTTCCCCTGCTTATTAACCCATTTACATTATTAAGTTCAATTTCTAAAGCTCTACTTAAATCCGCAATTGATTCTTTATATTTTCCCATTATGTTATAAGCGTCTCCCCTACTTATCAATGCATCTATATTATTAGGTTCAATTTCTAAAGTTCTATTTAAATGTGCAATAGATTCTTCACATTTGTATATTTGTGAATAAGCTTTTATCTCTAATAGTTTATTCAGGGCAGTTAATATATTTTGTTCTAGGTTTTGTAATTGTAAATTTAAAGGTTGATTTTTATTTTTGTGTATTTGATCTATTGCGTAACCTGAATTGGTAGGCACATCAATATTATGCTTGTGAATTAAATGATATTTCAATGAAGAAGTTGAACTATAATATGAAAATTCAAACCCGCATTTAAGACATTTTGTTTTACAATTTTTATCATTGGATGAACAATATGGTTTGGTAAAATAATTCCAAACCTTACTTTTCTTATCTGCAAGAGAAATTGCACCAGATTGTAATGAACTATTTTCGTTCTCGGAAAGAAAAATTAGTTCAGAATAAGGAGAAAAAATTGATTGTTGACTTGGAATTTGTTGTGATTGTCTTTTCACTTGACTTAAATTAATAGACATGTCAATTTTATGTCTATTCTTCAAATGGTATTTTAATGAAGAAGTTGAACCATGATATGAAAATTCATTTCCACATTCGTAACATTTTGTTTTACGACTTTGAGGTGGACCATATGGCTCAGTAAAATAATCCCAAACCTTCCATTTTGCCTGTGAATTAAAAGATGTACTGGATTCAATTTGGACTTCTTGTTCATGAATAATGGAGGACGTAGTTGCTATATCTTGTTCATTAATAAGAGATGATACAAAAGTATTGTCTATTGGAGAGATCAAATGGTCAATACTGCTTTCGTTAGACATGTTAAAATTTTTTTTGACTGCTATCGAATTTATTTATTTTTTGATTTATTTGATTAATTGTGAAAAATTAAAAATAAATAAATGCAGCTATATTTATAAAAACAAATACGTATTTATTGACTAATTGATTAATCGATTAATCAATTAATCTTTCTCTTTATTAGTATTTATAGACTCGCCGATTAATTAATTAACTATATTGCCACGAGGTGATCACGGCATCGGATTCTTTCGTCTAATTGGTGAGTGTCCCATTATTTTATGTATAAATTTAGTGTGCATGCTTTATTATCCATAAATAATTTTTATTTGCCTTTTCGGTCTAAATATGCAGATATCTTGGAAGATTTTTTTGATCTTAAGTATACTAATTTTCACCTTGTGGATCTTATATTACCTAGAGTAAAAGAAACAATGCAAATATTTGTAAAAATGCATATCGTGTATTTGGTGACCTGAATTAGTAGACATAACAAGGGAAATTGCATTAGATTGCAATAAACTATTTTCGTCCGCGGAAAGAAAAGATGGTTCAGAATAAGAAGAAAAAAAATGATTGTTGTTGTGATTGTCTTTTAAATTGTTGGACAGATCAATTTTATGTATGAAAATTCATTTCCGCATTCATGACATTTTGTTTTGCGACTTTTGGGTGGACCATATGGCTTAGTAAAATAATTCCAACCTTTACTTTTTGCATGTGAATTATTGAATTCAATTTCAATTTCTTGTTTGTGAATATGAAGGAAGTTGCTATTTGTCCAGCTGGTGAATGTAAGCAAAAGATTGCCAAAACACTTGCCCAAAATACTCTTTTTGAAAAGATTTTCGTGACGAAAAAAAAGAGAGAATAAATATATAGAAATCGATTACGAATTCGTGGTCGTGAAGACGAAGATTATTTAGAAGAATATTTGAAAAAAGTCTATCGCCAAAGCCACTTTAAGACTTTTTTTTTCGTAACGATTATTGATCAAATTATCATTTCGCTAAAAAAAAATTATAATAGAAATATTAGATCACTATGATCATAGATAATTTATTTTTGATTTTTTCTAAAAAAAAAGTACAAAAAGATGCAAGAAAAAATATCTCAAACCACTGGTCCTCGGTCTATTGGATATTAAATTAATAGCTTAAATTATAATACAATATATAATCAATTAAATAAATAATATTATTAATAGAAATAGAAATTAGAATATTATAAAAATGGCATATTTGCAATAAATTTAAAATTTAATACAAATACATCTAAAACTATTAAGTATTTTCAAAATAGAAATCGAAATAGGAAAAGTTCTTTTACCCAAATAACAAAGGTCATTTAAATAAGAAAACATGGTTATCATGACAATCTAGAATTATTTTTACAAAAATATATGTCCATTGGTGAAATATATATTTTTAAATTAAAAGTTAACACGTTCTTTGCTAACCCGAAATTTTACTAGAAAATTTTTGCCTCTTGATTTCTTATAAATATCTACCGGTTACATTTGAACAATAATCTTTTTAATGATGTGAACTTTATCTTTGATGTTTTTAATATCACTATTGTCACGAACAATTAGTGATTTTTACTATTTATAATATTTATCATTATGCCAATTATCGTTATCGTTGTTAGTTTTCTCATTTTTGACCTATAGTTATTTTTTTGTATTTGATATAACTCCAATTCTCCTTTAATATGACAGGCATTTTGGTGTTATGATCGGAAATTACGTAAGGTCTAAAGGTTTCAATATTTTGTATTATCACTTTACATAAATTTCTCTAATCTTACAAAAAATATTTAATGTCAATGTCATTCATTTTTTTTATTAGTTCACAATATCATTAAAGAAAGAAGAAATTATATAGTCATATCTTAAAATAGGTTTCTTGTCTTTTTTAGTTTTTTTTAAAAAAAAACTAAATTTATAAATCGCGATTTAACAAAATATTCCATGGAGCATACACTATTTAAAAATCTATTTCGCACCAATTTTTGAATTTCGCATATTAAAGTAACAATCCGGTTGGGAAAAATAACATTAGTACAGAATTATTATTCCTGTTTCGTCTCGTCACGGCGTCGGATTCTTTCGTCCAATTGGTGAGTATGGGCAAAAGATTGCCAAAATGCTTGCCCAAGATAAGAATAAAACCATCCACCCTACGATTAAAAACATCTATCGCCCTTAAAAATTTGGTTCTTCACAAATTTGTATATCTTGATCGCTTTGCGTATGCGATGTTCTGGAATCTTTTTTTATTTGCTACTTATAGTTATTGAATATATATTTTAAATGTACGTGCCTTGCACAATAATATTTGACCTTTATTTTATTTTATAAAAATTTATAAAAATTACATTGAAAATTTTAAAAATTGTTATTCACCACCTTGTATAATCACCCTTAGCTTTAATTATATCATTTATACAAATTGGCAAGTATCTACCAACTTAACTGATTTCTGTGTTCTGATAGGTGCTTCAAGTCATCTTAAATGTCGATCAATTTCATTCCAAAGATGTTCAATTGGATTTTGAGAGTTTTGTGAGATGCGCAATATCTTCAACACGTAATTTTTGTGATGACTTCTTGTCTCCCAATTCTATGTATTGGGTGGAAGATACGCACAACGTGAGTTATCATGAACGAGTTCATTGGCCACCTTCCTCGACGCCTTTCATTGTCTGATATAATTCGCAAGCGTCAAAGATGTGTGTTATAGTGAATTATTTATTAGGGGCATTAAAGGCGACCATATCTATCGATGGCAAATTTTCCTTTCCATTATTTTCTATGCATTATTTATTTTAGTTGTGAAGAAGAAAATAATAATATAATAAAAAAAGAACTATTAGAAAGTAGAGGCCTGAAAAAATAAAAAATGGAGAGAAAAAAAATAATATAATGATATGTGATATGTGATGTGATATATAAAACGATAGAATAGATGATCGTTTAAGTCACGTGACATTCTCCGATTTTTTTTTGCAATGAATTGATTAATCAATAGTAATTAAATTAATCGATTAATATATGTATGTAATTAATCGATTAATCAATAGTAATTAAATTAATCGATTAATATATGTATGTAATTAATCGATTAATCAATAGTATTTGATTTTTACAAATACACAGTAAATCGAGAATTGAACCAATTAAATCACTATAATTACAAGATTTTCGGTACATTAAAAAATACATAAATTCAACAATTGTATTAATTATTTTTCTCCATTTGACGAAACTTTTAAATCCCAATTTTCTTTCAATGACTATCTCTTTATCGTGGACATAATACATCACTCTTATCGTATTAATTATTTTTCTCCAATGCCAGAACATTCCGATTCCTTTATCGTGGACATCGGAACTACATTGCTCTTACCGATGAACCATACAAAAAATAAAACACGCAAAACAAAATGTCGCGAATGCGGAAAAGAATTTTCGTATCATGGTTCAACTTCCTCATTGAAATATCATTTAATTCATCGGCATAATATTAAAATGTCCACAAATTTAAATCAAGTGAAAAGACAATCACCGAATAAAAAGAAAAGTAAGGTTTGGGATTATTTCGCTGAACCATATGACACTATTTCAAGTTACGCAATGAATGTGCCTTTTAATGCAAATTTATCAGAAACTAATATTCATTATTATGACTTTGAGTTGTTGTTCCCCACCACCATATAACTAATAAAACTTATATATAATACTTTCAATTCATCTTTTTTTTTTGTTATTTTAAATATTGACGAAAATTTTCCTTAACCCTTCTCTTTCTTTAAGACTTTATAAAACTAAGAGTAAATATGTGCTTTTAATAATAAAACTATATGTATTTTGTGAGAAGAAAAAAATTTTCTAAAGTTACTAAGATGGTTACTTAGTTAGTTTTCAAATATTGAAAAGTAATTTTTTTAATAAAAGAAACTTTAATAAAAACAATAAATATTTTAATTTTCAAATAAATTGTGTATTATCTCATTATATAAATGAGCAGAACGGAAATTTCAGCAAAAACTATTTTTACGTTTGTTTTCTAAAAAACAATATTTTAACATATAGAAATAGCTATATAAAGGGTATTCTTCATGCTAAGATCCTTATAAACTGACCGATACACTAATCTATTTGAGTTTGCAAGAATTATTTTGAAAACCCAGAAAGCATTTTTTGTTAGTACATTATTTAGAAATGCTAATAGGCGAAGTAAAAAAGGGTCGATAAATCACATGATTTAGTAGATGATGTATTGGAATAGCTTATGTAAATGCAGGTAGGCATGAAGAATCTATTGTAGATTTTAGAAATTGAACCTAATGTTTTATAATCAGGGGATAAGCTTATTTAATAATATACAAACATTTTAGATTTTAATAAAGCTTTAGAAATTGAAATTAGTAAGGTATTGCGTTGGAAATAGGAGAATAACTTATTTAAGAATAGAATCTATTGCTAATTTTAGTATTCGAACTAATTATGTAAACTGTTTGATTGAACTATGGAAATCAAACCCGAACCAAATAATACAACAGCACTACGAATTCGTGAATTTCGGAAATTGAGAGTAATTAACAATAAAGATGGATAAGTCTAAAAAAAAATTTTTATAATTTTATATTATTTTTCATATATTATATAATTTACTAATAAATTTTAAATTTATCATAATTTATTGAATAAAAATATTATTTCAAAAAACAAAATTTCTGATCAAGTTAAAGTAATATCTCTGAAAGTATAAGACTTCCTTTCCCAGTTTATTTTATATAAATAATTTATCTAAGGAATATTATCGATCTTATTCCAGTTAGATCACATAATCGCTGTATCAGCGCAAGTAATTTTTTTTTAACAACGGAACCTCGCTTCAGAATGTTCATTTACTTGAAAAATATAAAACCTAATCCAACAAAAGAAGCTTGCTAAAACTAAAATAAATCTAACATACGGTACGGTCCATCGTTGCCAGCTAAGTACTGGAAACCGATTAACAATTCCGTCCCCGTCCCCTTTCGGCCAATCTGAACAAAAGGTTGCCGAATCGTAACCCTCACAAGTGGGAATGACACTCTCAGTTAAAAATTTGAATTTTACATTGCTTCCTCAAACGATTGTGTCTTGCACCAGGAGAAAACTTTCCTTAACTATAAAGGGAGAAAAAACTAAGACTAAAACTCTATTACTTGCTAACTATGTATACAGAGTATTAACGCAAGTAAATATGTGAAACCTATCAAATATATTTTATTTATACATATCTTTCTTTAACTCATGCAATATTTACATTGAAGTATTTGACCTGAATATTTATTAAACTAATTTACATATTTATATCAGTAAAAAAATGAATCAACGACGGGCGAATTACACTGATTGTCACATTTAATTGCCTTCATTCAAGGTATAAAGATGGATTAGATGATTCCGTATTTATAATATAATATACTAAATAAAACATGTTAAACCACGAGAACAATATTTTTTCATGACGAACAAAAAAAATCAATTACCAACTTACCATAATTTGTTGGAACGCGACAATTACTTGAACTAATTTTTTAATTTTACTAAAATTAAAATTTTAACGCGTGCTATATATATTAAATCGATTTATTTGAATACTACTGGTATATGCGATACATTTTCACGGTTCCAAAAATATCGGAAAATCAGTTTGGACTGCCCTATAAAAACTGTTTATCCACTTATAAATGTCTGAAAAATTTACATTTTATTTTTGAGCTATGCAGAAAATGAACAAAAATTAAATTTGTACATAGTAAATACGTTATAATTTTATTATTTTATATACAAAAATGTATAATACTCTCATCACAAATTAATTATAACATTTTTAACTGTAAATAGTTATATTAATTTAGATGTATTTTAAAGTACAAGTTTCTTGACGATAATCTAATCTAATTAAACTACCTAAACACTAATAAATATCTCTATTATTTCTCCACTGGAAGATAGTTGTGCCGGTTAAATAAATAGAGAAATGCAAATATTAGATATATTTTGTTTTTATTCTTAAAGTTTTATAAGAGGCCGAAATATCGATTCTAAATTCTTTATTTCTTTATATATATCTCTTATTATTTTATTTATTATTATTTAAAGCTTGAAATTGTGCATTTACATTCTTGGTGATTTGGGAAGGTAAATCTTATATTTTTAAATATATTTATTTTTTTATATGTTTGACATATTTTAATCTTACCTACCTTCTTGGAACTGGTTCTGTAATTTTGGGTTCAGTAAATATTCTTGGGATCGTGGATCGATCTAATTTCTTTTTCTTTTAAATATTCCGAATTAGTGGTGGGTCCGTTTAAGACCTATCCGGATATCTGCACGGATATCCAGATATCCGGATAGGTACTTTGGCATACGGATGATTTTTCCGAATAAACAGATATCCTCGGATATCATACGGATATCCTCAAATATCCGTTCAATGGTTTATAATTATTCCATTGTTATAAAAAATTAAATTAATATTTTAATTATTTTATCCACGGATAAGTACAGATAAGTACGGATAATAACAGATAACCACAGATAACAAAAGATAAGTACAGTTATCCGCGGATATCCGCGGATATATCTGGATGGATATCCGTATCCGTGATAAAGCTCACGGATAAACGGATATCCAGATCGCACCATTACGAATTAGATTCGATTTTTAAAAATTAATACATTCTTCGGGATTAAAAAATTACCTACCTTCTTTGTGATATTATCTTTTTATGTTACTGGAAAGTAATGATAATTTTAAATTTTTTATTTCTGTCAATTTCAAATTATTTTATGTAAAATTTTAATAACATGAATTCATAAAATAAAATTTTTAATGGTTAATTATTTGACCTACTTATTCAATAAAAACTTCTACTTCTAAATGATTTTTTATGCATGCGCATAAATTCGATAGTAAATTCGACATATTCTAATCAGGTAATCATCAAATCCAATTGATTTATTTTGTAAAATAATATTGATTTTTACCTTCCTTTCTACCTGTTTCTTCATTATTGCCCACAAATTTCTATAGGATATAAGTCAGGTGAATAGGAAAGCCAATTAAGAACTTTTTCCTGGGAAGTTCATTTACTATATGTTTCAGATAATTTCCTTGTTAGAAAATCCATGATTTTCCAAACAATCATTGTTTAATATAACTTTTTGTGAATGAATATTTTTTGATTAACTTGTTTAATTGAATTCTAATTCTATCTTCAATTCTAGTTTTATTCGTAACAATATAAATAAGAATTATGGTATTTCATAATTAGACGTTGAAAGCATCGATGAACTCTTTGGAAAAGTTTTTTCCATAAATTTAATTTTTGAATGATTCTATAAATTAATTTATCAAGTATATTTGGTTACTTTATTTAAATATTGAGAAGCGAATTTAGATTGCATTGATCTAAAAGAAGGAAAAAGTGTTTCTTTTTTATTTATTTCTTTTACGAATTTAAAATCAATTTTTGATTTTGTTACTATAAATACGCACAATATGTACAATGATATTTTCGATTTTTCGGTCCAACAGTATGCCCCCTTTTTCTTTTTTTGTGGTTCAACAAGGTAATTCTCCAATCCATACCGCAAAAAAAAATGTTTTGAGACAAAAAAAAATAAAACAATAAACTGGCCAGCAAATTCTCCCGACCTTAACCCCATAAAAAACATCTGTAAATTGTTAAAGGACAATATTCAGAAAAAATTTTTCCAAAAACCGTAGATGAGCTCAATCAATTCTTAGGAAAGAATTGAAACAGCATTGGATTCAAAGGGAGACCAACAAAGCCTTTTATTTTCCATGGTAACCAACTCTTTGTCTAATTCAAAAATATTTTCACTTCCTTTATTTTTTCTAAATTATTTATTTTTTTGTGCAGGCATTGTACTTTTACCAACTTTTTATAATTCTTTATCGTTATCATTGACGCAGATTGGGATTATATTCTCAATTGCTCCTTTTATTTCAGCTATAATTTTAAAGGAAAATGGAGTCAACATGATATTAAATTACTTTGGGAAGATATTAATGAAACATATATCAACTTTACCCGAAGAGATGTTTTGTCAGTTGAAAAATAAAAAAATAAAAACAAAATTTTTGTAACACAGTGAAATAAATACAATTGGAATTAAGGCAGGTCATGAAAAAGCAGGTGTAGTTGGTAAAATGGATCATAATATGTCTTAATCAATTTAGCGAAGATAAGTATTGAATTAACTCTACATAACAGATAAAGTCAAAAAATAAAAACAATCATTCGATAAATTTTTTACTTGTAATACTTGTAATAATTAGAACTTATAATTGTCACGGTATTTGCAAGAGAAAAAAATAAAGGAATAGCTATAGCAGCAATATTTATTCTAGAAGTTCTATTTAAAAAATGTTACGCAGATTATCCGTCTGAAATTTGTATCATTTTCGGAATAAAATTTTATATATTATACTATATTAAAAATTTTATCTTGTTAGATATGTTTGTTGCACAATGATCTACCAATTTTCACAAAATTGTATAACAAGAAAGATAACCTTATTTCATACTTTATTATTTATTATTTAACAATCTTGAAACTCGTTAATATATTGTATGAAACAATTTAATTTAAATTTAACACACAATTATTAACCAATTTTAACTATAAATTTATTAATACTCCGCGGTGTATTGTTACAATACTAATAATTTTTTTATAGTAATTCAAATCCTTAAATAATGAAGGTTTAGACTGAAATCAAACTATAATCTAATACTGTAATATTTAATGAGTTCATTTTTTTTATACTTGTTTCACAATTAACCTTAGTTTCTAGTTAGTTCTTTTAAATAAGAAAGCTTGAATAAATCGATTGACTGACATGTTTAACAAAAGCAATATGATCTCGCCAATCGGTCCCACTTTTCAATCCCTTGAACAAGAAATAACAACTGGAACTACATCCCCCATTATTCATGAGCAAGAAATCGAAATTGAATCCAGTAATTCACCTTCAAAAATTAAAGTTTGGGATTATTTTACTAAGCCATATGGTCCACCTCAAAGTCGCAAAACGAAATGTTCTATTTGTAAAATTGAATTTTCATATCATGGTTCAACTTCTTCATTAAAATACCATTTGAAGAATAGACATAAAATTGGCATGTCCACTAATTTAAGTCAAGTGAAAAGACAATCACAACAAATTCCAAGTCAACAATCAATTTTTTCTCCTTATTCTGAACCATCTTTTCTTTCTGAGGATGAAAATAGTTTATTACAATCTGGTGCAATTTCTCTTGCAAATAAGAAAAGTAAAGTTTGGGATTATTTTACCAAACCATATGGTTCATCCGATGATAAAAATTGCAAAACAAAATGTCATATATGTGGAACGGAATTTTCTTATCATGGTTCACCTTCTTCATTGAAATATCATTTAATTCACAGGCATAATATTGTTATTTCTACTAATTCAAATCATGCAATGAATCAAATACACGAAAATCAAAATCAACCTTTGAATTTACAATTACAAAACTTAAAACAAAAAAATGCAGGTATATTAACCACCAAAGAAGGACTTTTTACCGCTTTGAAAAAATTATTAAAAATCAATAGAAATGATAAAAGTAATAAAGATGCGTTAGTAATTCTAGGAAAATTTTATAAAAAAATGAGCAAATATGAAAATTCTATTGATTATTTAAGTAGAACTTTAGAAATTAAACCTAATAATATAAAAGCACTTTTAATCAGGGGATTAACTTATTTCAGAATGGATAAATATGAAGAATCTATTGCGGATTTAAGTAGAGCTTTAGAAATTGAACCTTATAATGTAAATGTGTTGAAAAGAAGGGGAGAAGCTTACATGGAAATAGATAAATATGAAGAATCTATTGCAGATTTTAATAGAGCTTTAGAAATTGAACCTAATAATGCAAATGTGTTAAAAAGTAGGGGAGACACTTATTATATAATAGGAAAATATGAAGAGTCCATTGTAGATTTTAATAGAGCTTTAGAAATTGAACCTAATAATGTATATGGGCTGATAAGCAGGGGAGAAACTTATCAAAAAATGGGCAAATATGAAGAATTTAATGCTGATTTAAGTAGAGCTTTAGAAATTGAACCTGGTGATTTAGATGCGTTGTAAAAAAGCTTATGAAAAATGGACAAATATGAAGAATTTATAACACAAAATTACAAGAAATATGCAATTTAATATTTCAAGTCAATGTAAATATTGCTTGAGTTATAAATATAGGTTTTTCCCAAAAATAATTACATCTTGATTTTTGTTAATACAGTGTAAGATTGATAATATTCTTTAGATAAATTTTTTATGTAATAAACTGGTAAAGAAAGTCTTGTATTCTTTAATTCGATCAGAAAATTTGTTTTTAAATAATATTTTTATTTAATAAATTATAATAGATTTAATATACTATTATATTATTACGAAAAACAGCTAAAATTAATATTAATATGGCTACATGTATAAATGAATATTTTTAATACTCTTGTATGCTTTATAACAATTATTTGATTCTGCAAAAAATTATTTAAGTTATTCCTCCTTTATTGTTAAATTTCTGGATATATATAAGTTTCTTCGTGAATTTCACATTCAAGGTCAGCGATGAATTGGTTTAAGTTCCTGAAAGATGGATTCGATAGATTCGATGAATTCTGGGCGGCATTATACGTTTGGAATATGATACCAGTTATTATGAAGCAAGCAATAAAATAGAATCAGTATTATGTTATGTTAAACCATGAGAATATTATTGCTTAAAAAAAGATTTATGTACCGTAATATTTTTTCTTGGTGAAATAAAAAAACAAATTATGAATTTACCATAATTTGTTGGTGGTGGTTATACACCCGAAAGAGAAATAATATTCAAAAAAAGAAGTTACAACAAGTGCCCTTATTAAATTCTTTTTTTTTGAATTTCGATTGCATGTACCTTAGTTATGCATCAAAAATCTGTTTACAGATTTGGTTTATTTTATAGTGATACAATCACAACTTTATTTATTATAAATTCCCTTCACGAACAAAGAGTTCTTCTCTTTCTATTAATTACCGAAATACTGTAAACATAGTAAAAATCGTAAAAATTCATTAAAAAATGGCATTGAGAATGTTAATTTATCGAAAAGAATATAATCATATAGTTGCAAATTTTAATATTTCAAGTAAGGATGTATCAGCATTTCATGGGAAAATGAATCAAAGACCGTAATAGCAATCAAGTAGATAGAACAAACAAATGATAATCACGTCCTTTAACCCCTCATCTCATAATTAGAATCAAAACAGACCAAAACTCTTAATTTAGAACAAAATTCTCAACCAATCGTATCTGACAATTTTAAAAACAATCTTTATGCATATCTGACTAAGAATATATGAACCATCTTTCTGAAGATATGACATTCAATCATTACCATTTTGGTCGATATAAAAATCAATAGCAATATTCTAACCATATTTGTTAGACAAACAAACAATTCTTATTATCTTAATTAAGATATGCTTGCCGTGTAATCAAAATCTATACATATGATTGATTATATTAATGTCCAAATACAATTAAATTAAAATAAATAAACTTTAATGTAATGTTTAAACATATTGATTAAGAGATTAAGATTTATACAAATGATTGGTTGTATTATTTATTAATGTGAATAAATAATAAATATTTTGAATATCGTTTATATTTTATCTCTCTAAAAATTGATTATTTCCTTTTTTCTTTTCCATGATTTTAAAAAATAAATATATGTATATTTGATAATAAATAAATAATAAATAATAAATAATAAATAATAAATAATAAATATTTAAACTGAGGATTTTATTTAATTCATATTTGATAATTAATGAATCATATTTTTTTCTCCAGAAAAATTATGATACAGCAATATAACAAATGGACAATTATTATTTATATTATTTATATATTTATGCATTTCACAAAGGTCAATAATAATAATAAAAATAATTGGCTTATATTATCTTTTTAAAAAAATATGTAAAGAAATAAAAATAATTGGCTTATGTTATTTCCTTTTCTTTTTTCTTTAATATTTTTAGTTATTAAAAAAATTTTAAAAAATAAATAAATAAATAAATATATATTTCGTACAAAAGTGGATAATAAATAAATAGTAATAAACGATATTCGAACCACAGATTTTATTTTACTTCTTTTTTTTTCATTATTATTAAATAAAAAAAATGATATTTATCAAAATTAAAAAAAAAATTAAGTTTCATTTTATTTCTCCAATAACTGTTATATAATCAAGTATCTATTTTATTTATAAGTGGTGATACATTTTTTTGACCCCAACCGTATTATATTTATTAATCTATATTTATTTATTTGTAAGTGGTATTTTTATATTGTTGTTTTTTTTCTAGCTAGAATTCAAGTTTTAGAACAATTTCATTAATTTTTTATTAATTTAATTAGTCACGAAATTTATTAAGAAATTGTCTGTAAATAACAATACAACATGCATTTTTCGGTGTATTGGTCAATACAACAAACTGTGCTTAAATTACATGGCATTTTTAGATGAAAAAAACTTTTTTTTTTGAAGAAAATTTATTTTTTTTTTAGATGTTTATTTAGTAATAATGATTCTCGCGCTTATTATTTATTTATTATTTATTTATAATAATATGAATAATGAATCTCGTGCTTCTTATCTCATGATTCGTTGTTTTTTTTGTTTGACAAAGAAAAAAAATAATATTTAATCATTTTTTCCTCCTCTAATTCTAATTCTAAATTTTAATTGGAATTTAGAATCAGAATTATAATTCTAATTAGAATTTAAAATTAAAATTAGAAATATTCTAGGAATACTACTTAGGGAATTTTTTTTTGAAAAGGAAATTGTTTACATAGCACCATTTTCCTACATTAAAATAAAAAATCTCAAAAAAATAATCGGATTTCTGTTATACAAGCCTTCCATTTTCTTATATTGTAAATGACAGAAGAAACATTGGTTCTTATAATCATTATACAAAAAATTTGTTTCGTATTTTTTTTTATTTGCTCAAACATAGAATTTGTATGCTCGATGGGTTTCGAAAATATTAAAACGATAATAATTAAATTGCCTTATAAGTTAATGTGATATCTTCAGAAATATGGTTCATGCATTTTTAAAATTGTCACTATATTTTAAGAAGTGGTCATCGAGTTTCTTAAAATTAATTTATGACTTGATATATGGGATTGTTACTTTAATACGCAGATAGAATCGAAATTCGAAAATTGGTGTAAAATAGATTTTTAAACAGTGGAGCATGGAATATTTTGTTTATAAAATTTCATTTTTTCAAAAAGAAAAAAGTAAAGAAACCTATTTTAAGATATGGCTACATAATTTCTTCTTTTTGTAATGATATTGTGAACTAATCAAAAAAAAATTGAATGACAAAGGTCGAGGCATCAAATATTTTTCGTAAGATTAGAAAAAAGTGTTAATTGCTGATCAGCATAAAATTTTATAATAAAAAATTTTTTTTACTGACCAATTTGAAAATAAATAATTCGTTGAATTTATTTAACATTAAAAACCAAAAAAAGGTGAAATTTTTTTAAATGTCCCTATATAATATGTCAGTGATTTCTTAATTTGATGACAACCCGAAATTTTTAGAATAAAACCATTTATTCACATATATTTATTATAACATAAATAATCCTTCTGCAAACAAGAAACACGAACTCTTATATGCTAGTTATTTTACCATTTTAAATTTATATATATATTGAACTCGCATATTCAAATAATTAGAATTTTTTTTTTGTAAACTAAAACATGATAACGTGACTATAAAGATCTTTTATAATAATAATTATAACAAGTTAAACGAAGTAATTAAAGCAAATTAAATGAATAAATAAATTAAGAGAGAGAATTGGAGAGTTAATATCTATCATATGGGCGCATTTGGTTCATCAATTAATAATTCATTACACTTCAAAACTTTGTTAGAAAGTAACATGTTTATTAATATATTATTTCTATTAATTAAAGTTGTTCTTTAATATCAAAACTAAATGAAAACGTAAAAAAATTAACAAAACAACTTTATTATTTTATTGTGTAATAGAATATAAAATAAAATGAGTTGACGCAAGTTTGGGTTAGACGGTTGTATAGTCGGGACGTTTTTTGAATTTAAAACTTCTATTTACATAATAACCTGTCATAAAATGGGCGAATATGTGTAAAAATTCATGTTGAACATTTTTTGTTAGAAGTTAAAAGGTAGTTAACATAATAAAGTTTTGAATTTTTAATGTTTGTTAATTTTATCTTTGCTAATTTTAAAACAATTGTTGAAAAAAATTCGAGGCTTTTTTTATTTTTATTTTTAAATGAACAAGAAGGAAGGAAAGAAAGAAAAAAAAGAAAGAATTAGACTCACTCTTCATTTTCTCGGGCTCAAGTAAAAATTCAAACTTATTAAATTAAACTTATTAGAATTCCTATAATTAAACTATAGAAAATTCTTTATAGACCCATTTAAATTAATTATTAAATCTAGTTATATCTTTATTTAATTAATTATTTTTTTTCAATTCTATTTTTCTCAAAATAAATAAAATAAATAAACTTATAAATAAATCTGAATTGCACTATTTGGATGCATAGTTCACCTAAATTCCTTTTTTGCATAACTTAATATACTATTTTATTCTATTTATTAATTCTTTTAATTTTAAATCTCCTTCTCGAACAAAAATCTTATTAAATATGTCAATTACCAAAATACAGTTAAAAATTAAAGCTCCCCCATCTATTAGTATAGACGAATACATTCAAAAATGGCACAATAAAATTTGTTTTATTATAAAACTATTTGTCCGTAGCTCATGATAATCTTAGTGACTAAATTCCGTGGATAAAATTACTGTCACGGCAAATTTATTATCATTTTTATTAATTTTGACCAATAATCAATTACAATGTAACATTGTTACGCATAATTTATTAAATATAGAAGAATAAAGTTATTTTAAAAAAGTGACCTGAGAAAAACTAAAATCATCAAAATTATTATAAGTATTAGTTCTCGTGGTATATTTATTACAAAATTTACAATTTGTAACCAACGAGATAGAACAATACCTTGTTCTTTAATGCAGATCATGTTGATTGACGAAACCATTTTTGTCTTCCGTACACGTACACCCACAATGGCATTACCCTAAAAACTCGAATATATCCTGGTAATACATAAATATTTCATTTTCCCATTTACTATCAAAATATTTTAAACATACAAGTTCCATAGTAGACATTTAAAATCATCAGCTACCCTGCGTAAGTATTATTTTAACAAATTGATTGTATGATTCATTGCTGTTATATGATGCGTCTTCTTAAGCAAATTTTTCCGTGAGGCAACATTTAACGAAATGGAACCCCCCCCCCCCC
>PQFF01000229.1:8326-22784 GCA_003547095.1 Diversispora epigaea | reverse complement strand
ACCCCCCCCCCCCCCAAAAAAAAAAAATAAAATTACCTCCGTAAAAATAATCCGGTCATTTATTTACGCAATACAAATATATTCAATACACTCGAATAAAGCCCGCATATACAATAATCACTGCCCTTAATTGCTAATTAATTATAATGCATATTAAAATAAGTTCTAACTTAAAGGAAACAAAAATGTCAAATTATTTATAAAGTGCAATTATATGTAATGTATTACAAACAATACTCAAAAGAATTTTTTATTAGTTAAGAAATTTAAATATAAAACCGAAACTCGGGATGAAACCTCGACCCGCGACCACATTTTTGTAGAATTAATTGCTTTCTTCTTATGAATTATTATTATTATTATATTCGATAAAAAAAATAAAATTTTAACTCCTGGAGGAGAAACGGTTCGGCATAAGAGAGAATTGAACTCGATTTTTTTTTTTAAAAAAAAGATTCACAATTAAATGACTTCTTTATGCATTAAGTACATCAAAAAACTTAAAGATTGATATCTAAAATATATCGGAAAATAGAACACATCAAAGTAATATTTTTTTTTTGTTTACGGAAAAAGATATTTATATAAAAATTTTTATTAATAAATTTTTTTTGCTCGTATTAAATGTCTTCGAATTTAGATGGCATTGAACTTTTCTCCCGCAAAACACTTCTACGCACGCCAAATATACACACTTAAAGCTCTCAATCGGTTCGGTCCGGTTTCGGTTTATTGATTTTGAGGGATTTTGATTCGGGGGTTTCAAACAGAATTCGAACTGGACCGTTTAGAGCTTTGTACACACTCATTCTCGTGTATTTATTAATCTTTATTTTATATTTTATTTATCTTATTACTTAATGAAGACAAAATAAATTTCCCTGTTTTTTAATCTCTGGGAATACTTTACTTTTATCTGAGATGACTCGAAATAATTTATTCGCAAATTTAAAGCATCCTTCGGAATTGTTTAAATATGTTAGATTATCAAATAATATTATACGCAAAAAAAAAACTTCAAAAAAGAATTTTTAATGTTTTTGAAAAGGATTATTTTTTTTTTTAACAATAACACACGTATGATAATTATTTATATTATTAATATAAAAATTTCATATATAAGTTAAACTTATATTAATGTATAAATAAAAATGATTTTTTTAATTTCGCATAAAATATATAGAAATATAGTTTAGAGCTTAAATATAAATATAAAGAATACATATAAAAACACAAAATACAAATATATATATATATATACATATATATTCAAAATATCAAATAATTAATTTATAATAAAAAATGAAAAAAATATATGTTGATTACTTCCGCTTGGATAGATAATAATATTAATAATATTATATCATATGGCCAATTTTCAGAATGAAAATTTATATATTATACTATATTATAATATAATATAATACATAAAATTTCATTCCGAAAATTGGCCCATATGTTTAGTCGAGAATGGCTAATATTCTCAGGTTAAACCAAAATTATTATTAACTCTCCCTTCATCTGGATCACTGAAAAAACAATTCCTTAAGCATCATTTTAATTTAAAACCAATTATACACTATTTCTAATATTATTAATACAAAAAATTTAATTATAAATAATTTAACAAAGAAAGATGCATATGTTGCGCCTCAAATCGATGCTTCATTGATTTTTCCTTTTCAAAAAAAGAAATTTTAACCATCTGCAAATGCACAATGCGTAAGGCTCATGCTTTGTGCTTAATTTTTAAAAAGACCTACATATGGTCACCTGAGGTGGACAACAATGGCAATTTCATAATAATTTTATATATTTTATGCTACATGCGTCTGCTAAGCACTTATTGTAATTCATAAAATGTATTTTATTGGATATAATTTACATCGTTTCAATTAATGCAAATCCTTTTTCTATATATAACTTATACATGCCGATTTTCGCGGTAATGACGCATGCCGTATGTTATTAATTATTAATCACATGATTCGAATAGCGCATGATAAATATGAAACAATTTAGAACACGTTTACATGGATCGAATTCTTTAATATATCCGTATGTAATTCTATATATCCTTATTTTTAGAAGTATTTCTAATTTGTTCACGATAAATTAATTATATTCCGGATGGAAAGCAAAGTTTTTGAAATAACAATTTCGTGTTTATTATATTAGTTATTCAATAAAATAATAAGTATAAATTAATTATATTTCTGAATAAAAAGTAAATATCATCCATAAAAACATGTCTAACGATAGTAGTATTAATTATCTTCCAATAGACGACATTTTTCAATCCCAATCTCTTCATCGTGAACAAGACATAACAACTGAACAAGATATAGCTACTCAAGCCACGCCTCCAATTATTCAAGAACAAGAAATAATTGAATCCAATATATCTTCTAAGACTCATACAAAAAGTAAAGTTTGGGATTATTTTACTAAGCCATATGGTCCACCTCAAAGTCGTAAAACAAAATGTTCTATTTGTAAAATTGAATTTTCATATCATGGTTCAACTTCTTCATTAAAATACCATTTGAAGAATAAACATAAAATTGACATGTCTATTAATTTAAGTCAAGTGAAAAGGCAATCACAACAAATTCCAAGCCAACAATCATCTTTTCTTTCTGAGAACGAAAATAGTTTGTTACAATCTAGTACAATTACCCTTGCAAATAAGAAAAGTAAAGTTTGGGATTACTTTACCAAACCGTATTGTTCATCCAATGATAAAAATTGCAAAACAAAATGTCATAAATGTGGAATGGAATTTTCTTATCATGGTTCCCCTTCTTCGTTGAAATACCATTTAATTCATCGGCATAATATTGAAATGTCTACTAATTCAGTAGATCAAATACAAAATCAAAAAGATGCAGATATATTAACTGCCGAAAAAGAGTTTTTTTCTGTTTTGAAAAAACTATTAAAAATTAATAGAAACGATAAAGATAATAAAGATGCAATAAAAATTCGAGGAAAATTTTATCTAAAAATGTGCATGTATAAAGAATCTATTGCAGATTTAAATAAAGTTTTAGAAATTGAACCAAATAATGTAAAAGTGTTGATAAGTAGGGGAAAAGCTTATAAAAGAATGGGAAAATATGAAGAATTTATGGCAGATTTAAGTAGAGCTAAAGAAATTGAACCTAATAATGTAAATAAGTTAATAAATGGGGAAAAGAATTAGACGAATATGCAGAGTCTATAAAAATTCAAATAAATTATTATAAACATGAAGAGTATTAACAATATGAGAAAGAATTCATTTTAAGACGGATAAGCCTAAAATAAATTTTTATTAATTATGATATTATTGAATAAAAATACCATTTTATTTAAAAACAAATATTCTGATAGAATTAAAGTAATACAAGACTTTCTTTAACTTTCTTTACCAATTCATTTATTTAAAAAATTTATATGAAGAACATTATCAATCTTCATTATTTTTTTATCTTTCATTTATAATTAAGACGTTTTTGGAAAGTTTTCTTGAATCTTAAACCAATGTATACTTTTTGTACTTTTTCTATATTATTTGTTCTAGTTATATCATATAATTGCATGTAAATAAAATTCAAGATATAAATATTTTCGTGACCTATCAAAATATTTTATTTATACATATCTTTAACCCATGCAATATTTACATTGAGGAATTTGACGGTAAAAAAAGAATAAACACTGTAAACAAGCATATTACTTATCACATTAATTATTAATTATCATTCAAGGTTAGAGATTGATTCGATGAATTCTGGGCAGTATTATACGTTTGGAATCTGGTACAGTCGACCCCCTCTATAGGCATGAAAAGTGACTATATAAAAGGATTTTTTATATAGTATTACTAAGTATTGATTTTTATAATCACACCTTTTATTTTAGTTCCTACGGTCCCGAGGGGGGTGCGACTATAGAGGGTGGATGCACTATGAAGCAGAATAAAATGAAGCCTTATCATCAGGAAACTCGATATTATCGAAATCGACATTATCGAAAACGACATTATCGAAAACGACATTGTGAAAAATCTGAAATTTAGTAAACTTGAGAATTGTTTTGCCTAAAAAAAAAGACTTTTATTCTTTTTTTTTTCTTGGTGAACAAAAAAACAAATTATTAATTTACCATTTGTTGGAATGCAAGCTATTTGAACTTAGTTTTCATTGTCCGGAGCGTAGCGTAGGACATTTAATGGACGAGTAAGTTGATAATGATCACATGTCACAATATTATACACTCCAGACCTGCAATGGTTAATTATAATAGGTATGAAAATGTAAGTAGAATATTTATAAAGCATACTGTAAAATTTATAATACAATACATAAATAAATATGCAAAAATAATGTTTTTTTTTATTTTAGTAAACTGGTAATAAAAAAATTGATTGGTTAGGTATTACAACTTTTATTTGCAAATATAGTAATTTATGCATGCAGAAGATATATTTTCTTTTCTTGGAATATAATGATAAGAAAGAATTGAAAAAAAAAGAAAAAAATAATAATAATTAATAGAATAAAATGCAAAAAGAAAAAAAAAAGGAAAGAAAAATAATAACAATATAAAGAAAGAAGGAAAAAGGAAAAAGAAAGAAAAAGTAAGAAATAATAGAAAACAAGTAAAAAGTATATTTTCTCTATACTCGCAATGGTTTCCATTTCCTAATATATAATTACATATTTTGATAGTGTTGTCATCACATTCTTAAATTTTCCTTTCTAAATAGAAAACATGCATTTTAAATGTTTATTGAATTTATAACAAATGTAATACGAAGTTTATTATAATAAATTAGTTATATAATTATATCATGAACAAATTTATTTTATATCAGAGCAAGGGCTCTTAAAAAAATAATGTCGACTAACAAAAAAAATAAAAGAGAAAAATATTGTAACCAAAAAAAAAAATCGAGAAATTATCTGTTTGCCATAAATTGTTTTGCCAAAAAAAAATATTATTAGATTTGCCAAAAAAAAATTATTATATTTGCCAGTATTTATTTTTCCTCGAAAAATATCATTAGATTGACAATTATGACATTAATATTATTTTAATCATTAAAACGTTGCCTGTAAAAACGTCGTCTGTTAATAAAGTTTACTTTGTTTGCCAGCAAGTCAAAAGTTCTTCTTTGATCGGGAGATGCCGAATTCCAAAGATCTTGGCAAAGATCTTTTGTAAGTTGAATTGGTTCATTTTTCAAATGTATAAAAAGGGCATTTCTTCCACTTAATAAAAATTCATTATCAAATCCATATTTGATATAAAGTAGTCTTTGGACAAAATTCACATTTTAGGTTACAAGTATAATGTCGATCTTTTTTCTTAATTATCAAAAAATGAGTTCCAAATATAATGTCGATCTTTTTTCTTTGTAAACGTTAATGACCAAAAAATGAAGATATGCCAAAGCCATCTAACAATTATGGGACAGGAGAATACAAACTGTAGCAGAAATACAAAAACAAGCGGGTATTCCTAGATCTACAATATTACAATATTTTCAAGTTAAAAAAGTTATGCACCGCAAGCGTAGTGGTCACCCTTCCCAAAGCTCAAAATTTTTGGTTCGGCAAGTAAAAAACAATTCATCAGTTTCAACTAAAGTACTGGCAACGAAACTTTTAGAAAAAGAAGTTCAGATCTCTCATGTTACCGTTTGGCTATAAAAAAAATCGAACGGAGATAACACCCACGCTAACAAAAGAACAAATCCAGAAACGAATTGCATGGGCCGAAAAATATCGCAACAATAAATTGGAAATGAACAATATTTTCGGACGAAACGTCATTTCAGTTGTTTAGGAACACCATCAAATATTGATATAAAGGTGAACAGCCAGTACGACGAGTGCCTAAAGATTTTTGCCTGGTCACAAGATAAAACAAGTCTTTTTTGCTCCAAAGAATTATGAATGGTGCGTTTTATGTTGAAATTTTGGAAACCCATTTTTCTGAAATTAGAAAATGCTTGGGAGTCCAACACGATAACGATTCCAAGCACACTAGCCGAGTTGCTAAAGAGTTTTTAGAAAAAAGTGCCCAATGGTTATTGATTGGCCTTCTAATAGCCCCGAATTAGAACAATTTATGGTAGAGGAATGAGACAAAATCCCAGAAAGTGTTTTAGCAAATTTGATGGGTTCCATGAAAGAACGGTGCAATTTTGTAATCAAAAAAAATGGGAGCGTTAAATTATTAAATTTTTTTTAAATAAATCTTTAATTTTTTGGCTTTCGAATGAGCCGTTATACATGCCACGTGCAGTAGTTCCGAAATTATTAACATTTAAAGTTGTCCAAAGACTTTTTCAACATACTATATATATATTTTATTAAATTTTTTTTTTGATTATTGTGATAATAAATATATTATGAAATTATGAAAATTATAAAAATTATAAAATTATAAAAAAAAATATGTTTAATATATGTAAATAAATAATGATGTAATGCTAATATAATAGAAGCAGACAAGAAAAAAAATCAGAATGCTCCTTATTTATAAAAAAAATCGAATTTTTATTACTATTAACAACAAGTAATTAAAAGATATTCTAATAATTCACGCAAAAATCGCGCATGCGTAACCTTGATAATGATTATAAATAAATTAAAGTTTTGAGATAAAGAAAAGTTTCGCGCCTTAATGACATAAATTGCACGCCTATGACCTTATGACAATAAATTTTCACGCCTATAACCATATAAAATAAATTTTCGCGCAGTATTGCAAGTTTTTTAACCAAATATCACAAAGAAACATTTCTGCATATATGTAAATCTTATGAACAACAGAACAAACAATAAAATTTTATATTTTCATAAAATTGCCAAGCTTATTAGTTTTATTATTATTTTATTATTTATTTTTTTCTTCATATCCATTATTAAGTAATAATAATAATAATTTTTTATTTTGTGGATTTGATTTTTTTTACAAAGATGGTGTTTTATATTTTCATTTTTATTTTATACGATGGGATGGGAATTTTGTTGAAATTTTTTGGTTTCATTTATTTATTAAAAGAACAAATGAATGATTAAAAAAATGATGAATAATGAATTACAACTACTATAAAAAATAATAACCGATAGTATTAGTCTTTTTTTATTTATTTCTTTGTTTTTATAAATGTAATTTAACAAGTAAAATACAAATAATACAAATAAAAATATATGTTAAATAAAATTAGACATCCAAATCAACTATTCTAGAATCGCTTAAATAACGTAGAAATAAATTAATATAAAAATAATTTATTATAAAAATAAATAAATAAATAAATAAAAATATAAAAATACTTACCAGGGCATAAATCAGACATAGATTTAGTTAATTCTTCAAGTTCTCTTTCAAAATTTTCTTCATTCTTGGGTTTTAGAATATTTGAATAATTAAAAATAAGAAGTCCACTGGTATAAATTGTTTGTGGATGCGTTTGATAATTAATAATAATTTTGTAGTCACCTTTAATAATTTTGTAATCGATTATTCAACTTAATTATTGTAGTCAACTACGATTAATAGTCGATTCCAATTTTTAATTTGTAGTCGATTATGTGGTCGATTCGCGATTCCTATCCTACCGTGGGGATACGAGTCAATAATAAAAACGTGATCTTATAAATAACCAATCGAAATTACTCCACGTGATTATAGAATCACGTTTTTGTCTCACGGGACATTAATTATATGTAGCATATTGGCTTAGCTTTTCTTTTTTTGTATTACATTCCATTACTTCAAGTGTATAAAAATATAAACAAAAAAATTTTTAACCTGTAATATTGTATAAACCAAATTTTGTAAAAATATTATTGTTCAATTAATTAAATAAATTAACAAAAAAATTGTCCTCCGTAGAAAACTTCATTTGGTAAAATTTTTCAAATTTTTATTTTTGCGAAAATTAATTCAGTTTATTTAATTAAAAGTATATTGTAAATTTATGCAGTTAAAAATATTTAATTTCTTGTGTGTATAAACATCCTAAGCTGTAAATAATGGCTGGTTTGTGTTTCCTTTTTTAAATTACCCTCACAGTATTTATTCTGTAACATTTTGATTATTCCACAATCCATTTCATTTTTTTTTTTTAAAAAAAAAAAAACTCACTCAATGGGCGACATAGAGAATTTCCACGTAGTAAACTTATTTATTTACTAATAAAATATTGAACATGATATTAAGTTAACTTAAAGCTATAATTGAATGCATCTATGTCCATACGACCGTCAGACTCCGCTAAATGAACTGAGAGAACAGCAAACGCATAAATTTAATTATTTAATTTTAAAATGGAAATGTTTAGACGTGTATTATTCTCTCTAGATTCGAAGAAATAGGTCAGAAATGTTTATAGTATACACTATTCATTCTTGGCTTTAGGTTTACTTAGTAATATTTTTAACATTTACTTATTAAAATAAATTGTTTTATATGTAGAAACGGTCATGAATTATTTCCGATTTGTAATTTTATAAAGTATTTTCCTAAAGTTATACAATAAATGGGAAAGGTAGTATCTCGGCTTGATGCAACTATGGATCCACATACAACTATTTTCTAATTATAGCTGCTATGCAGAATACTATTATTACAGGTCTATAATTAATAAAATATACTATATATAGATTTCTAAAAACTATAATTAACCGATTAATCGATCAATACATAAGTATTACATTAAATATGTAATTAGATTCGATTAATCAATAAATAGGTATAACATTAAATATGTAAAAACATGTAGTTAACCGATTAATCAATATATAGGTATTACCCAATATTTTATTTCAAAAGTAAATAAATTTGTCAGCAGTTATATTTATTAAAAAAAAATTTAACGTTCTTAATGAAAGCGGTATTAATTCTTTCTCTCCAATTGATAACCCTTTTCAATCCCAACTCTAGTACATCTCTTCATCGTGAACCAGAACTACATCATCTCACATTAATGAGCAATACAAAAAGTAAAGTTTGGGATTATTTTACTAAGCCATATGGTCCACCCAAAAGCCGCAAAACAAAATGTCATGAATGTGAAAATGAGTTTTCATATCACGGTTCAACTTCTTCTATGAACTATCATTTAACTCACAAGCATAATATTGATACGTCTACTAATTCAGTTCACGTAACGGATCAAATATGCGAAAATCAAAATCGGCCTTTACAATTACTAAACTTAGAACAAAAAAATGCCGATATATTATTTGCCGAATCATGGTTTTTTGATATTTTGGATAAAATATTAAAAATTAATAGAAATGATAAAGATAATAAAGATGCAATAATAATTCGAGGAAAATTTTATTTAAAAATGGGTAAATATAAAGAATCTATTGCAGATTCAAATAAAGTTTTAGAAATTGAACCTAATAATGTAAAAGTGTTGATAAGAAGGGGGGAAGCGTACTTGATGGGAAGAAAGTATGAAAAGTCCATTGGAGATTTAAGTAGAGCGTTAAAAATTGAACCTAATAATATAAATGCGTTAATAAGGAGGGGCGTATCTTACTTAAAAATGGGTAATTATGAAGAAACCATTGCAGATTTAAGTAGTGCTATAAAAATTAATCCTAATGATGCAGGTTTGTTGAAAAATAGGGGAGATTCTTATAGGAAAATAGGAAAATATGAAGAATCTATTGCAGATTTGAATAAAGCTTTAGAAATTGAAACTAATAATAATGTATATATCTTGATAAGTAGGGGAAAAACTTATAAAGAAATGAAAAGATATAAAGAATCTGTTGTAGATTTAAATAAAGCTATAGAAATTGAACCAAATAATATAAAAGCATTACGGATTCGCGAAGAAATGGAAATTCTGTAATTAATTTCTTGCAGATCATATAAACTATTAATAATTTTATAATAATATTAATTTTAGCCTAATAATTTAATGTTCGTTTTTCACATTCGTATTATATAATGTACTAATATAATTTATTAAATAAAAATAAAATATCATTTTTATTTAAAACAAATTTTCTGATTGAATTAATTAATACTGTATCTCTGAAAGTGTAAGACTTCTTTACCAGTTTATTATATAAAGAATCAATCTTATAGTTAGATCATGTGATATAAAATATATTTTATTTATACATATCTTCTTTAACCCAAATTTTACCTAATTATCACATTAATTGTCGCATTAATTATCGTTCAAGATTAACAATATGTTGGGTGGATTGGCTATAATGGATTCTGAGTGGTATTATGCGTTTGGAATATGATACTAATTATCATGAAGCGAGCAAATATAAAATAGAAGATATTGTGTAAATCTGTGTTTATATTTGTTGTCACATTATATCTATTAAATGAAAATCTGTAGAATATTATTTGCTTAAACAAAAGATTTTAAATTACAATTCATTCTTTACATTTTTTACTATACAATTATTCTGAGTTTCTTGTCCCATGCCATGGAAGTAAGGAAACCTGAAATATAATAATATTAACACACATTAAATAAGAGAATTAAAATAAATAAAAAAAATCACAAACATTGTTCCTGGAATTTCTTCTCGTGTATTATATTTCAAACCTTTACCAGTTCCTTTAAAACCCGTATAACTTAATCCAATAATATCTTTAAGTCTTTGAGTGCGCATGATAGTCGTCGTTCTTTGGGACTTTAACAATAAACAATCATTTACATGTTAAAATGTTAGGAATATTGAAGATAATCAATATATTTCAAATTCAATGATTACAAGCAAACAGCTATATAAATGATAGCAATCCTTAAGAAATAATTATAAGAAATTATTATAAAAATTGAAAGTTATACTTATTTGTATACTTGGTTATTCCAGTAAAGGATCATTGAAAATAAAATGACGAAAGACTGCATTTTTTTTGTCAAAATTAAAATTTCAACGTGCATCTACGCACATATGGACAAATATGTAACTCATTGGAAAGCGTCTAAATAAGAAAACAGACAAAGAATTTTTATAAGTATAAATTTTTTTGCCCGAGTCAATCTCTTTTTGAAAATTCCCATATATTGAATTTTTTTCGGTGAATCCATTTGTGATTGTGCCATTCAAATTAATTAATTAATAATTAAAATATACTATATATATACGGCGTATCACATTAAATATGTACTAACGATTAATCATCAAAAATAAATAAATTCGACAGCTGTCGCATTTATAAAAAAAAAATTTAATATGCCTAACGAAAGCAGTATTGATAATACGATCCCTCTAATAGACTCAATAGACTACATTGATTCCGGAACATTTCTTCATCGTGAACAAGACATAACAATTGAAACCACATCATCCCTTATTATTGAACATGATATAGCCATTGAAACTACGTCCTCCATTATTCATGAACAAGAAATCGAAATTGAATCCAGTAATTCACATTCAAAAATTAAAGTTTGGGATTATTTTTCTAAGCCATATGGTCCTCCCAAGAGTCGTAAAACAAAATGTTCTATTTGTAAAATTGAATTTTCATATCATGGTTCAACTTCTTCATTAAAATACCATTTGAAGAATAGACATAAAATTGACATGTCCATGAATTTAAGTCAAGTGAAAAGAAAATCACAACAAATTCCAAGCCAACAATCATCTGAGAACGAAAATAGTTTGTTACAATCTAGTACAATTACACTTGCAAATAAGAAAAGTAAAGTTTGGGATTACTTTGCCAAACCATATTGTTCATCCAATGATAAAAATTGCAAAACAAAATGTCTTAAATGTGAAATGGAATTTTCATATGATGTTTCAACTTTTTTATTGAAATATCATTTAATTAACGGGCATAACATTGTCATGTCTACTAATTTAGGTCATTCAATAGATCAAATACAAAATCAAAACTTAAAACAAAAAAATGCAGATATATTAACTGATGAAGAATGGTTTTTTACTATTTTGAAAAAGCTATTAAAAATTAATAGAAATGATAAAGATAATAAAGATGCAATAATGATTCGAGGAAAATTTTATCTAAAAATGGGTAAATATAAAGAATCTATTGCAGATTTAAATAAAGTTTTAGAAATTGAACCTAATAATGTAAAAGTGTTGAAAAATAGGGGGAAAGCTTATAAAAGAATGGGAAAATATAATGAATTTATGGAAGATTCAAGTAGAGCTCAGGAATTAAACCTAAAAATGTAATAATGTGAATGTGTTGATAAGTAGGGGGAAAGCTTATGTAGAATTAGAAATTGTATCAAATAATGTAGATGCGTTGAGAAGTTTATGTGGAAATAGACAAATATGAAGAGATTTAAATATAACTATTGAAATTGAAACTAACACAAAAGTGGATTCCCAAAATTTTAAATTTTTATTGCGCTCAAAAAAATTATTATTAAACATACACACAAGAGTATTAACAAACATGGGAAAGATTTCATTTAAAGACGGACAAGTCTAAAAACCAATTTTTATTAATTATAATAATATTGATATTAAGTGATAATTTTATTGATTATATTTCATATATTATATAATGTATTAATAAATAGTATTTTAAACCTATTATAACTTATTGAATAAAAATATTAAAAGTAATATCTCCGAAAATACAAGACTTCCTTTACTAGTTTATTTTATATAAATGATTTATCTAAAGAATTTTATCGTAATTGCTGCATTGACGCAAGTGATTAACGCTCTTAATTATATTTTTAACTATGGAGAAAAACATAGGAAATGACATATTTATGTAAGAATTTTGGGCTTGGAGTCAGCTAATAATCAACATCATCATTCTACATTTTTATTATTATTATTATTATTATTTTCTTTTTGTTAATTTATAATCAAAAAAAAAAAAATAATAATTTACCAACAGTATCAAATAAAACATCAAGGATTACGATTCTCGTGATTCCAATTTCACGTTTTTTATTCACCCAGAAAAAATATTATTATCCAGTACATAATTCTTTTTTTACACAAAATAATATTCTCATGAACATGTTTTATTTAGTAAATTATAGCTAAAGTTGTTCTTTATTTAACAAATAACAAGAAAAAATTAAATAAAATAACATTATTAAACATCTGAAGTAAGAAATAAAATGAGTTTCGTGGTTGAAGTTTAGTCTAGTTAATGCTTAAACTTTTATTTATTTAATAAAATATTTTTAAAAGTATAAATGTATGTAACATTTTGTACTGAATATTTTTGCTCAGGGTCAGAAAATAGTTGTCTTGACAAAATATTAGCAAATGACATCACCTGATCCGAAATTTAGAGACTTTGATTCCAAAAATATCGTTTGTCCACTTATAAAATATCAAAAAATGTACATTTTTTATATTTTATTCGTACTTACCTTCTTGGAACTGGTTCTGTAATTTTGCCTTGGGATCGTGGATCGATCTAAATATTCTTTTAAATATTTCATGCCTTCTTTGGGATTAGATCTGATCTTTAAAAATTCACTCACTCGCGATCATGGATTTTTAAAAAAATTACCTGCCTTCTTTGTGATCTTTTTTTTTTATGTTTCCTTATTACAGATCTGTAATCTGGGTGCAAGATAAGATTTATAAATTTTTTATTTATATTTTTTTAATATTTTCCTTTCTTCTCTGGAATCTGTTCTTTAATTCGATGTAATTTGGAATCTGTTCTTTAATTCGATGTAATCGGTAACACATATATTTAAAATATATTGTGATGACAGCGGGGAGCCGGAAGGACGGTACGAAGATAGCATTGCGGAAAATATGTGGCGTGAGAACGATGGGGTACAAATGATGGAAATGATGGAGTTGTACAATGATGGGAATGATGGAGTGTACAATGATNTATCGTTTGTCCACTTATAAAATATCAAAAAATGTACATTTTTTATATTTTATTCGTACTTACCTTCTTGGAACTGGTTCTGTAATTTTGCCTTGGGATCGTGGATCGATCTAAATATTCTTTTAAATATTTCATGCCTTCTTTGGGATTAGATCTGATCTTTAAAAATTCACTCACTCGCGATCATGGATTTTTAAAAAAATTACCTGCCTTCTTTGTGATCTTTTTTTTTTATGTTTCCTTATTACAGATCTGTAATCTGGGTGCAAGATAAGATTTATAAATTTTTTATTTATATTTTTTTAATATTTTCCTTTCTTCTCTGGAATCTGTTCTTTAATTCGATGTAATTTGGAATCTGTTCTTTAATTCGATGTAATCGGTAACACATATATTTAAAATATATTGTGATGACAGCGGGGAGCCGGAAGGACGGTACGAAGATAGCATTGCGGAAAATATGTGGCGTGAGAACGATGGGGTACAAATGATGGAAATGATGGAGTTGTACAATGATGGGAATGATGGAGTGTACAATGATGAGAATGATGGAGTGTACAATGATGGGAATGATGGAGTGTACAATGATGGGAATGATGGAGTGTACAATGAT
>PQFF01000228.1:0-14349 GCA_003547095.1 Diversispora epigaea | reverse complement strand
AATTAATTAATTAATTAATTAATTAATTAATTTACCTTTTTTTGATACTTTGTTGTGTGTTTTCTTTTTTAGTGCCTTGATAGGACGAAAAGAATACGCTACTTTTTTTGATTTCGTCATTTTTTTTATAAAAAAATAATTTTTTAAAAAAGAAAGAAAGGGAAAGAGTGGTTTTTTATATATTGCATTTTTCGGGCAGATGAATTAATTATTGCATCACGAAAAGGTAAAATTATTAATCATTATATCATATTTTTTGATATCGGACATATTATATATGAGGTAATTAAGAAGTAATATTTCATATTACTTACGTGATATTCTTGTTTATGACGCGTTATTTCGTATGTAGCTGAAATGTAATATAAGTTTAGAAATATATGTAATATATAATATATATTTATTTATAAATATACTTAAAAACAAAGTATTTTGATTTTTTAGAACTTTACCTTTTCCCTTGGATTTAAAGATTTTTAAAGCTAAATCAGTTACTTATATCTGAAAACGCGAAATTAAAAAAAAATGAAACATCACTTATCGGGGTCATATCAATATTATGAATAATATATTGTTAACATTATATATATTTTAAAGAAACGAATAAAAAAATCACTTATCGGGGTCCTGGTGTTATATATCAATATTAAGAATAATATAGTATTATCAACATTATAAAAATTATGGTTTTAGTTTTAGTTTTAAACGACCAGTGAGGCCTCATCTTTATTCAGTTATTTATAATATACATTACAATTCAGTAACTTAAACTACAAATACAGATAGAATAAAAACTGACTATAAAATTTCTTTTAACCGTCTAACCAACCACCGTAAAAGGAATTCTAAAATTCCTGTTATTCAGGAGGTTACAGCCCCGCTGAAGTCAATTTTACAAAAAATCGATTTAAAAAAGTCCGAACCATAGTTATATATATTATTTATTGTTCTTTGTATTAATGTTTCTTTAAATAAGTCTAGATTACTTTTGGCCTCTATATATTCCGGAGACTTAAAACTAATACTCTGTCCCTTACTCCTTTTCATCTTTTTAGTTATGCCATTTGTTTCCTCCCATTTCAGAACGTTTTTACATCTTTTTACCCATATCGAAAACAGGTATTCTCTACTTTGTTTATACCATTCATTGATAATTTTTTTCCTATTTCCCAAGTCCTTTATATTTTCATTTAATATAGTCTTTAATTCCATTGGAAATAATCCGCGGATACAATCTACCAGGCTGAATTTAGACTCTTCTATTGTCCCATTAATTTGCCGAACGGTATCTATATCAAAATACGTAGCTGTGTTAATCTCGTCCTCCAGCTTGTGGAGGACATTATCTCCTCGATATTTTAAGATCGCAGCTAAGAGTAGGCTTCTAAACTTAGATTGCGTCTTTAATGCTTCCTCTTTGCAAAAGAACACGTGCAGAGAGTCTTCTTTTATCAACTTGCATAATACACATCTATTGTCTTTGTATAAATTCGATTTCCTTACGTGCAAGTTACTTATGACAGGTAATTCGTCATTAATAACTTTTATATTGAATGATCGATATTTTTGGTCTTCTTTGTTAGTAAAGTTTGACACTATTTTTGTACCATGTATTAGAGACCAAGTATTTTGCCAATCTGTATTGTCTGTTATATTTTCATTCATCCATTTATATGTTCTATATTGTAACCGCCATTGTGATATCCATTTAATTTCCGCTCGTTTTTTAACGAACTCTTTAATTGAGGTATCTATTTGGTTTGTACGCCATTTGAACAAAGCTTGTCTTCCTCGTATTTGCGTCATATCAATCTGGGATGTCGTCCCAGAATTTGCTCCCAAATTAGCTAATTTGTCCGCTCTTTCGTTGAGGCTGATCCCGCTATGCGCTTCGACCTTAATTAACTCTATATTTAACTGTTTTTCCCAGATGATCTCTATTATAGTTTGGAGTATTAATGGGGATTTGTAATTGCTCCAAGATTTTCCTTTTTTATTTTCAAGAAAGCCACGTAATGCCCATATGGCTGCTAAGCTATCCGTATATACTTCAACTTTAGCCTGCTTAGGAGTTACATACATTGCTACCAGTATCGCCCATAGTTCCGCTCTCGTAGACGAAGGGGGACCATCTATTCTCCCATATAGATCTATTAATCCACTTGTTCCTGTAGTATCGAAGACTAGTCCGAAACCCATTATTTTCTTGCTGTGCCTTGTATTATCCGTTTGACCAACGTTAGCAAACTTTTGTTTTTTAAGGGAACCATCAGTGTATACTCTAATTAAAGTCTCTTCTTTTAAGCTATTTTGCGCATCATGTATCTTGGTTATTAATTCTGGTGGGAAATTAATTAACTTTTGCCAGTAGGGATCACTATTGTCAGTTTCGATCCTCTCTGTTTCAGCTGTGCGATGATCCGTTTCTTTCATGAAGGTTTCCATTGAAAATGGAGAGAGAAGTAATCTATTCCTTTCTCTTCGGTCATTTTTGTTACTTAATGAAAGTCGTGACTTCCTTTTCGGAAGGGAATATATCATTTCTATATCTGTGTCGATTATACACCCCTTAGATAATTGATTCGGGTTTTTATCGGTAAGCCTTGTCGCCCGTTGCTCATTCAGTTCACATCCAATACATGGAGCTATCGGGGATCCCTCTATGCCGTCCATTACATCACTCACATAGTGTTGAATTGGAACCGTTGTTGAAGTTTCCTGCGGCTTTTTATATATACGTCCTAATAATATTTTTGCGGCGGATTTAACTGCCACTATTTGATGCCTTTCTACATTTTGTGGTTCAATTTTATTAAGTCTGTTAAATGGGTTGACTGTCGCTGAGCTTTGTATTTCTTCCCATCTACTCTGTATGCTTTCACGCACATCTTTAAACCACTTTGGTATGATACTTGACGGCTTCATTTGATCAATTCTCATCCATTCAAGAACCTTAGTCATATTTGCATTTAATAATTGTTCTACAAATAACACTTTATGTTTTCGGCAAGCTATTCTATTATCATTATACCAGTTTCGCGATTTCATAAATTTTTCAATGGTGATATTACCCCCTTTGGGGCAGATAGGGAATTCATTTGACTTGGTTATTTCAAACGTTAAGTCGTTTTTTCTTAAGAGCTCTATTATTTTCCCGTTTAGCCCCGGTTTTTTAACTTCTTTCCATGTGTCGTTATGTAGGATCCACACCGGCTCTGTGGACCAGACCCTATTTTGTAAATCTTGTATTCGTATCTTAGTTGTGATGCCGCACCTATTATTCATGTTCAATCTATTCATTAGTTCAGTTGCATGTAATTGCGTTTGCCGGTCTTTCATATTGAATAGTCTATATCCCCAGTGTGAATATAATATGCTATCTGGTATAGACGATGCAAAGCCCACTACGTTTTTGAAACATCCTTTTATTTTGATATCCATTTGCGTCTCACTCGATTCACTCAGGATCATATCCGTCATTAAGTATTCTACCTGAGGGAATATCACGTGATTAATAATATACTGTATCTGTTTATCAGTTAGCTTTTTTCGTTTTAGTATATTCGTTGATTTAACTACCCTTTCTATTAATAACTTCTTTTGTTTAATTTTCTTCCCATCTGTCGATATCCAAACTCCGAGATATCTCACTGAGGTCTTTTTATCGTGAGGCATTAGCCTAGAGTCTACAAAGTCCAAAGCATTATCTTCTCTAGTATTTTCCGAATTTAGAACCAACAGATCTGATTTCGATGCATTTACAGTAATCAAAGTAAGATCAAAGAATGATTCTACTATTTTTGTTATTTTTTGCATTTGTTCTTTAGTTTCAGTTACCCATACCGTGTCGTCCATGTAGGCTAATGATGAGATATGACTTTCCAGAGTACCTGTGGTCTTTTTTACCAGGTTTTCGTCCCATGTGGTTCCCATTTTGTATCCTATTCCCAAGTTTTCGATTTCACAAAGGAGGGGATCATAGAAAATACACCATAATAATGGTGAAATACTATCCCCTTGATCTACCCCTCTTTCCACTTTATATGATTCAGTATTGCCATATTCTGTAATTCCTTGCGCAGTTCTATGTGTCATTATATCTTTCAATACATTTACAATATTTGGCGGAATCTTTAGTCTTTCCATTGATTTAATTAACATAGTAGTGTCCACCGAATCGAACGCTCGTTTGATATCTTGAAACAAAAGCCATACTTCCCGCTTTTTCTCTCTGGCATCTTCCATGAGATTATTTAAGATGTGTATGGGATATGTCGTTCTTCCCCCGGGGAGGCCCGCCCAATTGTTTTCTGATAAGATTTTGTTGTCCGATAATACTTTTGATAATCTATTATTTATTATCTTGGTGAATATCTTTCTTATAGTTTCCATTAACGTTATGGGCCTGGTTATCTCCAAGTTACCTTCCCATTCCTTTGGTTTCGGAATTAGCACTATATCGCTGTTGGTCCATTCTAGCGGGACATGACCCGTCTCTATTATACCATTAAAAATTTGTGCCATACGTTTCAAGCCACTATCTGGCATGTGTTTATATATTTCATATGGTATGAGAGAAGGTCCAGGTGCTTTCGCATTTTTAAAACTGGCCAAGGTCTCTTCAATTTCTTGCACAAATATCTGTCTTGTGACAGAATCATAAATTGTCGGTATAACATTTTCTTTCGGAGCGTATTGCTTCATCCAACGCGTAGACAAATTAAGGTCTCCTTCCCTAGGATCTGACGTCCATTTATATAAGTGAGACCGTACCTCCTCTTTAATCTTATTTGGCTCTGTAATTACTTGCACATTATTATCATCGTTTGTTTTAATTATCTTGTCCAAGACGATTCTCCGATATTCTCGCTCGCATGCAGAAGAGATCATCTTCGTCGGGGAAGTCTCTAGATGCATCTGCCGTCTTTCGATGTAAAATTGTATCCGTTTATTCTTTTTGTTAGTGAGATCATTCTTAATTAGCGTTTTTAAAGTCGTCCATATTTTCCTAACTTCTTTTACCCATTTTTTTCTTTCATCATCGTTATCAGGAAAGGAATTAATTAGATTATCTTTTTTCTCACAAATTTCATTTATAGTATATTTCAATTTGTTTTCGACCTCTTGTGATAGAGTTCCCTTCATTATTTTCAGTTTCCCGATGCGATGTATTCTGGATAACGCTTTTAACAACCAGAAGTCTTTATGCGTATTTTTCAAAATATTTATTCTATTTTTCGGTTCCTTGGATTTAGGAAGCGCCCCATTACCAGCTTTGATGATTGCTGATTTTAATTTACCCCACTCCGTTTCCACATTAGTTTCCTCTAGTACTGTGTCTATTTCTGCTCTAAATTCATCATCAAGATTTTGCCCAAACTTTTCCCAATGTTCCTCCTGAGCATCTTTGAGGTTCCATAGACTTTTCCTTTTCTTTCTTGCGTTATTAATATTTCTGTATTGTTTGTTGTCCCACTATTGACCCACGTCCACACTTATTAATACCATACGGTGATCTGACGATGAAGATATATCCGTATCGATCACCTGATAATCAATTATTTTATTGATATATGAGGGTTGTATCCAAATTTGATCGATTCGACTTGCACTTCTCAAAATATCTTCTCTATACTCGTGGAATGTAAATTGTTCGCCCTCATCGTTACCAAATTGTTGACCATCTTCATATCCCATTTCAATAATTGTGCTTAATATAGGAGTTTCTGGCGTTGATATTCTTCCCCGCGGCCATCGGTCTTTCCTTGGATTGGGGACTGCATTCCAGTCCCCCAATGCGATGGAAACCATATTTTTACTAATGGCCTCGCCAATTTTATTACTGATCCATTGAGTTAATTCCTTGATTTCTTGTTTATGTTTCGTTGTTTTCGTAGGGGCGTATACAGCAATTATTTGTACCGTAAATTTGCCTTTGAACGAGAGATATACACATATCGCTCTTGATTTATATCGATCAACTTTATATACGTGAGCAGCGATTTCTTGCGAAATCATAATGCCGACCCCAGATCCCTGTGTATATTTGATATCACTTGCCCACCATGTATGATAGTTTCTGTGTTTCGTAGTTTTAGATTTTGTCTGATCTTGGAAGACCGTATATTCCAGTCTTTTTTGTAGTTTTGTTTCTGTAAGTACAACAATATCTAGTTTTTCTTCTATACAAAACTGCCACCACAACCCTTGTTTTATCGGGTCATTTATTCCTTTTATATTTTGAGTGGCTATTTTCCATATTTTGTTTTTGCTGTTAAGATTATTAACTGCAGGATCTGCATTATAGTCGTTAAGTGATTGGCTATCTATGGTATTAAAGTAAGTTATAGAATTAGAATTATTTATTATAGAATTGTTCGAATCATTATTTATGTTATTGTATATGAACGAATTTAAACTGTCTATATTAACTATATTACTATCTATAGATTGTTCTTCCCTATTATTATTCGGGTTATTTGTATAATTTATATTATTGTTATAATCTGTCATAATTATGTTATAAATTTATTATGTATTCGTTACTATTGTGTCCAAGATCCGTGACCTTGTTGTTCCCTGTTGCTGAACGAATTGTTTGAAAGTTGTTGAATAATTTGTTCCATCTCCGACTGTCGGCCTCCTAGTTGGCTTACCATCTCCAGCAATTTATTCATTGTAGATTTCTCTTGTTCGTCCGGTTTTGGATGTTCCGTATCTACCTCGCTATATGCCATCTCATCGTCGTTGTCATCGATCAATTGTTCTGCCTCTCCAGACATATCGCTGTTATTATTAATTCGTGTTTTTCCTTTGTTATCTTTATTACCAGTAGACCCGTCGTTTTTGTTTACCAAATTATTAATCACGAATTCTTCTAGTTGGTTCATACGATCTAATAGGCTTTCTAGCATAAGTTCAATACGAGCCAATCTGTCGGGTTCATTATCACTTCCCTTGCTTATATTTTTGGTTTGCACGTTTCCACTTGTCAGTTTATTTCTTTTTCCCGGTTCTCTTGCTGCCTCGGCGAATGTAGCTTTTTCAACAGAGCGTTTCAAAGTGTTAAATAAATTCAGGTTGTGTTTTCTGTATATGTTGTCGAATTTTTCAAACTGTTCATGTTTCTTTTCCTTGTATTGTATATCTTGTTGAGTTCTCGGACAATCCTTGGCCAGGTGCTCCGTGGAATGGCATCTATGGCACGTTTTGACCGAAATGCTGACTATTGTAAGGTCGTACCCTGTAATCTTCCACACTAAACCGATTGCATCTTGTTGTTCCTTTTCAGTGGCGAAGGTGATAATTGCTTCTCCTCTCAATACATAGTTTCTAGTGCGTGGCATGTAGCATGTCACAGCTCCATATTTTTTCAGGTTGGTAAAGATTTCTCTTCCTGTGATACCAGGTGGGAGATTTATTACCCGTGCTGCATATTTACCCCGTGACATGAGATCTTCAATAGATTCTTTCATCTTTGTTACACGTAAACAGTCATCTCCAATGATAATGCACCATTGTGAAAAAACTTTTTCCGCATCTTCTTCTTTCTCAAAAATTACTATAGCCGATTGCCACATCAAGGCCGGCCGCAATGTTAATCGCTCCACTTTTCCGAATTTGAGTTCTAGATCTACTTTAAGTTGTTGGTGTTTCATGTAGTGTGGAATGTCCCACAACTTTACTCCCCTTTTTTCTTCTTTTTCAGGATTCATTCTGAAGATTTGTGCCCTATGCATGTAAGTAGGCGTATCTTCATTTACGCCTACATTTATTTTCTGCGCAGCGTGCATTTGTTCTTTGTTCGTGAAAAACGCACAAATCATTCTTTCTTTAGCAAATAATTGATTTGTAACCAGGGTTACTTGGGCTTTGTTGAAAAAGGATTTTTTAACATGACTTAATTTATCCCCAACAGTTTTTCCGGCAACTTTTACTGCGTGAGTCCAAATTTTATACTTCGTTGCTTCAAGTTCCTTTCTCCATTGCGCTTGGTTGCTGTCTTCAGTGTCATATGAAGCAATAGATTCTTTATCATCTTCAATAAGGATAGGATTTAATTGTTTCTTCTTTTGTTTAGGATTGATGACCGTGGTCCAGGTGCTATTTTCGATATTTCCTCCTAGTACGTTTCCTTCGCCGGTTACGTTAGTGGTATCTTTAATTTCAATATCTTCTTCAATTATATTTTCTTCCAATCTTTCTTTTCCTTTACTGGTGCTGGGGGTTACTTCAATGATTACTTGAGGAATGTTTTCAAATTCCATATTTTCTGTAGTTTGAACGGTATCAATAGCAATAATTTCATTTTTCTTTTGTTGTACCTTTTTTACCGAAGTCTCTTTTCTTTGAATGGGGCTGTTCTTTTGTCTTTCATTTGATAATTTAATACGTTGGGCATGGTCAGGACCCTTCTTTTTAGACCTAGTGTTAGAGCTAACGCTCTCGCTCATGTTTGATTATTACGAACAATTAAAATAAAAAACTTTTTCTAAAATTTTACTGCGTATTTTTGTCAATAAAATGTTAAGCGGAAAGAGTTTTTTTTTTTATTATAAAAATTATGGTATATGTATAGTATAGTATTGTTAACATTATATGTATTTTAAAGAAATGAATAGAAATGGGCCGCAAGGAGGTGTTATGCATATTAAAGAGAAAGAGATGGTATTAATGATAATGAAAAATAATGAAAAATAGGTATTTGTTTACTTATATGCAGATCAGAGGAGTAATGTGTAACATATTAATTTTAATATAATAATATAAATTATTTAGTACTATTGTTATATTAATAAATATAAATCATTACTATATATAACTATATATATATGAACATAAAATTTACTATTAACTAAATAAAATTTCTCTAATTTTAAGACGACGCGTATCATCTTTACGCGAATTTTAAAGACGCGTATCATCTGTAAATAATTTTTGCGCATTATAAAAAAGCAAGTATTTGACCATGTGAATATTTTAGAGAACATTTTTTGAAAATAAATTTATTAAAGAACTTTGACTAATATATAATTTACCTATCTTTTGAATAAAATGACTAAAAAATACAAATACATTTGTAATTGTATGGTCTGTGAAGGAAAAGAAGTTGAAGGAAAGACCCAGAAAAAGCATACTAATGATAAAATTATGTGGAAATCTAGTAAAGAAAGAAAGATTCAATTAGCAATGATCGAAGCAAGAAAGTTTAATTATAGAGGTAAATAAATTGTTGAAATAACTTCGCATATCGGGTAGACAAATAGCCATATCGGGTACCCGATATATCAATTTTTAACCTGTGTAACATTTATAATATTTATCTTTCTTAATTAAGTGAACGAAACTCAAGTGAATGAAGATACGTCATCAAATAAAAATAGTAAGAAAAGAAAAAGAAGTTCACCGACATCTGATGTACCTAAGTTAAATAGAGACGTGTCAATAAGCAATATGCTTACAGGGTTGGATCTTGGTGAAGAAATAGTTGTGGCATCATCATCTCGTCCAAGAAATGATCAATTTCACGAACCACACATGGATGAGATGCTCGATATATTTGATGATGAACTTTTGTTTGATATAGGAGACAATGATAATGAATTAATTGACGACTTAGAAGAATGTGATGATGAAGAAATTATTTGTGACGATGATGAATTAGAAGTAGAAGTAGAATTAGAAAATGAATATATGGATTCGGATGATGAAATATTTAAAGATGATGATAACTTGTTTGTCTCACCTGAGCTGGAAGAGGAGGACGAATGCTATGAAGGAGTAGAATTAAAAGATAAATTAGACGTAGAGATACTTTTGTGGTTATTTAAGTTTCAACAAAAATATCGGATACCTGATACGGCCCTGGAGGCCTTAATTAAGTTTTTAAACCATACCCTAAAGATGATTGACGATTCTAAGTTTTGGGAATTTCCTGCTTCTTTATTTTTAGCAAAAAAAAGGTTAGGAATTTTCCAACCAAAATTAAGGATGGCAGTTTGCACAAACTGTCATAAATTATATGATTCTAAGATTGTATGCAATAATACGGAAAACAATAAGTTAGCAATCATGCATTGCCGTTATGAAGAATATCCAAACAATCCAATACCTTCCCGAAAGAATTTATGCAATAATGAGCTCTCCTCCCTCAAAAGAAATATGAAAAATATGGTAGCAATTCCTAAAATGCTATATCCTAAGCCCTCAATTAAACAACAATTAAGTATCTTGTACCAGAGATCTGGCTTTGAAAAAATGCTAGACCAATCGGGCACAAGAAATTATAATAGTAATATCTATGCTGATATATATGATGGGAAAGTATGGAATTCATTTCCTTTCGATGGTAGCAAATTTTTTAGTCCAGAAACTGCTACCTCGAATTTAGGATTATTAATAAATTTGGATTGGTTCCAACCCTTTAAGTATACACAACATAGCACTGGTGCTATTTATGCTTTGATATGTAATCTTCCAAGGGCAGAAAGAAATAAGCCCGAAAATATTATTTATTTAGGCTTCCTACCTGGACCTAAGGAAGCCGATAAGAACCAAATTAATCATTACCTATTCCCGATAGTTGATGAACTTAAGGAATTATGGGAGGGATGGAGAGTTCCCAAAACATATGAAAATAAAGATGGGCTCGATATAAGAGTTGCAATATTAGTAGGTTCTTCCGATATTCCAGCTACACGAAAGTTATTTGGGCATAGATCTGCAGTAATGAAATGTCACAGGTGCTCGAAAAGAAGCCGATATAGTGAGAAGTTTAAAAAAACTCATTATGGTGGTATGCATGATTATGAACAATGGATTACAGAATCTGCAGATCCCCAAAAACATAGACAATATGCTCAAGAATGGCTTAAATGTGACACCAGAGGAACAAGAGAAGCTCATTTTAAAATAAACGGAGTGCGATGGTCTGAATTGCTTCGTCTCCCTTATATGGATCCGATCAGATTTGCAGTAGTGGATCCAATGCATTGTTTGTTCCTTGGGATTGCAAAATGGATTATTCAATCCATATTTATTAAAGAAAATAAGCTAAATTCTGAGCAACTTCGTACAGCACAAAAGAGGATGGATAACGTTCAACTTCCATCTGATATTGGTCGAATCCCTCCAAAAATTGCTATCGGAGAAGGATTTTCAAAGCTCACTGCTGACCAATGGAAGACCTTTATTATGATATATGCAACAACAATTTTATGGGACATGTTAGATGATAATGATAGAAAGATATTGGGACATTTTGTTCGGGCGTGTAACTTATTGGTTGCTAGATTTGTTACTGAAGATGATCTGCAAGAAGCCCAAGAAAGATTAAGGGATATGTCAATAAATATAGAAAGAACCTATGGGCCTGAATTTATTACAAGTAATATCCATTTATCAATGCATATTCCTGAATGCATACGGGATTATGGCTCTGTTTATAGTTTTTGGTTATTCCCGTACGAGCGATTAAATGGATACATAGGTAAGCCGCACATATCGGGTGTACGAAATTATAATAAATAAAATTTTAACACAAATCTTTTCATAGGTTCATATCCTAATAGTAATCGGCAGATCGAACCCGAACTTATGCGAATTGTTCTTAAAAATTCGCTTGTGGATTATCATCTTTCATGTCAATGGACGTCTGGTCTCTTAGAGAATTCTCTTAAATTTCTTGCACCAAAGAAAGTTGCTGGCAGCTTAGCTGTAACTAATGAATTTGATAGAGAAGAGTTACAGTATTTCATCTCCCTGAGACATGACACGTCCAATAAAATCTATGGCACTGAATATATACCAGGACGTATGCTAACACCTTCACATGAAAAGGTAAGTATTCCTAAAGAGGTTCAAAAAATATTATGTGAATGGTATGTAACATTATATAATAGAAAAAAGAAAGATGTGAACGCATGTATGGAAGTAACTATGAACCAACATGCACGATTAATAATAGGTAATGAAATATTTGGGTCCAAGATCACTGGACGACATGAAAATAATGCAATTATATTAGCGAAGTGAAAAGCATATAGAGATGGAACAAGTGATATTTATCCTGGGGAGGTACAATATTACTTCGAACATACTCTAACACTTCCAAAAGGACCCAAAACACATCTTCTAGCATATGTCAAATGGTATAAAAATGCGCCTTCCTCTAGTATACGATTTAAGCATAAATTTATGGAGCCTGAAGTATCCAATACTGAGTTGTGGAATGGAGAATACTATGAGGAAGGTCAAGATTCAATTATTGCAGTGCATAGAATATATGGTCGGGCCATTAAGATAAACTATCGGACGGGAATAAGAATAAGAATAATTATGTTTCAATAATACCATTGAATCGAAGATTTAATGTTTAATTTTAATTTTATTTATTTATTAATTAATAATAAAGAGATTATCTAATACAATGAGCATATCAAACAATAACTAAACTTTAAAGTATATCTGATTTTATGCAAGAAAACTTGAATTTTAAGTATATGCATCTGATAGATAAGCCAAAGGAAAAACCTGAATAAAATTTTTAATAAATCAGGTGTCCGATATATACCCGATATTACTATTTATTATCATGTACCCGATATTGAAGGTAATATCGGGTGCCTGAAATAATAATAATTAATATCGCTGTCATATCGGGTGCATTATAAAATTTACAAAAAAAAACCCTAGATATCAGGTGCCCGATATATATAAAAATATTATTCGCACTCGATAGGTACCCGATAGGTACCCGATATTCAAAAATATCGGGTACCCGATAGGTGCCCGATAGCTGCCCGATATTTGGATTTTGACCTGTGAATGTTTCGTTATATATATATTATTATAATTTCTCTTCTTTAAATAATATTTTGACATTATTTTATCTCAAATAATACTCTTTATATAGATTTATCTCTACTTCTTTAACAAATAAATTAAATATTTATATTTACCATTCTTTTTTCTCNGAATCTGATGAAACTGAATCTGAATCTGATAAAACTGAATTCGAATCAGATAAAACTGATAATGAATCCGACGAATCTGAAGAATCCGAATCAGCAGAAGAAGAAACTGAAACCATACCAAAATTTCCAAACAATACCTATTCTGATTTAATGACATTAATTATCCAACATAACCTAAATAATAAAGCCGGAAACGCAATAATACGTTTTTTTAATAAACATTCAAACCTACCGACATCACCTCTTCCCAAAAACATAGAACAAGGAAGAAAACTAATGGATAGGATGAAATTAATTAACTTATTAAACAAAGAAAAAGTAATTTTAAAATATAATAACAAAGATTATATCATATATTATCGGCCTATAATAAATTGTATTAAAAATATTTTATCAATAAATGATATACATAATAATATTACGTTTAATTTTAAAAATGATCAGATAATTAATTTTAACAATATAATATTATAAATTATTATTTTTTAACACTATATACCATTTTATAGTCAAATAATAATAGAAATTACAACGAGCAATATACCGCCAATTGGTGGGCAAAAACAGAAAAAACCATACCACTTGGTTCACATCTATTATCAATCATATTATATTCCGACGCTTCAACGACCGACACTCTCGGTAAAAATACCTTGCACCCCATTTTTATAACTCTGGGCAATATCATAACCTGGCGTAGAAATAAACCAGATGTAAAACAATTATTAGCATATCTTCCTATTATAAAAGCAAAAGATGATACTCAAAAAAAATCTGAAGAACATAAAAATATAGTTCGCAGAACTTTTCATAAATCTCTCAAATTTTTGTTGTCTCCGTTATATAACGAAGATAATGGTATAGAATTAGAGTTAAATAATAGAATATTGTGGTGTATCCCTAGAATTTCTATGATTATTTCTGACTGGCCCGAAGTATGCACATTTTCATTAACATATAAATCAACACAATCAAATCACCCCTGTCATTTTTGTCTCGTTTCTAAAGAAAATTTATCAAATATAAACTTAAATAGCAATCAAATAGAACCAAGATCTCATAAAAATATGAAATTACATTATAAAAATAATACGGAAAAAAACGTTAGCATTGAAAAAGTTCGAAATTTTTTTTGGAATGTCCCGTAAGTATGAAACTTTTAATTTTAAATAATAAAAGTATTAATAAAATTCAAAATTTAATAGGGATATCAACATATACGCTGCCACAGTACCCGATAGAATGCACCACCTCGATCTCAGCCTGTTTCATTATCAATTAAGCTTTACTAAAGCTTTAATTCTCGAACAATGTGGAAAATCCTTTATCGATAAAATGAATAATCGCATTAAATTAATTCCCCACTATCAAGATC
>PQFF01000227.1:117512-130579 GCA_003547095.1 Diversispora epigaea | reverse complement strand
AAAGTATTTGTTAACGCTACAAAAGACTGGTAATAATCTATTTCACAATCATATAATTACTAAATTCATTAATGACTCTTCTTTGTTTTTTTTTATGGATATTAATCTTCAGTATGCATAAACTTTTCATACGTGAGATATTGTTCTCGGATAATGCTCGCCCATGCCTTTTGTAGTTAAAACACGGAAATCTTTGTCAAATCCTTCCAAAATAGTGAGTTCTAATAATAACAAACGTTTAGATTAATAAATAGAACTCTTACACATGTCTAATGATAATACAGGTAGTAATAATAATGATATAATGATGATATTATTATTAAAAAAATATAATCATCACGTAATCTACATAAATAATTGAAGAAAACTGGGATAAAATTTAATCATATGCTGCTTCTGATTATGACAATGATGATTAAATAAAAATAATATTTTATCACAATGATGTTATGACAATAATTATTATCGAAATGGTGGAATAATGATAAAAAATTATTAATTAATAAATAATTTCAATAATTTCAATAATTTCCTGTGCGCATATTATAACTGAAAAAATAGTTGATAAGTTGAAACTTCTATGGTTTCTACGATTATTTAATTAAATGTATAAACGATCAACAAGATCGGCTGTCTTGAATAATCTTTGTGTACCAACTTAAATCTGTGTAACATAATGTGATAAACATAATAATAAACATCTTTTATTTTCAAATCTACAGTATATTATTTTGTTCGTCTAAAACTTCCAAAACTTCCGGAACTCTACAACGGAAACTGCTAGAAATATTAAATATAAGGGTTTGCAGTTTTTTTATATTCTTTTATCATCTAAACGAAGAGTTACTACTCTTATACAGGAAGATATATATTTTTTGTTGGTTTTTACGCGAATGAATCTCACGATTTCAAAATTTTTAATGTCACTTTTATCTGTTTTATTGCCGTTTCTTACTATTTGTTTGCTTGTTTATTTGTTTTTTATTATTCTTTTCATATTTTAACATGATATTTCTTTATATTTTGTAGCGAAACTATTATTTTTTTACTAATACTTTGATCACATGATCACAATTGGAACTTGTATCTATGATATAGTTGATGGCGATATTTTCTTCGAAGAACTTATGACCCCCCCCCCATTTGGCTTCAAAGAACTTTTAGATTATTGATTTAAAAACATCAAGGAACTGATGGATTCCTTTATCTAACTTTGAAAAACTGTTAGAGAACTGATGGATTATTTTTTTTTAACTTTGGAGAACTAATAGATTTCTCTATTTAACTTTGAAAAATTGATGGTATTTTTAGATCTTTTATTTTTTTTAAATATTATTATATTTGGATTTCTTCATTTAACNTAAATAATTGAAGAAAACTGGGATAAAATTTAATCATATGCTGCTTCTGATTATGACAATGATGATTAAATAAAAATAATATTTTATCACAATGATGTTATGACAATAATTATTATCGAAATGGTGGAATAATGATAAAAAATTATTAATTAATAAATAATTTCAATAATTTCAATAATTTCCTGTGCGCATATTATAACTGAAAAAATAGTTGATAAGTTGAAACTTCTATGGTTTCTACGATTATTTAATTAAATGTATAAACGATCAACAAGATCGGCTGTCTTGAATAATCTTTGTGTACCAACTTAAATCTGTGTAACATAATGTGATAAACATAATAATAAACATCTTTTATTTTCAAATCTACAGTATATTATTTTGTTCGTCTAAAACTTCCAAAACTTCCGGAACTCTACAACGGAAACTGCTAGAAATATTAAATATAAGGGTTTGCAGTTTTTTTATATTCTTTTATCATCTAAACGAAGAGTTACTACTCTTATACAGGAAGATATATATTTTTTGTTGGTTTTTACGCGAATGAATCTCACGATTTCAAAATTTTTAATGTCACTTTTATCTGTTTTATTGCCGTTTCTTACTATTTGTTTGCTTGTTTATTTGTTTTTTATTATTCTTTTCATATTTTAACATGATATTTCTTTATATTTTGTAGCGAAACTATTATTTTTTTACTAATACTTTGATCACATGATCACAATTGGAACTTGTATCTATGATATAGTTGATGGCGATATTTTCTTCGAAGAACTTATGACCCCCCCCCCATTTGGCTTCAAAGAACTTTTAGATTATTGATTTAAAAACATCAAGGAACTGATGGATTCCTTTATCTAACTTTGAAAAACTGTTAGAGAACTGATGGATTATTTTTTTTTAACTTTGGAGAACTAATAGATTTCTCTATTTAACTTTGAAAAATTGATGGTATTTTTAGATCTTTTATTTTTTTTAAATATTATTATATTTGGATTTCTTCATTTAACTTTAGAAAAACTAATAAATTCTTTATTTAGCTTTGAATAATTGATGGATTTCTTCATTTAATTGATGAATTACTTCAAAGAACTGATGAATTTCTCTGTTTAACTTCAAAGAACTAATGAATTTTCCATTCAACAAATCCAAAAAACTGATTGATTTTTTCATTTTAACTTTGAATAACTGATGGATTTCTTAAAGAATTAATGGAAAATTAATAGATTATTTCAAAGATCTCTTTTTTAGCATACAAGGTAAAGCTTCTTATTTCTGATAATATTAATTCATTAGTAATTCAAGTTTTTTACAGTTATTAACATATCATAACTTATATTATTAAGAATTCTTTATTAGAATTTTAGACTTTTCTAGGATACTTATACAGCACCAATATATTCTATTCACATTCTAATAATTTGAGAATTTAAAGTCTTTGAGATAGAGGTGAGTTTTTGATTCACTGGGTTCATGAGGTTGTTCCTTTACCATTCATGTATATTATAAATTTGGTTGATATCAGGTACCAGATATCAATCAAATTTAAAATATTTTGATTTGAGTTTTTACTTGCATTTGGCTGGAAAATTGAAAGCACTTCATGGCCACTATTAAATTAGTGAATGTTCTTTTCTTAGTATCTTGCAGAGCTTTGATAAGTGAACTGGGAGAATTGAAAGCACACCGGGGCCACTGCTTAGTCAGTTGAACGTTCTTCTCCCAGCTCATTGCAGTTCTCAAGTTAACAAATGTGCAATAGGATATGTGAAGAAACATGCCTTTCTTTGATTGAGTAAATACAATAATTGTACTCACTTCATATTTATTTTTTTTAGTGAAATATGAAAAAATGAAACAACAAGTTCTTTGAGAGAGAGGTAAGTGTTTTATTTACTGGGTTTATGAGATTGTTCCTTTACCATATCATATATATGTAATGTATAAATTTTATTAATATCAGATAACAGATATCTATTAGATTTATAATATTTTGACTTGAACTATTTAGCTGGAAAATTGAAAGCACATCAATGCCACTATTAAATTAGTGAATGTTCTTTTCACCAGATGAACAAAAAAAAATTTTAACACAAAATAGGCAGAGAGATTAGTAAACAATATGTAAATAAGCAGAGAAATACACTAATAGGAAAATCTAAAGTTGAGTTAAATCATGTGAGTCACATGATATTATCAAATAATCATGATTAATTGCTGACAAAATAAAAGAAATACACTTACACTAAACACTTTTTTTATTTTTATTTCTATTTACTATTTTCAACAATAATGGAGTTTGAAATAAAAGAGCAAATCTCAAGAACATTAACAATAAATATTGGAATGTTAAAAAAAGATAAAAATGGAAGAATTGGAATAATTTATTACTGTTACCTCAGCAAACTTCATTAATTCAGTCCACCTAGTATAATGTATTGTTCTGAATCCACCTTTAACTATTTGTTTAACATTTTCAAATCTATCATTCTATTACATCCAAAGATTTATTAGTATTTAGTTAAGCACCTTGAATGAATTTATCTATTTTGTCATTTCCACCTGTCCAATTATTAAAATCATTTTGGAAATGTTTCGAGTTACATGCGCATTAATTCCGGAAAGTATCTTTTTGAATACATTCTGGGCATCTTTTACGACGAGATGCCATTTTTTTTGTTTAATCATGGTATTGATATAAAAGTTTATTTTTTTGAAAAAAAAGAAACGTAAATTACATCTAAAATTTCCCATTGCACAAAATACGCAAAATGAAAATCTTAGGATTGAGCAACTAAGTCATTTGAAAAACCAGAATGTTTATTTTTATCTCATTACACACAGAATATGCAAAATACTAATTTTAAAATTGAGCAATCTCGAAAAACCAGTATAGTAATTAATTCTAAAAAATTATTCAGTATGTTTTTCAGTAAAGTTATATCAAGACTTTTCACAATTTCTAATGATAAAAAAATTCATTATACACTTTGCTAACAAATACTGTAGTAGCAAAAATAATAAAATAAAAATTATTCTTTTATATTAATTATTTAATTTAATTATTATGTATTGATAAAGTATTTAAATATAATATATATTGTGAAATATTAAATGGAGAATTTTATCCAGATATATTGAAAGTATAATTATTTATACAAAAAGTTTGAGGAATTATCCTAAAAATTAGGAAATCATCTTACTGAATCCCGAATTTGGTTAAAATTCGATTATCATCCAATTTTTAAATAAAAATATTTATTAAATTTTTGTAATGATATCATTTTTTGAATTTGCGTAATTCACTTCTCTTTATGAAGAATTTGATTTGGTGTCATTTTTTGATTCGGGATTTTGTAATTTAGTAGAAAACTGCATAGAATCCTACTCTAATTGAGAAATTTGAAGTAAATTCTGGTTACACGAATATTAAAGCATATATGAAAAAATTTTTGGAATAATCTATTGATTGGTTTGATAATATTAATTTCTGCCTCTCAAAAACGTTATTCTTCATTATATTTCTAATTCTTATTAAATTTAAAATAATAAAATGCAAAGTTATTAAACTTATTAAGCATTTAAATTGTGCTAATATTGTTAATCAAGAATTTAACATTATATATAACTAATAATGTATTGCATCGTCAATATTTTAAATTTATATTATTATTATTGATCTGATTGGATCCATATGGTCATGTGGGTGGACAGACAAACAAGTTTCATCAAAGGCCACCAGTAGGAAATGTTAAACTATTGCAAGTCCGGAGCATATAATATTGTGACATGTGATCATTATATAACAATTGTTATCTAAAATCGGTATTGCCGCATCAAGTTACAATGTACTACACTACTCTCCAGACAAAAAAAAATAATAATTACATACCGCCACAAACAATTGAAATAATGTTTTAATTTTTATCATTTAAATTAAATAATAATAATTATTTTTAAGCTTGTCAAGCAAAAAAAAATATTATGTTACTCATTATAACCAAGAATTTGGACAGCAAACAATTATTTTTTATATAACATAATAAAATTTATTAAAAAATTGAAATGATATCTCAAAATTGAAAAATAAATGAAAATTTAATAAGCATAATAGAAAATTTCTATTATTCTTATTATTATTTTCGCATGCCAGTATTCCACGCAACTTAATTAATTCAATTGATTCCCTCTGATCTTTTTTTTTAAGANTTAATTATTTAATTTAATTATTATGTATTGATAAAGTATTTAAATATAATATATATTGTGAAATATTAAATGGAGAATTTTATCCAGATATATTGAAAGTATAATTATTTATACAAAAAGTTTGAGGAATTATCCTAAAAATTAGGAAATCATCTTACTGAATCCCGAATTTGGTTAAAATTCGATTATCATCCAATTTTTAAATAAAAATATTTATTAAATTTTTGTAATGATATCATTTTTTGAATTTGCGTAATTCACTTCTCTTTATGAAGAATTTGATTTGGTGTCATTTTTTGATTCGGGATTTTGTAATTTAGTAGAAAACTGCATAGAATCCTACTCTAATTGAGAAATTTGAAGTAAATTCTGGTTACACGAATATTAAAGCATATATGAAAAAATTTTTGGAATAATCTATTGATTGGTTTGATAATATTAATTTCTGCCTCTCAAAAACGTTATTCTTCATTATATTTCTAATTCTTATTAAATTTAAAATAATAAAATGCAAAGTTATTAAACTTATTAAGCATTTAAATTGTGCTAATATTGTTAATCAAGAATTTAACATTATATATAACTAATAATGTATTGCATCGTCAATATTTTAAATTTATATTATTATTATTGATCTGATTGGATCCATATGGTCATGTGGGTGGACAGACAAACAAGTTTCATCAAAGGCCACCAGTAGGAAATGTTAAACTATTGCAAGTCCGGAGCATATAATATTGTGACATGTGATCATTATATAACAATTGTTATCTAAAATCGGTATTGCCGCATCAAGTTACAATGTACTACACTACTCTCCAGACAAAAAAAAATAATAATTACATACCGCCACAAACAATTGAAATAATGTTTTAATTTTTATCATTTAAATTAAATAATAATAATTATTTTTAAGCTTGTCAAGCAAAAAAAAATATTATGTTACTCATTATAACCAAGAATTTGGACAGCAAACAATTATTTTTTATATAACATAATAAAATTTATTAAAAAATTGAAATGATATCTCAAAATTGAAAAATAAATGAAAATTTAATAAGCATAATAGAAAATTTCTATTATTCTTATTATTATTTTCGCATGCCAGTATTCCACGCAACTTAATTAATTCAATTGATTCCCTCTGATCTTTTTTTTTAAGAGATTAGAATATCATATCATATATTCCCCTTTTTACTATTTTAATTTCTTTGCATCAATATTATTTTTTCTCGTGTAATTATTACAGTTTTCAAAAAATAGTTGTAATAATTATATCATTTATTGATTGACAGAAAAAAGGTTTTTATTTCAAAAAACCAATCACCTTTTTTCATTTTTTCAAAAAAAATTTTTTTTCAAATTTCGAAATCTCTCTCAAACAAATAAGAAATAATTATTAAAAATGTCTTCAAGTAATTTTTTTAAAAGTTTTTTATTGGGTAATCATATATTTATTATTGTAGTCCCATATTATAATCACCTTTACCTTTTATAAAACTTTTTATATTAACTACCTTTTTTAAACCTATTTCATAACTCCAGTTCATGAAGCAAATAAAAGAAAGGAGAGGGAGGAAAGAAAGTTGAGATTTAAGGAGGTGAGAAAATTAAAGGCAAAGGAAGTTAATGAAGAGTGTGGAGGTGTTGGAAGGAAGACTACGAGTATTATCTTGAACATGCTTTTAATTACCGAGATTTCGATGAAATTATGAAGTTACTCTTCCTTGAAGATAGAATTTTCTATCTCGATAAATTGTTAAATAATGTAAGTAATATGAAATAATATAATTTTTTTTATATAATAATAATATAGAATATTTACATTTATGTTTTTATAATATTATAGGAAGTTAGACTAAAAGATTTAATTAACGAGGGAGATGTGACAGAAAAGGTGTTGGAGAGAAAAAAAGTTGTGACATGGGGGAGAATACTGTGTATGAATATAAGGAAAGAAGAACGAGAAGAGAGAAGTTGTGGAGATTTGTAAAGAAAGTATTTGCGAAGTTGGGAGAACGTGAAGTTTATTGAAAAGTTGAGAAGTAGGAAAGTTGGGAATTAGGAAAGTTAGGAAGTTGTATTTTATAAATATTTTTAATAATTGTAAATAAAATTATATTTGAATTTAAAAAATTTTCATGCTTTTATTGTTATGGACTTATTATCAAAATTCATATTGATTATTATCGTTGTTATTATTTTTGAATTTCAAATTAAAAAAGGTATATATTTGAGTTGGATGGGTTACTCATATCATAGTAATTGGAATTCTTTTTTCAATAGAAATTTTATAAAAAAATGATTGAGAAGCAAAAGCGGAAATATAAATTTATAAAATTTTACTGTTGAAGAATCTTTGGAAACTAAGGAATTAGCAGTTGAAAGAGATGTTTAAAGTGCAGAGTAAATGTTTTATTTAAAAGATAAATATATAGTTTATTACATATTTTTTTAGTTAGAAATTATTTTCTTTATATTTCAACAAACTGATTGACAAATGGTTTTATATGATTTATTTATTATATTTTTTGATTAACTGTTGAAAGAATTAATTGATCGGATTATTAGTTTATTCAATTTATTTCATGTCAAATATAAGCCAATATCATTTATTATATCAAGTTAACACATATTTGTTTTTATAATATAATACTATGCTAATAATTAAAATAATTGAAAGGAATGATTAAAATAATTAGAACATAAAACCAGTCCTCACAAAAGTAAACATCAACATCATTCATGCTTTTGCACTTATCTTGCAATTCATAAATTGTTTTAATTCCTCTGAACATTTTAAATCATTGTCAAATAATTTCTTTAAATTTCTGATTTTATAAATATTCATCATATCATGAACTTGTGAAATTAAGATCTTTTTATTCTATTATATGTCTCCATATGTGTTCAACATGTTTGCATAATTGCTGATTATCGTTTAATGTTATGTTCCATTATTAATTGACAGAATATCATCTTTACTCACGTCATTCAAAACTCTAACAGTATTAGAAATGTTGTTTTTGTAGTATATTAGGTGGAGTTTTAATCTTTCGATTTTCAATGTTTCTTTGGAAAAGAAAGTGAAATATCTTCTTTGAAAGTATAATCACATCTACATCTCTACTACCTTTATATTAACTTTCATTTAACTTCTACATCTCTTCTAATTCTTTCAACTCTTTTTTCAAGATCCTCTCATTCTCTTCTAATCTTTTTTCAATTCTGCCTCCTATTCTTCCCTTCAATTAATCTCCAAATTCACTTTTCAATTCTTTTTCTTAATCATTATTTTCATTGAATAATTGGAATGAAATTTTTTCTTTCTCATTATCTTCATTCTCGTTTTCAGAACTTGATAATGAAAATTTTTCCATTATTGGATTCTTTTCAATAAATTTGTTATTTCTATTTTTTTGTACCATTTAATGTCTTTAGTGCATTCTCTTACATTATGAAGCTGTTTAGATTTTTACAAGTTATGCTCACTACAACCATCCCTATTACCTCTACTATCTATATCACCTTTACTACCTCTGACTCCTCTACCAACTCTGTTTCTTCATCCACTCCTTCCACCTGTTGAAACTGCATTTGCTGTATTATTATTATTTTTCATATCTAAAGTTTTAATTGTATTTGAATTCCGTGATTAAGTTATTTTTTTTGATGTTCTTACATGATATTTTTTGTCACGGATTATTAAAGAAATTTAATTTACCATTCTTAAATTGAGGAAGGACCAGGAGCATTATACAATTTTTGAAATAACAGTGGTTTAAACCTAAAGAAGTAAAGACATAAAATAATGTTAATGAAAGAAACTTAGAGATATGATTAATACATATCTAGTCGGGCTTAAGACAAAGTATTATTTTTTGTTTTGGCTGATTCTTTATGGGCAATCAAATACATGGCTTGGTCTATAACTCGTTCTATTCTTTTTTTTCGCGTTTTGTGACAAATTAAAAAAATAAAATAAAAATATATTTATATTAGATATAAATTCACTTGTTTAAATTAAACTATATGAATTTATACTAACATTATTACAAACTTTTAAATATCTCGATTATCTTCTTATCTTTTAGCAGATAAACCATACATTTATTTTATTGCTTCCTTTTTCTTTCGAAAGTTAATGAACCATCTTCTGCTTTCTTTTTTCCTAAGGTTCCATTAGTATTAGAAGGCCTGTGTTATTTATTTCAGTAGGATTATTCATCGTAATTAATATTGGGAAATAAATTTTTTAGAAATTTAAAGTTGTTCTCAAAGAAAAAAAAAGAAGGAAAATAAAAAAAAGTTTTTAAGGAAAAAAAAGAGTATTTAATGATCCGATATGACATATTTTAAACTTTTTTTTTTTATATTTAATTGATTTAATATAAGAAACTTCCCTCGATCTGATAACATATTTTGAGATCCGTAAATCAAAATATTTACAAATTTACCAACAATCTACTTTATAATCATTATTTAATTTAATTTAACAATTAATCTTGATCATAACCGCTAAAATTAATAAAAATCATAATTATATATCAATTTGAGGCAAAATCATCAACATAAATTAGATTTCTTCATCATTTACTCAATTAAGTTTTTATTTGAAATTTGTAGTTGATATTATAGAAATTCTCCCAGAAATATTTATTAATTATTTTAATGAATTAAGAAAATTTTCATTTGATTATGTAGGAAAAAGATTTGAATATAATAAATTCTCGTGTCAATTGCCAAGAATGTATCAGAATTATTTGAAACTATTAAAATTAAAATCGATTGCATTAACCAATGGCCAGTCGTTTAAGAAAATTTTTTAAATGGTAATGCTGTAAAAGAGAAGGAAAAATAATATTTTAAAATATGATATCAAANGTGTTATTTATTTCAGTAGGATTATTCATCGTAATTAATATTGGGAAATAAATTTTTTAGAAATTTAAAGTTGTTCTCAAAGAAAAAAAAAGAAGGAAAATAAAAAAAAGTTTTTAAGGAAAAAAAAGAGTATTTAATGATCCGATATGACATATTTTAAACTTTTTTTTTTTATATTTAATTGATTTAATATAAGAAACTTCCCTCGATCTGATAACATATTTTGAGATCCGTAAATCAAAATATTTACAAATTTACCAACAATCTACTTTATAATCATTATTTAATTTAATTTAACAATTAATCTTGATCATAACCGCTAAAATTAATAAAAATCATAATTATATATCAATTTGAGGCAAAATCATCAACATAAATTAGATTTCTTCATCATTTACTCAATTAAGTTTTTATTTGAAATTTGTAGTTGATATTATAGAAATTCTCCCAGAAATATTTATTAATTATTTTAATGAATTAAGAAAATTTTCATTTGATTATGTAGGAAAAAGATTTGAATATAATAAATTCTCGTGTCAATTGCCAAGAATGTATCAGAATTATTTGAAACTATTAAAATTAAAATCGATTGCATTAACCAATGGCCAGTCGTTTAAGAAAATTTTTTAAATGGTAATGCTGTAAAAGAGAAGGAAAAATAATATTTTAAAATATGATATCAAATCAGAAAATATGTATATTTTTATTATTTCATGTTGAATGTAAGAATTAATAAATTTTTTATTTAATAACAAATTATTTTCTAAATTTCATAAATTTGAGTACATAAAATATTGTTTGATATAGTTAAATCCGATTTTATTGTTTTATAGCTTAAATTTCTAAATTTAATTAAAATGGTTAATTAAAAAGTAATAGATTTCATTTTACTATAATTATTTTAATAATTATGGAGTATTTGCAGATATCAACATATTAGTTAAGTAATTTAAAGGATAGCTATACTGTGAAGATTTGTTGATAATAATTTGTTGTTAATTTTGATTCAACATAATTTGTTAGAATTAACAAGAATTCAGGGTCAGAAGCATTTAATAATAATCAATTTAATTACATTAAATAAGAATAATGATATCATTAGAATGTGAAAACATTGAAACATTTGTAATTTATTTCCGAGATTTAATTTTACATTCTGACAATTTTTTGGAAATAATAAAGAAATCTTTATTAAAATATTCCAAGATAATCATATAATAAAATATTTAAAACAAATCCATAAAAAATGGAGAGTGAATAGGGATCCTGTTATCACGAGGGTTAGGGTTTTTTCAGGGTATTGTGTTTATCACACCTTTTTAATATCGATTTATAGTTTTTTTACATGTGGAAACTATATTTGTCGCCTAACACTTGTCACCTACCATTATCACATGAAACTTGCACATGAAATCATTCTGATTATCTGCAAGACTATAGACCCAGTGCACAGGATAAGGATACTTATAAAAAATATATTAACACATGACTTCGCATATAAATTTTTTTGTAATTTAATTGGCTGGTGTGAAAAATGTTTAAATGAATTGTTATTAAATTTTTTCATTTGACACGGATTTTTCAACTCAACTAAAAATAACCAAATATCAATTTTGCAAAATCAAAAATGGCAACCAGATCTAAAGTCTATTATTTTTTTGATTGTAATTGTGCCCGGTCATATACATTGAGTTAGATTCAATTCAATATATGAGCCTACGAGAAAAGAATAACGTGTTGAAGGTAAGTGTATTCACATGTTGCTTTCTTTCTTTCTTTCTTTATTTTTTTATAAAATTTTATTTTTTAATTAAAATTCAATTTTTTTAGAGGTGGGAGAGAAACTAGTGAAAAGGATAAGATTAATATATATATATTTTTAAAAAGATGTTACTTCTTTGCCACGAAGTATTTTTTTAATATTTAAAGGATGTTGATGCAAAATTTAAGTTGAAGAGGTTGGCAAAAAAAGAAGAGGAGGAGAGAAAGAAAGCAGCAGATGATGATTTGAAAGATTAGACATGTAATGAAGTAAATATTATTCTCTTTATTCTTGTTTATGTTTTTATTTCTTATCTATTTTAAAAATAATAGGGAGCTGGAAAGTGAGAGCAGGGTTGAAATGATGATAGCAAAAAAAGGAGTGGGGACGTAAGAAAGGTGAAGTCATTGTGTCTTATATTTTCCTCAGGTGTCCTTATTTAATTTTGAGAGATTTTGGTTTTTGTTATTTGTATTCCTTTTGGTGAATGTTTTGTTACTGCTGAGTGTTCTGTTGATTACTTGTTCATTTAGTTGTCATGGAAATGTGAGATCTTCTCTTTCTTTCTCTTGAAATATATATTTTTTATTGACTCATACATGATATTTCATTTGATTTTAACATTTAAAATAAAAGAAATTTAATGTATTAAACTTATATTATGAATTTTCATATCTTTTAGATTCAAATTGCAAAATTTTATACCTTTCACATTTTGAAATGGAGAGATTTGCTTTAATTTTTTTGTGAAAATTAAGATCGAACATCCTTTCACTGTTTTATAAGAGATCTGTAAGTTTATATCACTATTCAGATATATTTTTATTTTTTTTGATGTCAAATTGAGTTAA
>PQFF01000227.1:59726-88079 GCA_003547095.1 Diversispora epigaea | reverse complement strand
TATCGATAATTTTAAATTTTAATATTCTAGAATAAACTAAATTATCAATATAATTTTATGAGTTTAACATCATTGAAAATCATTAAATTATAAATATAACATATTATATAATTAAAATTTATTTATAATTATTTTATAGAGATATTAAACTTGCGATATTATAAAAAATATCTCACGTTTCACAAAATTTTTTCATCTTTTCAAGTATAATATTTTTCATTAATAAAAATTCACATTTTACATTAAAATACATTTTAAATAATAATAAGAATATACTATATTCTAGAATAAATTAAATTATTAATTAAATCATTTCATGAGTTTAAATGACATGACTGAAAATTAAATTAAAATCATTAAATTATTTATTATTTATACTGATTATAACACAACAATATTCTAAATTTTATATTCTGTTACATTTTTCATTGGTTTGTAGACTGTTCACATTGTTCACTAAATCACGTTTCAAAATAAATTTGAAGTTTTCTTGCTTTGTCCATGCTTCTTTCAAGACTATAATATCAATTTTTTTTCATCACAAAAGTTTGTCTAATATATTTGTTAATGAAAAATAAATGGGAAAACACATAAAAACACGAGGGAAATGTTTTAAGTGCAAATTTGGTATTCAAAAAGTGTGACAGAATATAGAATTTAGAATATCGTCACGTTATAATCATTATGATAGATAATATATATATTTTATAAAATTTAGTAATTTTTTCAATGATGTCACTTGATTTATTAAAATATAATGGTTTTCATTAATAATTAATAATTAGATTTAATTCTTACGTTATATTTTTTTAATTATGTTACGTTCAAAAATTAAATATAAATTAACTATTATTAATTTGTTAAATATGAACACCGATCCGGTTATGTTACTTTCTGACGATGCGTACTGCTTATTTATTTTTACCTATTTATATTATCTTTATCTGTCATGCGTTTCCAAAAATATTATGGAATTGTGGATCACGCATATACATATATATCATGAGAAGATACGTGATCACAATTTAGACATTCAAACAGATAAACATGATTTATACACATGTGTAAATCAATTCCGTGCTTCTGGCCTTATAATCAATATACTTAGGTATCTTGGCTATTACAATGTTAATAGTTGCCAGTTTCGATTGTTACCTAATTAAATGTAGATATGAATCACTTTTAGTACTTCAAATCTGAATAAGAATCTTAATTATTTCGAGTTATAGTTATAAGAGAATATTTCGAAAACCCATATTTTTGCTCGTGGGTCCATCCCTGATTCTGAATGGTTGATCAATTGGAATAAGCTTATAGAATGATCAAAGATCGTTAAATAAGAAGGAAATGGTTTACAAAATACTTGAGATTTTCTAAAGATCATGATAAGGTTTTATGAAAAAAAATTGCGCACTATATCCGCCTCAATTTATTCTATGTCAACGTGATAATTTTTGAATTAGCACGCCTATTTTTTTTATTCCACTTTCAAATTCTTCGATAATTAAAATTTATATCTGTCATCGCACAGCAAATTTCAATGAAAATTCTTTTTTTAAAAAAATTTCTTGTCGTATAAAGCTATTTCTTTTCTGATTACAACAATAATTTATATTTTAAAATATAAATTACTAATACAAATTAAAAATAATTCCACACAATGAAACTGATTTCTGGAAATGAGCTTACTGAATTTGAATCTTTAAATCTGTCAAGTCTGTTGCAATTATTCATGAGATCATGGGAAATAAAATACATGATATTTTTAATTGAAAAAATCAAGATAATAAAGTTCCCTGACCTGTTTCAATAGTAATCTATTTTCTATAAATCTTATTTACGAAAATTGTAATGAATTGGGTTGGGAATTTAAGATATGCCACCAATATTTATTTGATAAATAAAGATCCGTACGTCCGTGTATTCACATTCTGCAATAATGATATTCCTTTGCAATAAATTAAATATGAAAAGTATTTTAGAAGTTAGCATTGATATTAAAAAAATTTTAAAAGCAAAAATAGTGAAATTGAAGAATCAGGAATAGTAAAAATCAAGTGATACAAATAAGTATATAATAAAATTTTAATAATTGATATTTAATAACTATTATTCTAATAAATATTGGTGTGTGTCATTAACGATACTTTTTTTCTGAATTCCATCCTTTATTATAATAAAAATTACTTTCATTAACATTTATACTGTTTTTTTGTTGTTGTTGTTCTCGGTTATTTTTTCATCTTTCCAACACAATTAAGAATTTCATCAAATATTTCATTAATTTCTATTTTAAATTTATTTAAATAAAAGAATTAGTGTTATTTTTATATATAATTATAATTGTATGATAATTACCATTTTTACTTTCCTCTCTATCTCCACAAGATGATTTTTTTTGTATTGAATTAAAATTATTTATAATTTTGATAATGCATTAATTTTATTGTCAACTTCTGGAATGCCAAAGCCTGATAAAATGTCGTACTGGTAATTGATGCTGGTTCAATAGATAATTCTTTTGTGTTGAATTAATATTATTGCTTTCCTTTTCTGTATTATTGGCACCTGATAATGTACTGTCAACTTATGGATCACTGAAAGTCAATAATATAGTTTTAAATGTTGAAACATTTGATGGATGTTTCTTCTTGAAGTAATATTTTTTATAATGCTTTTCTCTCCCATATCATAGATATTTGATAATGCATTATTATTGCTGTCTCTGGATTACCGAAGCTTGATAATTNGCATTGATATTAAAAAAATTTTAAAAGCAAAAATAGTGAAATTGAAGAATCAGGAATAGTAAAAATCAAGTGATACAAATAAGTATATAATAAAATTTTAATAATTGATATTTAATAACTATTATTCTAATAAATATTGGTGTGTGTCATTAACGATACTTTTTTTCTGAATTCCATCCTTTATTATAATAAAAATTACTTTCATTAACATTTATACTGTTTTTTTGTTGTTGTTGTTCTCGGTTATTTTTTCATCTTTCCAACACAATTAAGAATTTCATCAAATATTTCATTAATTTCTATTTTAAATTTATTTAAATAAAAGAATTAGTGTTATTTTTATATATAATTATAATTGTATGATAATTACCATTTTTACTTTCCTCTCTATCTCCACAAGATGATTTTTTTTGTATTGAATTAAAATTATTTATAATTTTGATAATGCATTAATTTTATTGTCAACTTCTGGAATGCCAAAGCCTGATAAAATGTCGTACTGGTAATTGATGCTGGTTCAATAGATAATTCTTTTGTGTTGAATTAATATTATTGCTTTCCTTTTCTGTATTATTGGCACCTGATAATGTACTGTCAACTTATGGATCACTGAAAGTCAATAATATAGTTTTAAATGTTGAAACATTTGATGGATGTTTCTTCTTGAAGTAATATTTTTTATAATGCTTTTCTCTCCCATATCATAGATATTTGATAATGCATTATTATTGCTGTCTCTGGATTACCGAAGCTTGATAATTCAATTTTAGATGTTATGTCAGTAATCGATGCTAGTTTGATAGTTGATTCAGATGCAACATCTTTTCAGATAATTAATATATCGTATATCGTAAGCTCTATTTATGTATAATATACCCGGGATACTATGACCCACAATATACAGTATTTGTTAATTATTTATTTAGGAAAAACATCGTTTTTAGAATTTAAATTTGATCTTAAGTATATTTTGCAAATGAATTCTATTTATTTTGAATAAATAAACTTATCATTCAAGTTTATTTTGATTGTTCAGCATCTAAATTCGAGAAAAAAATGAATCATAATAAGTGTTATTTAAATTTGAACAATAATTGAACTCTAATTATTCAAACATATATATATATAAAAGCAAAATGTATATATAATTTAAACAGTTTATACTATTTTTTTGAATTAAAGTGTTACAAAACAAATAAAGATTCGGAATCATTTATTTTTTTTTATTTTACATAATTTACGATGTAGAATATTAGACTATAACTTTAGAATTCCCTTTTCTTTTTCTTTCTTTTCTTTTTATTATAAAAATTGTGTGACTAATTGCTATAACTTTGCATTTTGTTCTGTGCCAACTGTGAACCATCTAAATTTTTAGTCCTACATGCTAAATGTATGGGTTAGGTAATATCGGGGGTTCATGCGAATATTAATTTTATGTGTATGTAGAATATTTCAGATCACTTAAATTATAGACGAATAAATTCTAGAACTCTACATGATTTTTAGTCATCAAATCTGATGTAATAATTATATCACTACTTATTGATCATTAATCAGAATGATAGATAATTTTTTTTATCATCTCGAAGTAATATTTTTTTTTAAAAAAAAGAATTTGATTTTTTGAAATCTTAAATTTTAAACAATGACTTCTATTACTTTAGAATTATCTCCCGGTACAAAATATACTTTATTTATTATTGTTAGTTATGTTTTTAATAAAAAAATTTTTGTATTAATTCTAAATTTCAATTTTTAAAATCCCAGTCTATATCAAGAGAGAAATAAAAGAAAGAAAATCAAAAGTTGCGGTAGTTGAAGAGGAGTTCAACTACCGTGACTATAATGAAATTATGAAATTGTCCTCTGTAGAAGACAGAAACTTCTTTTTAGAAAAATTAAATAATAATGTAAATAAAATATATATATATATTTTTATAATTGATGTGTAGGGATAACAATAATATAATTATACTAATTATAAATCATGGGTTTTAATATTGTAGGAGTTCCTATTTAAAGTAGGAGAACAAGAATTCTGGATACCTTTGAGTGAAAACGACGTATTGGTGAAGAGGAAGAAAGTTGTAACGTGGGGTGAGAATGAAGTACATGTATTTAAATCGAGAGAAAGTAGGAGGAAGAAGTGGTGGAAAAAGTTTAAAAAATATTGGCATGATGTGTATTTAAGGTTGTAGAGGAAGGAGTGGGAGTTTTTTTTTGATTTTTTTTTTATATTTTTTACTTATTGTATATATTTTATATTTTTTATATTTCTTATCTTATTATTTCAATAAAATCTTATAAATATTTCTATTTTCTTACAAATAAAATGGTAAAATCGATCTTAAATTTCTNAAAAAAGAATTTGATTTTTTGAAATCTTAAATTTTAAACAATGACTTCTATTACTTTAGAATTATCTCCCGGTACAAAATATACTTTATTTATTATTGTTAGTTATGTTTTTAATAAAAAAATTTTTGTATTAATTCTAAATTTCAATTTTTAAAATCCCAGTCTATATCAAGAGAGAAATAAAAGAAAGAAAATCAAAAGTTGCGGTAGTTGAAGAGGAGTTCAACTACCGTGACTATAATGAAATTATGAAATTGTCCTCTGTAGAAGACAGAAACTTCTTTTTAGAAAAATTAAATAATAATGTAAATAAAATATATATATATATTTTTATAATTGATGTGTAGGGATAACAATAATATAATTATACTAATTATAAATCATGGGTTTTAATATTGTAGGAGTTCCTATTTAAAGTAGGAGAACAAGAATTCTGGATACCTTTGAGTGAAAACGACGTATTGGTGAAGAGGAAGAAAGTTGTAACGTGGGGTGAGAATGAAGTACATGTATTTAAATCGAGAGAAAGTAGGAGGAAGAAGTGGTGGAAAAAGTTTAAAAAATATTGGCATGATGTGTATTTAAGGTTGTAGAGGAAGGAGTGGGAGTTTTTTTTTGATTTTTTTTTTATATTTTTTACTTATTGTATATATTTTATATTTTTTATATTTCTTATCTTATTATTTCAATAAAATCTTATAAATATTTCTATTTTCTTACAAATAAAATGGTAAAATCGATCTTAAATTTCTTTATAAATAATTAAAATCATTACAAGAAAGATTCTAATCAAAGAGAAGTAAATTAATTGGATACTAATTTAATTGTACAATCTATAAAATAGATATAATATTTATTATAATAAAATACAAATAAATGTCCTGATAACTAATATTTGTACAATTTCCTATTAGCATTGATTTATTTCATCTTCCCATCCTTTTTTTTTAATGAAATCTAAAAATTTACTAAGAGATGTTGATAGATCAGATGTAAAAGGTCCATGAATATAATGTTCAAGTTCTGATAAAGTAATTTCAATTACTTGATCACATTTAGCATCAGCATCAGCTTTTGGATACGAAGAATAAATAGATGCCTGATGGGCTTGGACATGGAGTTGAAATTAAATATGGATGCATGCTAGGTGTGAATGGGAATAAAGAAGTAGTTGCTCCAATCCAAATAAATAAAGAATTATTAATTTAATTTTATCATAAATACTAAATGTTACTGTTATCACAAATAGTAACATCCCTGTGCAAGAAAATTTCTCAGTTCCCAGACTAAGATTTACCCATTCATTCCTATTTATTATATTACAATAAATAAATAATAATATTATTTCAAGAATAACCGTGATAGTCATGACAATTTTGACAAACATACTCGAACAGTCAATTTTTCAACAAGGTGTAAAATAACACTTAAACTCCTAATATTCTTAGTGTAAAATAAAAGTATTAAGTTCCCGTGGAATATGCACATAGCATCAACAGCATCTGCACACTCCAACATCAATTGCTATCATTCACCAGTATTCAGTAAATGACTATATCAATAAAATAGAATAATTCTTTAAATACAATGCAGAATCACAATAGCAAATTTTATAAATTTAATAAATTTTATTTGATAATAAAAAAAAATAGAACATGGATGAAAGAAAGAAAGAAATCGAAAATCCAACATAATTAAACCAAATTAAATTCTTATATATAAAACAGAACTTCAGTATTTATAAGTGTCATCTAAATTTTCTAATTTACGTAGAACATATACTCATTTCTTATAGATTGGAGCATATCCATTTGCTAATTCTAATGCACGATTGAAATCTTCAAGTGCTAATTTATACATGCCTAATTTAGAATATGTAACACCTTGTCGATAATAAATGCGAAAGAAATTTCTTTCTCCAAAAATTTGTTGAGTGACCACAAATCCTTTATCGTTTTTACAAACCAACAAATTCTGATCATCTTTATCATCTTCATTTATACCATCTTTACCTCCTTTACCATTTTTCCCACCTCTAACCTTACAACCTTCTTTTCTACCATTTTGATTTTGATGATGTTCGAGAATCATATCTAAGGGATATAATTCTAATGATTTATCAACAAGTGCTTCCTGATATTTATGTAGTTTTCTATATATATTTCCACGAACTTCTAAGGCATATTGATTGGCCGATTTAATTTCAAGAGCACTTTGAGCATCACAAAAAGCATCTTTATAATATTTTATCTTACAAAACAATTAACTTCGTGAGACCAAGACAAAAGAATTTTTAAGAGCAATTCTATTTGCATTGTCTAAATCTGCAAGTGAGTAATTATACTTTCTCTTCAAGAAATATATATCAGCTCGGATCAATATCATGTTTATATTTTTGTGATCGATCATTAATATGACTTCTGCTTCATGAAGTGCTGTATTATATTGATGTTTTCGACGATAGAGGTCCATAGCTTGTTATCAAATTTTCAAATTTCTTGGATCGATTAAAATTCCTTCTTGAGTATCCTTGGAGTGCCAAATTATATTGATGCAATTCACAATATAATTTAGCTCTATTACCGATCGTTACAACATTATTAGGAAGCAATTCGATTGCTTGACTTAAATTTTTTAGTGAATCCTCATATTTTCGAATATCCAATAATATTGCTCCCTTTAATTCATATTGAGAACAATTTTCGGGTTCAAGAATACACAATTCATTAAGATCATTAAGTGCATTCTCTATATCCATCAACATTTTATGGGATTTGCACCAATTTCTAAGAGCTGTCACATTATCAGGTTGGAAATTTAATACCTATAAAATATTTATTGTTAAAATATTTATCAATAAAATATTTATCAAAAAAATTATTATAATCAATGTTGTGACAACCTTATTCAAGTCATCAATGACATCTTGAATTCTTTACAATCCAATTTAAGTTCCCTGTGAATTCCATATGCGAAAGCCTTATTGACATTTTTGAACCAAAATGCTTTGGTGATATCTTCATTTGCATCTACAAATTTCTTTAATCTTCTATTAATATCCGCTAGATTTAAATAAGTAAATGTATCTGCATAACCCGAATTAATAATTAAATCAAGATCCCAAAGAGCGTGAATGTACAGATGGATTTCATAATAACAGAAAGCTCTCCATTTTAAAGCTAGATAATTGTTTTTGTCTTGGTATAATGCACTATTTAGATCTTCTAGTGCTTCTATATAAAACTTTTTCAATCCTTTAATAATTCCATGTAAACACCATGCAGTTGATTTATGCAGTTTAACTGTAATTGCATGATTCAAATCATTAAGAGCTTCATCATACCTTTTTAATTTTCCAAAAGTTTCAGCTCTATTGCACAATGTAGAATAACTCAAAGGAAAATCATCAAGATATTAAGTGCAATATTTTACAACTAGATTTTCATTTCCATAGTATTTCGCACAGTTAATTTTAAATTTTGGCACATAGTGACATAATAAGTTAAATGATCTTTGCTTTGGGGATTCAAGTACTGATGTTGATGGTGATAATGTTGATGGCGGTTGTTGTTGAACTTGAGAATGGATAATTGAGGACATTTTTTTCCAAAGCACGAATCCAGGTTTTTTTAAGCGATTTAAGAAATTTTTTGGGTTGTTCTTCATGTCTATTTACAATCTAGAAATCATAGAATCATTAAATATATTTTCACATCAGACGACTTCTTCAAGGTCGTAATATTATTTATTACTTGATTTAACTCGATTTGGCNTCAAGTCATCAATGACATCTTGAATTCTTTACAATCCAATTTAAGTTCCCTGTGAATTCCATATGCGAAAGCCTTATTGACATTTTTGAACCAAAATGCTTTGGTGATATCTTCATTTGCATCTACAAATTTCTTTAATCTTCTATTAATATCCGCTAGATTTAAATAAGTAAATGTATCTGCATAACCCGAATTAATAATTAAATCAAGATCCCAAAGAGCGTGAATGTACAGATGGATTTCATAATAACAGAAAGCTCTCCATTTTAAAGCTAGATAATTGTTTTTGTCTTGGTATAATGCACTATTTAGATCTTCTAGTGCTTCTATATAAAACTTTTTCAATCCTTTAATAATTCCATGTAAACACCATGCAGTTGATTTATGCAGTTTAACTGTAATTGCATGATTCAAATCATTAAGAGCTTCATCATACCTTTTTAATTTTCCAAAAGTTTCAGCTCTATTGCACAATGTAGAATAACTCAAAGGAAAATCATCAAGATATTAAGTGCAATATTTTACAACTAGATTTTCATTTCCATAGTATTTCGCACAGTTAATTTTAAATTTTGGCACATAGTGACATAATAAGTTAAATGATCTTTGCTTTGGGGATTCAAGTACTGATGTTGATGGTGATAATGTTGATGGCGGTTGTTGTTGAACTTGAGAATGGATAATTGAGGACATTTTTTTCCAAAGCACGAATCCAGGTTTTTTTAAGCGATTTAAGAAATTTTTTGGGTTGTTCTTCATGTCTATTTACAATCTAGAAATCATAGAATCATTAAATATATTTTCACATCAGACGACTTCTTCAAGGTCGTAATATTATTTATTACTTGATTTAACTCGATTTGGCATCAAAAAAAAAATTGAAACATAATTGAAAGCTAAGACAAATTCGCGGATTTCTCGTAAAACAGTGAAATGACAAATGACTTTATGACATCTTTAACATCTTGTACTCCAAACATTATCGCCGATCTCATATTTTCACGAAAAAAATTAAGCAAATCTCTCCATTTCAAAATGTGAAAGGTATAAAATTTTGCAATTTGAATCTAAAAGGTATCAAAATTCATAATATAAGTTTAAAATATCAAATTTCTTTTGTTTTAAATGTTAATATTACATGAAATATCGTTAAAGGTTTGAAGTCTTCTTTGCAATATATAATTTTTATTAAGATAATTTGAGAAAACCAACTGAAGAACAAATAATTAACAAACACTTACCAACCAACAAACAAAACATTCGATCAACAACCAACAACGAACATCCCTAAACAATAAACGAAAACTCCAGAAGAAAAAATCACATCAATCTCGCCTTTCAACAAGCCTTCTCTTACTTCCCCTCTTCTTCTCATCATCACCACCATTATACATGTTCCCAAAATTGATTTTGGATTTTTGAGGTATTTCGACTTTTTGAGATTTATGCAGAATCTATTCTATATATGGAAGTAAAAAAAGTACCCAGTTATGTGTATCTTCAATCAAAGAATAAATCTGGGTGGTCAAAAAATTTCGGGTTTTAAGTAAAATAATTCCGTCTTCTATGAAAAACTATTTCGACTTTTTTCCCCGAAATTGCAATTTCGGGGCCCCAAAATAATTTTGCGTGCAAGTATAACCACCATCATCATATTCGATCCTATTCCTCTTCCTACTCTTACTTTCCAACTCCCTATTATTTTTAAAATAAATAAATAAATAGTTATAAATATATTAAATTATGCAAAAACATAAACAAAACATAAATAAGAATAATATTTACTTCACTGCACGTCTAATCTCTTCCAAATCATCAACCGCTGCTTTCCTTCTCTCCTCCTCTTCTTTTTTCGCCAACCTCTTCAACTTAGCTTTAGCCTCCGCATCCTTTAAATATAAAAAAATATTTCATAGTAAGAAAGTTATTATTCTTAAAAAAATTTATATTTAACTTACCCTTTTCACTAATTTCTCTCCCCGCACCTAAAAAAAATTATATTTAATAAAAAAATAAAGACAAATAAATAAAAATAAAGAAAGTAACGCGTGAATAAACTTACCTTCAACACATTATTCTTTTCACGTAGGCTCATATATTGAATTGAATTTAATTCAATATATGGCCGCGCACAATTATAGTCCAAAAAGTAATGGTTTTTAGATTTGGTTGCCATTTTTTATTTTGCGTAAATAATATTTGGTGATTTTTAATTCAAGATTAAGAAAGATTAAAAAAAAATCCAATAAACAATCGTTTAAATAATTTAGATCGGTAGATCGGCATTCACATCAGCCAATCAAATCGTAATTATGATTTATTTGTTTGTTTTTTTTTTGTGATCGTGATATTTACAAATATTGTATTGTAATAAATAAACAAACAATATTCACCAAAACCAAGATTATGATTTTTTGTTAAATATTTTAAAGAATGTCATGATATCTTCATTATTTCAACTTGATTGATTATTTCTCTCTTGATTTTGTCATCGTTTTTTATTATTATTTTAGTTTGATATTTTGATTTCCGTAATATTAATTTTGAATTAAATAATTAAAATAAAATGTACAAAAATATTGTTTATACAATGACAACAATGGCCTATCACCATTTTTTAAGTTCTTCTATACTAAAAATCATAGAATCATTAAATGTATCTTCACATCAGACAACCGGGTTGTAATATTATTTATTACTCAATGTAACTTGATTTGACATCAAAAAAAATGAAAATACATTTGAATAGTATGATAAATTTGTGAATTTCTTATAGTAGACTTTTCATTATAAAATCTTTGTACACATTATCACTGATCTTAGATTTTCGCAAAAAAATTAAAACAAATCTCCATTTCAAAATGTGAGAGGTATAAAATTTTACAATTTGAATCTAAAAGACATCAAAATTTATAATAAAAGTTCAATATAACAATTTTCTTTCGTTTTAAGAATCAATATTAAATGAAATATCGTTAAAGGGTTAAAATATATAATTTTTATTAACACCTCGTGACCAACTTAACGAACAAATAATCAACTGAACACTCACCAACAACAAAACATTCATCAGAAAGAATTCAAACAATCAACTACCAACATCTCCAAAAATAAAAAAGACAACAGAAAAAAAGTTAAATCAACCTCGCCTCCTCTTATTTCCCCTCTCCTTCAGCACATTCGACCCTATCCCTCTTCCTACTCTCCTTTTCCTTTCTATTATTTTAAAATAAATAAGTAAATAGATATAAATATATTAAATTATGTAAAAATATAAGCAAAGCGTAAATAAGAATACTATTTACTTTACTGCACGTCCAATCTCTTCTAAATAATCAACCACTGCTTTCCTTCTCTCCTTCTCTTCTTTCTTGCCAACCTCTTCCACTTAGTTACAGCTTCCTCATCCTTTTTTATAAAAAAAATACTTCATAGTAAGAAAGTTATATGTTTTTAAAAAATAAATATGTATATATATTAAACAGGACCCCGAGCAATCTATGAATAGGTCAGATAATACTAAATTAGGAAATAAGAAAGGAAAAATATAATTTTTGTAAGTAAATTTTTAAATTTTAATTAAAAATAAGCAACTTTTTAAAAATTTTACTATGATAGCTAAGCAAACTCTAATGTGACCTATTTATAGATTGCTCGGGGTCCTTATTAAACTTACCCTTTTTGCTAATTTCTCTCCCACACCTAAAAAAATTATATTTTAATAAAAAAATAAATAAAATAAATAAAGCAACACGTGAATAAACTTACCTTTAACACATTATTCTTTTCACGTAGGCTCAGATATTGAATTGAATCTAATTCAATATATGGCCGGGCACAATTCCAACCCAAAAAGTAATAGTCTTTAGATTTTTGTTGCCATTTTATATTTTTACAAAAATGATATTTATTTAGTTTAAAGATTAAATCTGATTCCAAAGAAAAAAAATTCGAAAAACATTTCGTTTAAATAATTTAGGTCGGCATTCACATCAGCTAATCAAATTGCAAAAAAATTATATGAAAAGTCATGTGTTGCTCATAATTAAAGGGACGCAGCAAAACTAAAATTAATTAAAAGTAAAGGTATTAAAAAATCAATAATAATATTTATTCAAAAAGGACTTTTTTGATTAAGTGGTATCTGTATAAACTCAATTGATATAAATTATGTTTATAATGAATTAATGGCATATAATTATAATAGGAAATAGATAATTTTAATTTGTTCATTTTTAAACTTTCATTATAAAATATTATTAAATTTAAATCCATGATTATAATAACGGACAAAAGAATAATTTCATTTTACTATATATAGAGTGTTTAGCAAAAATATTTAAATATTTTTATAGATAGGATAAAATATCTTGATTATCGATGGAAAGTATTTCTTGATTTCACTTATTTATGTTGTCAAAAATATTTTTGCTATTTGTAAAATTTTATTTTCTGCTTGTTAAATTGTTAAAATTAAATTAAAATTTATTTTATTAGATCGATCGGAAATATTAGATGTGCACGGAGAACATTCCAATGAAGATCATAAATTGTAAGATTGTTGATGCGTTACAATTATGTGAAGCGGCTAAAGATCTTACAGGGAATCAGGATTTAGATATTTCAGCAAGCTTAGACATCAGTAGAAACTTGGCATGGGAAGAAGTTGGGAAATAGAGAAATAAGAGTATAATTGTCCGGAGCATAGCGTAGAACATTATTGTCACGACATGTGATTCTTGCACCATCACGTGGTTTATTTAATCCAATAAAATTACCAAAAAAAATAAAATGATTTGTTTTGAACTTAAAACCGTAAGGATTTATTTATTTATATATAAACACACAACATACACATTAAAAATAATTTTTCACACACCAAATCATCATTTTAAAATAACAAGCAATTATGATGACAGAAGTAATTACTAAACTTGACAAAAAAATGGATAATAATTCGATCATACAAATTGAAAACAATAACGATTCTTAATTAAAAAATCAATTCACCAAATGACGATACAATAATAACATTTGACAATCCTAAAAATACACAACATGCCATTAAGATAATTTTTACACACTAAATCATTATCGTCATACAAACTTTTAAATAACATAGAACCAAAATAACAGAAATGATTACCAAACTTAGTAACAAGAAACACAATATATGTAAAAGTAAAGATAATAGTACAATAATAACATATCGACAAAAAAATTTATTACTAATTTAATGAAATAATAATAAAATAAAAACATCGTTTAACAATTCCAAATAAAACCTGAGTCTAAAAACAAAAAACATTGTTTAACAACTTAATCGAACCGACGAGCAAATGCTTACTATATTGATAACTAATATTAAAACAAATATAAAAAATATTATACAGAATAACAAAAAAAAATATTAAAATATTTCACGTAAACATTTTAGCCTATAAATAAATAAAAAAACACTGACAAAAAAAATAAATAAAAATAAATCCCCATGGCAAAGCCATGGGCAAAAAGCTAGTATTATTATAAACGTTGTTATAATTATTTAATAAAATAAAATAAATAAAATAAAATAAAAATAGAGAGATAAAATATTAAATGTTGTTAAAATATGCCGCGAAAAGGAACTTCCTTTTTCTTCTTTTACTACTTCTGCTTTTATATTTCTCTCTCATCATTTTCTTTCTCCCATCATTCCCATCATTTCTATCATTTTACAACTTCATCATTTCCATTATTGTACAACTCCATCATTTCCATCATTGTACAACTCCATCATTTCCATCATTGTATAACTCCATCATTTCCATCATTTGTGCTTCATTATTCCTATCATTCCCATGCCACACAACACGTTTTTCACACCATTTCCTTCGTACCACATTTCCAACCCCGTTGTCACCACAATATATTGCATAATATATATAATATCGAATAATCCATAATTAGTAATATTAGTAATATAATCAAATCTTGCATACATAAGATATTACCAATTTTTTTTTGTAGGATGACTTGAGTTAAGTTGCTTTGGTAAAGGATATATAGTTCATTCGAATTTTTTCAAGAATCATGTTCACAAGAAAATATTATTCATTAGAATGCAATTATTACTCCTGATGCATTCATGGTATTGAACAGAAAGATTTAGGAAGAATTTGAGAAAGAAAACCTCACTTTGAATTTTCAAAATATTAGAGCAATTGTTAGGTCAAAGATATTATCAATTTATTTATCTGAGAAAAGGTACTGAACTCATTTTTTATATCTTTTTATATTCAATGAAATGAAGGAATAATTAATATTAAATTTTAAGTTGTTTAATAAGAAAAATTATCATAAATGTTGACTCAAGTGCAACTCATTTGAAGTTAGTCCTGTAATAAGGATAGTTAACAAGGAATGATTGATAAAGATCATTTATAGAGGCAAAGTCGTAAATTAAATTTATTAATTCGTGAATAATATTCTTTTTTTTGTTTGATATTGAAATAATTTTAATTCCTATTTAAATTAGAGACAACAACATATGCTCCCATCGTCATCGTTGTTGGTATGTTGTAATATTGCTGTTTTTTTGTTAGACAATTATAGTTAATTAGTATTTTCGCTAAACAAATATAATAATAATTTTCGTAAAATCTAAAAAAAATTAGTACCTTTGATACTTAACTAAAGAAAAATAAAGGTCTTTCTGTGATACTAAGTTTAAAATACTTTTGTTTTTACCACGTGATCGTTACAAAGAAAATGTCAACATTAAAAGAAAATAATCATTAAAAATATGTACTTTCTAGTAAAGAAATAACTTTAACTAATTTTCAACCGCATTAATGCTTATACACATTCAAAAAGAAGAAAGATGGTTATGAAACTTCATTTTTTCAATGGTTTATCTTGTAGAATTTAGTTTATTGTCAGAAAATATATTACATAATTCATACCTATAATTTCATAATCTTTGTAATCTCGATTATAATAATTATTATTATTGTCGCTATTTCTTTTTTTTCTTTTACTTCTTTTCTCTTCCTAACTTTTTTTTCAATTCTTCAATACTATGATGATTATTTTTTGGTACATAAATAAAGTATGGTATGGAACCCGAAGAAAATACATCGATCGATTTTTTGCTTTAATATCTTCAAGAAATGCAATTTATTTTGGTCTTGGAAGTTTGTTGATTATTAATATTAAGAAGGAAGCGGGGAAGCAGAAAAAATTACAGTCAAACTTACCAAACCAATTATAAGATTATTAACCTATATACTCCATGTTCATTTTTAATATATATTTTTCGTTCTGGCACTTTTACAATCAGGAGAGTCATCTATATTAACCCTATCTTCTGAGTTTTGAATCATCTTCCAAGGCATCTTTAGTATTCCCAACATGAAATATTTTTTTATGTACGATAAACTTTTTTCTGGAGTATATGGAGTATAGAGATAAAATACTATCCCTTGGAGATTGCAATACATAATAAATTTATTATTTAATTTGACTTTAATTATTCAAATCATATTTTAAACATGCAGGTTGATTAGTAATCTACTATTATGTAAACATCGATCATTTCTGTGTAAGGTTAAAATTTATATAAAATTATCAAAGATTAAATTGCTATTTTGTGTTAAGAAAAAAAAATGACTACTCGATTTTATGACCGTCTCTCAAACGACCTTATTCAACTTCATAAAAGTGGTGTTTTAATTATAATGTCTCAATTGAAATTGGAGAAGCTCCTTTAATCGATATTTATAAAGTTCACTCGATTATTTTGCAATCCCGTAGTCCTTACTTTAAAAAGAAATTCGACGAAATTACTTTCAACGAAAATCATGTTAAAGTATTAAAGTTGCCAAATATTTCTATTAAATCATTTATCAAGTAAGTTCAAACATTATTTTTTAGAAAATATAATAGTAAATTTATTTAAATTATTTAAATAATTATTTTATAATAAATAATAAATTTCAAATATTATTTAGATATATTTATGGTGGAAAATTTTCGTTAGAAAAATTGAAAAATTCGGACACTTTTGACCTTTTAATTGCTTCGAATGAATTTGAACTGGATGAATTAATTGAACATCTCCAATCTCATCTTGTCAATGATAATTCTTCATGGTTAAGGTTAAAATTTGCTCAAATTTATCGAACAAGTTATCAAGTNCTTCCAAGGCATCTTTAGTATTCCCAACATGAAATATTTTTTTATGTACGATAAACTTTTTTCTGGAGTATATGGAGTATAGAGATAAAATACTATCCCTTGGAGATTGCAATACATAATAAATTTATTATTTAATTTGACTTTAATTATTCAAATCATATTTTAAACATGCAGGTTGATTAGTAATCTACTATTATGTAAACATCGATCATTTCTGTGTAAGGTTAAAATTTATATAAAATTATCAAAGATTAAATTGCTATTTTGTGTTAAGAAAAAAAAATGACTACTCGATTTTATGACCGTCTCTCAAACGACCTTATTCAACTTCATAAAAGTGGTGTTTTAATTATAATGTCTCAATTGAAATTGGAGAAGCTCCTTTAATCGATATTTATAAAGTTCACTCGATTATTTTGCAATCCCGTAGTCCTTACTTTAAAAAGAAATTCGACGAAATTACTTTCAACGAAAATCATGTTAAAGTATTAAAGTTGCCAAATATTTCTATTAAATCATTTATCAAGTAAGTTCAAACATTATTTTTTAGAAAATATAATAGTAAATTTATTTAAATTATTTAAATAATTATTTTATAATAAATAATAAATTTCAAATATTATTTAGATATATTTATGGTGGAAAATTTTCGTTAGAAAAATTGAAAAATTCGGACACTTTTGACCTTTTAATTGCTTCGAATGAATTTGAACTGGATGAATTAATTGAACATCTCCAATCTCATCTTGTCAATGATAATTCTTCATGGTTAAGGTTAAAATTTGCTCAAATTTATCGAACAAGTTATCAAGTTAAAAACTTTAAAATTATTCGAGACTTTTGTAATAATATTATTACCAAATATCTTAATTCTATCTTTGAGTCTGAAACTTTCATTCTCTCCCTGAAGATGTATTAATTTCTATTCTTAAACAGGATGACTTACAATTATAAGAGAGTAAGATTTGGGAATATGTAATTGAATGGGGAAAAGCAAAAAATCCTATGTTACCTACTAATCTCGATAAATGGACAAGTGATAATTTCTTATCTTTAAAGAAAACTTTAAGGATGCCTCCCACACGTTAGATATTTCAGTTTTTCCAATGAAGATGTAGTAGAAAAGATTTATCCATATCAACAAATTCTTGAACAACAACTTTTTCTAGATATCAATATAAAACTTATTACACCGAACAAGCCAATTTCTTCGATTGTATTACCACCTCAAAATATTTTTAATACGATATTTCAAACTAGAATTACTCCAATTCTTTTATCTTCCAATATTAACATCGCAATATCATCATTATTAAACCTATTTTTATTCAATCTAATAAAACTATTACATCTAAAGACACAGCTACTTCACGAACCATCATATAAAACAATACAGAATTGGAAAGCTTTGAAGATTGTGAAGATAAAAGAAGTGAATGTTTATTACATTAAAAATAAGTGATATTTCAATAGACTGATCTTAAATTATATATAACGTGCTTTATTATTGAAACGCAATATTTATTCCTATTAATCATTATTTATANGGGAAGCAGAAAAAATTACAGTCAAACTTACCAAACCAATTATAAGATTATTAACCTATATACTCCATGTTCATTTTTAATATATATTTTTCGTTCTGGCACTTTTACAATCAGGAGAGTCATCTATATTAACCCTATCTTCTGAGTTTTGAATCATCTTCCAAGGCATCTTTAGTATTCCCAACATGAAATATTTTTTTATGTACGATAAACTTTTTTCTGGAGTATATGGAGTATAGAGATAAAATACTATCCCTTGGAGATTGCAATACATAATAAATTTATTATTTAATTTGACTTTAATTATTCAAATCATATTTTAAACATGCAGGTTGATTAGTAATCTACTATTATGTAAACATCGATCATTTCTGTGTAAGGTTAAAATTTATATAAAATTATCAAAGATTAAATTGCTATTTTGTGTTAAGAAAAAAAAATGACTACTCGATTTTATGACCGTCTCTCAAACGACCTTATTCAACTTCATAAAAGTGGTGTTTTAATTATAATGTCTCAATTGAAATTGGAGAAGCTCCTTTAATCGATATTTATAAAGTTCACTCGATTATTTTGCAATCCCGTAGTCCTTACTTTAAAAAGAAATTCGACGAAATTACTTTCAACGAAAATCATGTTAAAGTATTAAAGTTGCCAAATATTTCTATTAAATCATTTATCAAGTAAGTTCAAACATTATTTTTTAGAAAATATAATAGTAAATTTATTTAAATTATTTAAATAATTATTTTATAATAAATAATAAATTTCAAATATTATTTAGATATATTTATGGTGGAAAATTTTCGTTAGAAAAATTGAAAAATTCGGACACTTTTGACCTTTTAATTGCTTCGAATGAATTTGAACTGGATGAATTAATNCAGCTACTTCACGAACCATCATATAAAACAATACAGAATTGGAAAGCTTTGAAGATTGTGAAGATAAAAGAAGTGAATGTTTATTACATTAAAAATAAGTGATATTTCAATAGACTGATCTTAAATTATATATAACGTGCTTTATTATTGAAACGCAATATTTATTCCTATTAATCATTATTTATAACCTATTCATGCAATTTTATATTGTTAATTATGTTGTTCGATCTTTTTACCAACATAATTTTTTTGAAAACTTTTATTACTATTATTATTCCATGAATTTTATTTCTTTATAGAATGGTTACATTTATCAAATTTCAATAAATATACTGTATATTTAAATATTTAATTATGAATGTTTTCATTTATAACTTCAATATTGTTGTCTTGACAATTTATTTGTACGAATTATAGATCCATTTTCGTTTATATATTTTATTTTATATCAATAATCAATACAATAGATATGTTCATTATTGTTCAAAAAGCCTATATTATGACCTCAAGAAATGAAACAAGATAATTCGTTTAATAAACCAGTTTCAGAAACAGTTCATATAATATTGGTTTTATTATTTATTTATTATCGGCTATGTAAAGAATGAATAAATGATAAATGATGCAATTTCTAATTAATAATGTCATCTCATGTCTTCCGAATCTTAACAATTGAATCCCTGGAACAAAACGAAAGATTAATTAGTTTAAACTTGAATGATGCAGAATGTAACTTGTCAAATTTCTCGGATCAATCTGCTGCATCATCCAATACACAATTATCTCGAACATTACCATTCTGGATTCCGTTTAACTTAATCAAAAACAAATTTGAGTCTTACATCCTCGCACAATACCCTTGTTTATACAAGTTATAATTTTTTTCACGGAATCAACGTACAATATCTATAAATTTATGTAAATTCAATCGGGTGTAAATATTTATAGTGGGGCACCCCCCACTAAATTTTATTGAAATAAAAAGTAATTTACGATTAAATCAATACATGCATGTAGAATAATATAGAATAACTAATTTAATTTTAACAAACAATTATAACTATAATGAAACGAATCCTATCAAATAATAATTTTAAATTAACTAAACTAAACCAATATAAAATACTAATCCTATCAAATAATAATAATTTTAAACTAACTAAACTAAATAGAATACTAATTTTTTTTTTTTTTTTTTTTTAAAAAAAATACTAATCCTGTCAAATAATAATAATAAATTTAAACTAACTAAACTAAACTAATATAAAATTACTAATCTAATTATTCCTCCCAAAATAACCAACCAACATTTCTTCATATCCACATCAGCATCGGCATATCGGCATCGGCATCGGCATCGTCGTATCGGCATAATCATCCACATGGTGGTTTTGGTTTTTCAGTTGGGGTGATTAGATTTCCTGTTAACTATTAATAAATATATTGAGATAAGATATATTAATTATTAAATAAAAAAAATTAATTTTCATAATTTACAATTTTTACTAACCAATTATTTATAAGGACATGATGAAATTATTAATTTCAAGATTAGTAACAACCGGATAGTCCTTATAAATATAACTCCACACTTCGGGGTCGGTAATAATGTTGTAATTTGGCACGGTCCTGAGGGCGGAGGTCGGTAGTCCAGGTGGAGTTGCACCATTAAAGAAAGGATGGTGTCTAATTTCTGAAATTGTCAAACGAGCATCTTATAATAATTATAGAAAAAAAAATTAGAAAAAATTAATTAANAAACAGTTCATATAATATTGGTTTTATTATTTATTTATTATCGGCTATGTAAAGAATGAATAAATGATAAATGATGCAATTTCTAATTAATAATGTCATCTCATGTCTTCCGAATCTTAACAATTGAATCCCTGGAACAAAACGAAAGATTAATTAGTTTAAACTTGAATGATGCAGAATGTAACTTGTCAAATTTCTCGGATCAATCTGCTGCATCATCCAATACACAATTATCTCGAACATTACCATTCTGGATTCCGTTTAACTTAATCAAAAACAAATTTGAGTCTTACATCCTCGCACAATACCCTTGTTTATACAAGTTATAATTTTTTTCACGGAATCAACGTACAATATCTATAAATTTATGTAAATTCAATCGGGTGTAAATATTTATAGTGGGGCACCCCCCACTAAATTTTATTGAAATAAAAAGTAATTTACGATTAAATCAATACATGCATGTAGAATAATATAGAATAACTAATTTAATTTTAACAAACAATTATAACTATAATGAAACGAATCCTATCAAATAATAATTTTAAATTAACTAAACTAAACCAATATAAAATACTAATCCTATCAAATAATAATAATTTTAAACTAACTAAACTAAATAGAATACTAATTTTTTTTTTTTTTTTTTTTTAAAAAAAATACTAATCCTGTCAAATAATAATAATAAATTTAAACTAACTAAACTAAACTAATATAAAATTACTAATCTAATTATTCCTCCCAAAATAACCAACCAACATTTCTTCATATCCACATCAGCATCGGCATATCGGCATCGGCATCGGCATCGTCGTATCGGCATAATCATCCACATGGTGGTTTTGGTTTTTCAGTTGGGGTGATTAGATTTCCTGTTAACTATTAATAAATATATTGAGATAAGATATATTAATTATTAAATAAAAAAAATTAATTTTCATAATTTACAATTTTTACTAACCAATTATTTATAAGGACATGATGAAATTATTAATTTCAAGATTAGTAACAACCGGATAGTCCTTATAAATATAACTCCACACTTCGGGGTCGGTAATAATGTTGTAATTTGGCACGGTCCTGAGGGCGGAGGTCGGTAGTCCAGGTGGAGTTGCACCATTAAAGAAAGGATGGTGTCTAATTTCTGAAATTGTCAAACGAGCATCTTATAATAATTATAGAAAAAAAAATTAGAAAAAATTAATTAAATAATTTATCATTTTCATATTTTTTTTATACTTACCATAATTAGGATTGAGTATCAAATATATTAAATCTATTGCTTCGTTTGACACTTCAGTGTTTTCAGGAAAATCATAACCAATATTTAAAATTTGGCTATAAATTTATTATTATTATATTTAATATTTAGCATTTAATATTTATTATAATAAAAAATCATAAACAAGATTCAATAATTTAATAAATTCACTTACTCAATAACCTCGGAACGATCTCCTACGCCAAATGGCGATTCACCAAAAATCATCATAAACCTATTATCAAATAAAAATAATATTTTCATTAATATTTTTAATTATTTATTTAATAATAAAAAATATTTATAAAATTTTTACTTACATGATCACTCCGAGTGACCAAATATCTGCTTCAAAACTATGGCCAATTTTAGTATTTAAAACTTCGGGGGCCATATAATTCACGGTTCCACAGGAGTAACTATAATTATAAAGTATTCGTTAATATTATTAATCATGATAATAAATGATTTACATAAATAATTAGATTATTTACTTAAAACGCTGATCCGTGGATTCCAATTCAACTGATAACCTGAAGTCCCCAACTTTCAAATCCATATCTTCGGAAATGAAGATATTTTCTAACTTGAGATCCCGATGCAAAATATTTCTATCGTGCATGTATTCTACAGCATCCAATAATTGGAGCATATAGAAACGCACTTCAGGTTCGGTCAATTCTCCTCGATTAATTACCATTTCGAAGAGAGACTATTAATAATATTTAATTAAATATTAATTTAAATATTTATTAAATACAATAAAAATGAAATAATAAAATAATAAAATATTCCTTACTTGATTGGAACAGAGTTCCATTTTGATATAAACAAAATCATTATCGTCAAAAACATCATAGAGGGTTACAATGTTTTGATGATTCAGTTGTCTTTGAATATTTATTTCGTTAAGGACCTATTAAAAAATATAATTAATAAATTAGGTTTATAAAAAAAATATATGGATTTAATAAAAAATATATATATATAATTATTCGTACATCATCAAAGTTTTGCCCCAATGTATCTTTTTTAATAGCCTTTACAGCAAAAACCTGACCGGCTTGGTCCTCAACTTTCACACAAATACCAAAACCACCCTAATTATGATTTAAAGTTTAATATTTAAAAATTAATATTCATTTTTATGATATATAAAAAAAAAGAAAAGAAAAGAAAGTGTGTAGTTTACTTCTCCAAGGAATTTAAGAATTTTATATTCTTCGCCGGGTCTATTCAAAGGTTTGATAATTTGAGATTGCATCTTGAAAAATTGCTTTGAATAGATATTTGTGTGAATAATAAAAAATCTCAAGTTTTGGATTTTTGAAAAAAAAAATAAAAAAATATGGGAATCAGGGTATATTTATAAAAAATAATTGCCCTATGTNAAAAATATATATATATAATTATTCGTACATCATCAAAGTTTTGCCCCAATGTATCTTTTTTAATAGCCTTTACAGCAAAAACCTGACCGGCTTGGTCCTCAACTTTCACACAAATACCAAAACCACCCTAATTATGATTTAAAGTTTAATATTTAAAAATTAATATTCATTTTTATGATATATAAAAAAAAAGAAAAGAAAAAAAAGTGTATGGTTTACTTCTCCAAGGAATTTAAGAATTTTATATTCTTCGCCGGGTCTATTCAAAGGTTTGATAATTTGAGATTGCATCTTGAAAAATTGCTTTGAATAGATATTTGTGTGAATAATAAAAAATCTCAAGTTTTGGATTTTTGAAAAAAAAAATAAAAAAATATGGGAATCAGGGTATATTTATAAAAAATAATTGCCCTATGTTTATTTTTTATATGTAAAATTATTTATTTGTTTATTTATATCAAATTATTTATCAATTGTATTTTATTTGTTTGTTTATTTGTTTGTTTATATCATTTATTTTATTTGTTAATTGTTAATTTTATTTTATTTATTTATTTATTTATTTTGTTTATTTATATTAAATTATTTATTTTGTTTGTTTATATTAAATTATTTATTTTGTTTATTTATATCAAATTATTTGTTTATATTAAATTGTTTATTTTAAACTTATTTTTGTTTGTATTTAATTGTTTATTTTAAACTTATTTTTTAACTTTATTTATTGTTCATAAATATATCATGTAATTAAGAGTTTATATTAAATTATTTGTTTATATTAAATTGTTTATTTTAAGATTTTATTTGTTTGTTTGTTTATATTATTAAATTATTTTTTAATTAAGATTTTATTTATTTTGTTTGTTTATATTAAATTATTTGTTTATATTAAATTGTTTATTTTAAACTTTATTTATTGTTCATAAATGCATGTTGGTAATCTTTTTTTTTGATTGTTTATAGTTTATTTTATTTGTTTGTTTTGTTAATTGTTGATTTATTTGTTTATATCAAATTATTTATATTTGTTAATTGTTAGTTTGTTTATATCAAATTATTAACTGTTAATTGTTTATTTTGATTGTTTATAGTTTATTTTATTTATTTATATCAAATTATTTATCAATTATATTTTACGATATACATTATAAATATTAAGAAGATTCTAGAATCTAGAATAAATTATAAAAACTTTATTATTTAAAATATCAATGCAGTTTCGAACAATTTGTTAATCAACTTAATTATAAAATAAAAATGTCCTTTAAATTTTTTGACAAATTATTTTAAAACTTTCAGAACATCTAAATGACAAGAAAGAATATAATATTTTTTACTTCACATTCATTATCGTTCAACTTTACTAAAGAGTTAGCAACAGAAAAATAGAAATTTTTATTAAAATTCCTATGCTATATATACGATTTATTATATTTTCAGTCCACCATAATATCAAATATTAAATTAAAATTTCAACGAAAATAGTTTTCTTTGCTTGTATTTTGATATTATTTAAGTTAAAAAATAAAGAAATTTAATATAATTTTGCTATAACAATTTATTGTATTTTTTTTTTTNTTGTAATTTTTAGAAATAATTTTAATTTTTTATGATAGATACATTTTAATTAACTAATTAATTTAAAACATGTTTTCACTTATGTGTTAATCTAAATAAACAATAAAATAATTTAAATTTAAATTTAAGTATAAATATGTGAATTAAAACAATTGCACGATCTATTGATTTCAATCCCCTCATATTTTTATTATTTTATTTCGAAATTGATTAATTAAAATCTTCGAGAAAATGACTTAAAAATTTATTTTGAAAGTTCTTCAATGCTTTCTTTTGGAAAATAAATTTATTAGCAATTTTAATGCGATGAAAACACTTCTTAAAAAACTAAATCAGTAAAACTTTGAACCAGTTATTCATTCGTAAATATTACAGATAGTTAATTGAGATAAGTGATAATTTTGCTATAATAAAAAGTAGCTTATTTAAATAAGATCAGCTGACTGATATAGCCTGATCTTGTAACGTGATATAAACATAAACGACTCTTTTCTTGAAAAATAAATTCTTTCGACTTGCTTTTTTTAGAACTCTCTATAACTTTTGTCAAAAGAATATTAAAAGTAAGTTTTTTTTTTATATATATTGTTTCATTTTTATTGTTTATATAATATTAGTTACTATAAAAGTAGTAACTTTCAATTATGGATAATATTTTAGTAGTTTTTATGTGAGGGAACCTCACGATTTCAAAGATTTCATATCCACTTTTTTCTACTTTATGACTTTTTTGCCTATTTGCTTGCTTGTTAATTTGTTTCTAAATATTATTTTCATCATTTAAAATAATATTTATTTGTATTTTTTTTAGAAAAACTATTAATTAATTTTGAGCATTTCTTTGGGCACGTGATCTCACGAACCTTCATTTAAAGAGGATGTTTGGGTAAAAGAATATCTGTGATCATTCTAATTTTAGGAAGTAAGATCGCTTCCACAAGAAAACATTATTCACTGTGACATGACCAATACTCCTGATGCTCCTCTGGTATTGAAAAAAAGATTTATTAGAGTAATTTTCGGTAGCAAGAATTTATCAATCTATTTGTCACTAAACTTATTTTTACTTCATTTATTATTCATGAAAATGGAAGGAATAAGTCAGCCATCAAACTCCTGATGAAGAATGATTGATAAAGATTTACCGAAGAGAAGCTGATCAAGATCAATAAGAAGACTGCAATACCAGCGAATCAAACTAAATTTGATATTGCTACGAATATTGCAGATTACTTAAAATTTATAATCAACATTGGAAGTTTGTGAAGTAATCAAAATATGATAAAAATAATAAGATCAATTTTTTTGATATCGAAATAAATATAATTTCGATTTAAAATAGGGGCAGCAACTTATTTGCAAACTTATTAATTAGATTTGTGAGCTAACAAGATCAAGCAAGATGTGGATATTCTGGATATTATTAATTATCGTGGTAGTGAAATCTGGATAGGTTATTTCCGATGATATGGCCATGGTAATTATTTCTGGTTTGATTTTATTATATAGAATATAATTTAGTTTTTAAAAATAATTTTCTCTTTTATTTTATATTTTTTAAGGTTCCAGCTTACATCCTTCCGTATTTACACTTAATATCATCCTTCTTTTCATAAAGCTTCTTTCATTCCACACATAAGATCATGGAATTTGAGAGACAAAAAGATTCACAAGAGCTACTGGTCGATGGTACTTTTGGTTTTGATACTGTTAAGATAATGGTTCAAAAGTTTAAATTGTAGCAATGTTTGAGAATTGTGCTTGTAATTTAACATTTTTTAAAAAATCACATCATTTCTTTCTATTTCATTCATTATGGAACAAAAAATAAAATATTCTAATTCTCAGTGAAATGCATGACTTCAACACCAGTAAGCTAATATTTTAATATTTCTACTGATGACAATTTTGTTTCTTAACGATTACAATTTTTCCATTGTACTAATAATTCCTATAACTTCCAATATTAACTATTTTGATTTATTTTTACTAACATTTCTATATTTTTTTTTACTAACGTGATTCTTAATTATTGTTGCTAATTCTAGTTTCTGCTATACAAAAAGTTTATGCCAAAATTTTTATTTGCTGCTAACACTTCGCTAACAATTCTCTTTTTACCAATTTTTTACTTTATTAATTTTATTTATTTTTCTTTAGACTGAAGTCTGATATTTGAAATTATTTATACGTGCAGTCAAAATAATTTTTAGATATAATTTAATTTTTTGTTTGGAATTTAATTTTTTATAGATCACAAAATATTCACATGCTGTTAAACTAATTTTTTTTTGAGCGCACTCTTATTAAGTTTTATTTTTTTAAAAGAAAATTTATTTGTTTATTCTTAATTTTCAATTATATGATACTAATGAATATTAATTATTCTATCAGTATGGTAGATCAGATGGATTGCCTACTTTTAGGTAAGAATTTTCATTATTAATTTTCAAACGTTAACATTCTTGGGTATTTATAGATGCAATACAATAATCAAATAGAATTCTTACATTTAAAAGATTGAGAATCGTCGATGGAGCTAATACAAATAAAAGATTATATAAACGAATGACTGCAACATATTTGAAGAGCTAAAATTATAAGATTTGGATAAATTATCGAATAATTGAAATCAATGGATTCAGGTGACAACTTTTATTTTATTGTTTGCTGTTTTTATATTTAAATTTTTTATTTTTTTTTGTCTTTTTTTTGAATAGTTAATACCAAATGACATAAAGATTTGGATAATTGAAATGGTTGAGGCTTAAAACCTTGAAGAATGGATTCAGATAACAATCTTGTGTTATTTAAGTCATTTACATTTAAAGTATTTTATAAATAATTAGTTAAGATCAAAGATTTAAATGAA
>PQFF01000227.1:18876-59534 GCA_003547095.1 Diversispora epigaea | reverse complement strand
GTCATTTACATTTAAAGTATTTTATAAATAAATAGTTAAGATCAAAGATTTAAATGAACAATGAAGTAAGTAAATTTTATTTCTATTATTTATATTTTCAATTAGATTTTCTTAATTCAAATTTAATTAATTTAATTTCTTTCTTTAAAAAAAATAGTTACAAATTTTGGATAGTTAAAATAATTGAGCTGTGAATCCATTCAAATTAATGAACTAGGGAAGCAAATTTTATTTTTTTATTTTTGTTGTTGTAATTCACAATCTTTATTGTTATTAATATTTTTTCTTCTAACATTTCACCAACATTTTTCTTGATTAGAATCAATTGCATTTTATCTATATTCTAATAATTTGAAAATGTAAATACAAGTTCTTCGAGAGAGAGAGAGGTGAGTATTTTATTCACTGGGTTCATGAAGTTGTTCCTTTACCATATCATGTATCTGTAACGTGGGTTGGAATATTATAAATTTGATTGATATTGGGTACCAAATATCAATCAAATTTAAAATATTTTGACTCGAGTTTTTACTTGCTATTCAGCTAGAAAATTGAAAGCACATCATGGCCACTATTAAATTAGTGAATGTTCTTTTCTCAGTATCTTGCAGAGCTTTGATAAGTGAGCTGGGAGAATTGAAAGCACATTGAGGCCACTGCATAGTCAGTTGAACGTTCTTCTCTCAGTTTCATTGCAGTTCTCAAGTTAATGAAGATGCAAATAGGATATGTGATAATTATTGAGAAAACATACTTTTCTTTGATTAGGTAAATACAATGATTGTACTCACTTCCTATTTTTTTTTTTAGTGAAAAAATAAAAAAATAAAAAAACTAGTTCTTTAAGAGAGGTGAGTATTTTATTCACTTATGTTCAAATTTTTTCAAAGTAATATCACTTCCATAAGAAAATATTATTTATTATTTTGTGAATGCACCTCCAGTATTAAGAAAAATTCATGAAGGATTTGACCTCACTTTGATTTCTTAAAATATTGAAGCTATTTTCATATCAAGAATGTTGTTAATCTATTTGCCTGGGAAAGGTATTGAACTTATTCTTTATTTCTTTTATATTCCATGAATATGAGACAAATAGTTATATTAAATTTCAATTGTTTATAAAAAATTATGATTATAGATTACCATTCATCAAACTTCCGAAGAGAGATGATTGACAAAGATCATTTATCAAGAAAAACCCACTTCTAGATGCTGTTCCTGCATCAGGAAATTTTTTAAGTCAGAGGTTATTGTAATAATTTTGTTTTCAAAGGCTATTGAAGGTTATCAGACCAATAACCTTTGTTAATATGATAAAATGAAGGTGTTGAAGGTTATCAATATCAATAATCTCCGGAGTATTATGTTTTATTAATAAAAATGAAGGTTTTTGGTACTAATAACCTTCATAAATATTATGTTTATGTTGGAGATATTCGAAAGTTAACGGAACGAAATACTTCGAAGGCTTACGTTTAAAAAAATTTACTGATGTGGATCAATAAGATTATTGCACCATTAAAAGATGAAACTAAATTGAAGATAATACAATAGATGTCGCTAGAACTCATAATTAATGTTGAGAATTTTTATAATGTAATTGAGGTATAATAAAAATTCTAAAAAAGTTTGCTTTCTTTATATTTGATGTCTAAATAAATATATTTCCCATTTAAAATAGAGGCAATATACTTGAAAACTTAAAGAGCAATAAAGCAGCTGATATAATTAGATTTGATTATCATTTATGAGCCAATAATCTTAATCATCGTGGTAATAAATTGATCCAACAATTTGATGGTCATGGTAATTATTTTTTTATTATTTATTGTAATTAATTTTTATAAATAATTCACTCTTATATATATTATATTTTCTAAGGTCCAGTATAGATCCATTTGACATCCAAACTTCAATATTTTTTCATTTCACATGAAGAATATGAAATTTGAGACAATAAAGTCACATAATGGCTACTGGTCAATGTTATTTTTGGATTAGTTTATTCAAGTTTTTATATGTAAAGGAACTTATAATTAACTGTCAAGTTAATTTAATAGTATGAACTGTTAATATAAATTACAGAAATTTTTGGGAATAGTAAACAGTTTTTCTAAAAAATGATTTCATTTCTTTCATTTCATTTATTACATAGATAGAAAATAGAATATCAAAGTCGACTTTATTAACAATTTTCCATTAATTATAATAATGATTTTTATTTCTATTTATTATAACTTCTCTTTAGTACTTATATCTTTAATTTGTACTAAATGTTTCTTTTTGTTAACGAATTATATTTTAACATTTTTATTTGCTAATAACACTTCATTTTATATTTATTTCTTACTTTTATTCAATTTGAACTAATATTTTACTAATTATTTTACTAATGATTCACTTTTTACTAATACTACTGTGGCGAAGTAAATCAGAAATCAGGTGATTGTCATCTTTGTATGAGAATGAAGGATGAAATATGCTGCACAAGAATAAAGGATTTCGTACAAGGATAAAGGATACTGTACAAGGATGAAGGATGAAGTACAAAGGATGAAGGATGAAGTGTAAACAAAAGAGAAAGTATAAATACAACTGTTGTTGGGAGTAAATTTCAGTAATTATATTTCAGTTATTTTTCAGTTAGTTAGAAAATGTGAAATTGGTTAGTCATAAAATAATTAATAGTTAGAAATAATTCAGAATAATTCAAAATACTTTAAATATTATATGAAAAGTAAACTTCATTCAGGAACAGGAAAGATATGTCATGCTGTAATATTTCTGTTGTTAAATGATACTTTACTTTTAAAACTTTATATTTTATATTTTAATAAACTTATATTTTGTATCATAATATTGCGAAATATTATTAATACTTTTACTCCACCTTACTTACTGTGCCTTTATGATTAATTGATTGTTATTTGATTATTATTATTATTATTCATATATATTTATCATCTGTTTCAAAATAGACAAGTTTAGATCAACTGATTGCTTGACCTACCTGCAGATAGAGCGTATTATTATTTTGTTTATATGATGCAAACTGAGAGACTAATTTAAGAAATTGTTCGAAATACTCTGCACTTCTGTGACACTATCAATTTTATTTATAACTATAATTTTTAATCTATAATAATTATTTCTTGTTTAATTAACATTTTCAATTTCTAATAATAATTTTAATTTACTTCTATTTTCTAATTTATTTCTTTTTTTTTATTATGTTAGGTAAGAATTATCACTGTTCGAATGAACAAAAATCGGAATCCTATTGATGGTGGAAATATGCATAAATCGGACATTCTATTTGTGAAAATTCATAAATCGGAAATTCCTATTTATAAATCGGAAAAAATTGACTGCCTATACTTAATAAATCTTAGCAAATTTAGCCATCAATCAGAATCCTATTCATGATAAAACCATCCTATTTTTTTCCATTCGACCAGTGTATATATATATATATATGTATTGCTTTTTGCACATGCGCATTTATTTAAGTAAAATTGTGAAAGGAATTATTCAAAAAGTTTAGAATAGAAAAGTGTGTCATTTTATATTAATTTTTTTCTCAATTATTATTATTAATTATTGTATACTAATACAGTACATGCAATTTTTAATATATGTAAATTTCTTTGTTATTGTTTTCAAAAAATAATACATGAATTATATATTTAATTTTATTGTCATTTTTTGTTTTNCTGTTCGAATGAACAAAAATCGGAATCCTATTGATGGTGGAAATATGCATAAATCGGACATTCTATTTGTGAAAATTCATAAATCGGAAATTCCTATTTATAAATCGGAAAAAATTGACTGCCTATACTTAATAAATCTTAGCAAATTTAGCCATCAATCAGAATCCTATTCATGATAAAACCATCCTATTTTTTTCCATTCGACCAGTGTATATATATATATATATATGTATTGCTTTTTGCACATGCGCATTTATTTAAGTAAAATTGTGAAAGGAATTATTCAAAAAGTTTAGAATAGAAAAGTGTGTCATTTTATATTAATTTTTTTCTCAATTATTATTATTAATTATTGTATACTAATACAGTACATGCAATTTTTAATATATGTAAATTTCTTTGTTATTGTTTTCAAAAAATAATACATGAATTATATATTTAATTTTATTGTCATTTTTTGTTTTCATAGCTTTTCATTGAAACTAAAGATAATTAATCTTTATTATGTAAGTAAACTGATAATTTCTTGTCTCTTTTTTTTATTTTTAACAAAATAATTTGCTAATTGCTTGTTTTGATTTTGTTCGTATCAATATCATTTCCTTTTTGTAGCAAACGTATCTTTTACAAAATAATTTTTTATATTATTTTTAACTTGATGATTTTTTTGTGAATATTAATTATAATCCATCCTTGCATTCATCTATCTATTCCAGATTGAATTTAATTGTTGCTAGAATTAATGATTGAAGAAATTGATTGAATTGATGTGTATGCATGCTCACAATTGATAGATAATAATCATATAAACTTTTATTTTGTTGATAGTTTGATTAGATTTTAGTTTATATTTTTTAGATAAGTAAAATTTATTTTTATTTTGTCTTTTTCCATGCAAGAATTAATATTAACACTAATTATTCTTGTTTCACAAATTCCTTTCTTTGTTTGATTTTTAAAGTTAAAAAATTTTTTACTTTGTTTGTTGTATGCTATTGTAGAATACTAATTATTATTGTGTCTTCATCAGGAAGTTTTTATAACCATAAATTTACGAAAAAATTATGTAAATTTATGTAGATTTATGATACCCACATAAATTTACATAATTTTTTACGTAAAATTTTGCAAAAAATATTGTATGAATTGTAAATTTTTTGTAAAATTTTGCGTAAAATATTACATCCCATATATTTACGTAATATTTTTCGCAAAATTTTACGTAAAATATTACACTCCGTAAAATCATGAAAAAAATTTCATAAATTTACGTGGATATCATAAATCTACGTAAATTTATGGTTAAAAAGAATTCCTGATGTTTTATAGATAGTTTTTTAAAAGTCAAATTTCTTGAAAAAGGTGAATTGGTTCAATTTTTTTTTTTAGACTAACCTTCTTTTTTTTAATTCTAACTTTCTTTCAATTTATTACTAATTATTTTTGATTTGTGCATTAGGAGTATACTTGCACGCAAAATTATTTTGGGGCCCCAAAATTGGTATTTTGGGAAAAAAGTCGAAATAGTTTTTCATAGAAGACAAAATTATTTCACTTAAAACCTGAAATTTTTTGACCACCTAGATTTATTCTTTAATTGAAGATACACATAACTGGATATTTTTTTTACTTCCATATATAGAATAGATTCTGCATAAATCTCAAAAAGTCGAAATACCTCAAAAATCTAAAATCAATTTTGGGAACATGTATAGTTAGGAGGCAGTAATAATAGTACATCTTTAGGTATTAGTATTGCAAAAAGGAAACAAAAAGCTTTATAAATAATATAATTTTCACATGTTTCTCTTTTTGTTAATTTTTTTATTCTCAATTTTTTTTTCAATCTTTTTGTTAATTTTTTTAATTACTCAAACCTATACATGTTCCCAAAATTGATTTTGGATTTTTGAGGTATTTTGACTTTTTGAGATTTATGCAGAATTTATTCTATATATGAAGTAAAAAAAATACCTAATTATATGTATCTTTAATCAAGAAATATATTTGGGTAGTCAAAAAATTTTGAGTTTTAAGTAAAATAATTTTGTCTTCTATAAAAACTATTTTGACTTTTTTCCCCAAAATTGTAATTTCGGGACCCCAAAATAATTTAATGTGCAAGTATACTCAAACCCAATGTTGACTTCAGAATTAAAAATTAGATAGATTGCATAATAGCATAGAAATTGTTAAAGGTTCTATTGAAGAATTAAGATGATTGATAAAGCTGAAGAAGATGCAGGTTTTGAATAACAAAGCTAAAATGAGCTCGGGAGAAAACAATCGAAATTAAATAATAATTTCACTTAATGATAGCATCAAAGTCAAAGATCGTAACAAATAATGACATCAAAGTAGTAAGAATATGAAAAATCCCAGTAACTGGATTATAATTAGTATTTGTAAGTAATTAAATTTTATATGATATTTATTAATATTGATATTGGAAAGTATTAAAAAAAACATATAAAGAGAAAATAAATGAAAATATAAAAATATAAACTAAAATCAAAATTAAAAATCTTAAAGCAGATTAAAAATATATATATATATAGATTTAAAATGACTACATAGGTAAAAAATCAAATCAGTATTCATTATGATTAGTTTTTTTCCTCCTACTTCCTCTTCTTAATTGGAACTGCTGAAATTTGTGGAATCTTTATCTCTACTACTTCCATCACTTCTATTACTTCTATCAGAGACTTTAAAAAAATAAAAAAATATAAATTACTGCATTTTTTTTAAATATGATAGTTATTAAATGAATTATATATTTACTTACTCAAAGAATTTCATCTACTTTTTCCAAGACCTTTTCCTTTGACTCCTTTGTTTTCTCATTCTCATCTACACCTTTACCTTTTTCTCCTTTCTTTTTCTTAATGAGAACTTCTGAAATTGGAGGTGGTATATCAAAGGTCACTTTATTTTACCTTGAATTAAATAAAAGCTTTAAAATAAAGTAAATTCATAAATTTCTTATCTTTATTAACATAACAATTATAATTATATTGTACAAACAATTATCTGAAGAATTTCATTGGCCTTTTTTATTGCACTTCTTCTTTCCTCATTTATTTTTTTTGGACTTTTTTAGATCTCTTAATGATAATTTTTTCTCTTCTGAGGAACTTCAGATTCTCCTGATTGCTTTTTCTTAATATGAACTTCTGAAACTAGAGGCAGTATATCAAAAGTCATCTTGTTTTGCCTTAAATTAAATAAAGGCTTTAAAATAAAGTAAATCAATAAATTTCTTATTTTTTATTTAACAATGAAACAGTTAGAATTATTATAATAAATTTACACGAAGAATTTTGGTAGCTTTATCAACCACCATTCTCTTTTCCTCATTTATTCTTTCTTGAACATTCTTAGATCTCTTAATAAAAATTCTCTTTCAAGGAACTTCAGATTCTTCGGATATTTGTCATTTCATTTTTTTATATAAAATTTCTGAATCAAACAAAAAAAATATGGAATATTCAAAATTAGTTCTTAGTTATTTAATTATTTAACAGAAAGAATTATAATAATTATTACAAAAATTTATTTAGATGGTATATGAAAAAAAGAAAGAAAATTAAATGATAAGAAGATATTTTTTTTTATCATAACTCATAATAAAAGAATGTTATAGCCTTTTGATAGATCTGATAATGTAATGCAATTATTTCACACTATTCTTAATTATAAAAAAATGATCAGTCAATTAACAGTGTTGATCATATTGTCACAGGAGTGCAGAGTATTTCAAACAATTTCTTAAATTAGTCTCTCAGTTTGCATCACACAAACAAAATAATAATACGCTTTATCTGCCAGTAGATCAAGCAATCAGTTGATCTAAACTTGTCTATCTCGAAACAGATAATAAATATATAATAATAATAAAATTCAAATAATAATAATCAATTAATCATATACGTGTTGCCCAAATTCCAAATAATTTGGGATTTGAGATGCCAAAATGCACAAATTACTAGTATTTGGGATTTGAGATTTGGGATTTCAGCAAAAAATACTAATTATAATTTGGGATTTGGGATTTGGGATTTCAGCATTTGGGATTTCAGGATTTGGATTTTGAATTTGGGTGGCAGGTATAATTAATCATGAAGGCACAGTGAGTAAAGTGAAGTAAAAGTATTAATGCAGTATCAAACAATATTTAATAATATTTTGCAATATCTTGACACAAAATATAAGTTTATTAAAATATAAAATATAAAATTTTTAAAAGTAAAGTATCATTTAACAACAGAAATATTACAGCATGACGTATCTTTCCTGTTCCTGAATGAAATTTACTTTTCTATATAATGATTATTAGAGTATTTCAGATTATTCTGAATTATTTCTAATTATTAATTATTTATTGATTTCTAATTGTCACTAACTTCTGAAACTTACTCCCAACAACAGTTGTATTTATACTTTCTCTTTTATTTACACTTCATCCTTTATTCTTTGTACTTCATCCTTCATCCTTGTACGAAATCCTTTATCCTTGTATGAAATCCTTCATCCTCATACAGCATTCTTCATCCTTCATCCTCGTACAAAGATAACAATCACCTAAAAGTTCATCTAGTGTCACAAAATATTATCCCTATAACATTTCACCTGCTTACTGATTTACTTTGCCACAAATATTTCCTTCTTCAAAGGGGAGCTCCTGCGATCCTATATCCATTTCTAAAAGATCTTCCATTAATTGTGTATCCATTGTTTTACAAAGCCGCAGAAATCTTTCGAATTCTGATTTTGGCAGCTTATAGATCCAATCTGATATAATATTTTGGAAGCTTCTAGCATACGGCATTCTTATAACTTCAAACAATAATCGTATTCATGTTGTTATTTGGTAGATCTGTGTTCCATTTTGGTAGAATTGTTCATGTAATTTTCTTTTTAGTACTGTCACAGTACTTTCTAATTGAGCATCTTGTAGATAATCACCAAGTTTCTTATATGCATTTATTCTCTGACTATTTGTTCCATGCATATCCGTCACTATTTGTAGAAGTTCGTCTAAGTTATAATCAATAACCTGATCTTGTTCTTCTAAAGCTGTAAAAATATCTATTGTATACATTCACTGGTTGAATGAACAAAAATCAGAATCCTATTGATGACGCAAATATGCATAAATTGGACATTCTATTTGTGAAAATTCATGAATCAGAAATTCCTATTTATAAATCAGAAAAAATCAGCTGCCTATAAATCTTAGCAAATTTAGCCATTAATCAGAATCCTATTCATAATAAAACTATCTTATTTTTTTTCATTTGACCAGTGATTGTTAATATATTATTATATTGTATAGTAATTTCTATATCTTTTAGTAAAATTAAATCATTGAGTTGCACCAAATTTTACTTTTCACCAATTACTAATCATCATTAGTATTAGTGAAACTGGTGATATTAGTGATTAGTTGATATTGGTGAAACTTGTAATATTGGTAAAATTGGTGAAACTGATAAATTATACATTGGTGAAACTGGTGAAATAAATCTTGACGCGAAATAAAATTGATTAAACTTTTTCTTTTTAATTATAATTTTAAATAATATGAACATTACATCAAATTTACAACAGGAAGGCAAAAATAGTAATGAAAATAGTTTTGTATTTTATGAAAAAAATATAAGAAAAACATCTATTCCATTTTTTGATAATGAAAATAACTTAATACAACAAGATTTAAACAATATCAAAGAAAATAATACAACAAAAGAAAAAAAAAATATTCAAGAAGCAAAAAAAAAGATGAAATTTAAAATTATTTTATAAAAGGTTCAGATTTAGGTAGAGATTTTTATGAAGCAAAATATAAATGGTGTAATGAAGAATGGTCAAGAGGACATCCTAAAGATATGAAAGTTCATTTAGTTAGAAATTGTAAATCTGTACCTAATAATATAAAAGCTTTTTGGAAAGAAAATTTTTTAAAAGAAGTTTCTGGATCTAATACTAAATCAAAAAGTATAAAACAACTGACTATTACATTTCATTTTAATAATACTAATTTTTTACCAACTTCAAAAGCAAATGAAATTAATTAAGCAATTTTAAAAGTATAGATATGTTGTGAATTTCCATTTCATATAATTGAAAATCTATTTATTATAGATTTATTTCGAATTGCTATTCCGGGATATAATTTACCTTCTCATGATATTCTCTCTAATAAACTTTCACTGGTCAAATAAACAAAAATCAGAATCCTATTGATAGCACAAATATGTATAAATCGGATATCCTATTTGTGAAAATTCATGAATCATAAATTTCTATTTATAAATTAAAAAAAATCAGCTGTCTATACTTAGCAAATTTAAACATTAATTGGAATCCTATTCATAATAAAACTGTCCTATTTTTTTCTATTTAATCAGTGTTTTAGATCAAAAAACAATTAGAATTGAAAAAAAAATAGAATTAGAATTAGAAAAAGAAAAATATCTTACTATTAGTAAGTATTTAATAAATTAATATATATATTTTGTAATATTTAATTCTATTTTTTAATTATTTTTACAATTTTAAGATCTCGATGGATGGACTTTTTTAAGAAATGATTCAATTTATAATTACATAGTTACAACATCAAAAAGAAAAGAATATCTTATAAAACTTAAAACTTATAATAAAGAAAAACAAACTGGAGTATTTATGACAAATGAAATTTAAAAAATAATACAAAATGTTGAAATTGAAAAATTTAAAGCAGTAGTAATGGATAATGGTGCAAATCTAAGAGTTGCACAACATATTATACATGAAAAATATCCTTACATTTTAGATTTAAGATGTATAGTACATGCAATCAATTTAATTGCTTCTGATTTTGCGGAAATTGATCTAATCAAAAATATAATTTCTAATTGTGGTAGTATTATAGAATTTTTTAATAATTCACACGCTGCTCATGGATATTATAAACAACAATTACATAAAAAGTAGAGAAATACAATCTTATTGTAAAACAAGGTGTAATGCTTTATATAACATAACAGATTCTTTAGTATGGTCAAAACCTGTATTTTATAGGTAAAACAATTTATTTTTAAATTTATTTTTTTAAAAATAAATAATAATTTTTTATTTTATTTATTATTGTTATTTAGATCTTAGATAATCATCCAGAAGTAATTACAAATAGAAATGTTTTATCTTTACTTCAAGATGAAGAATTTTATTCTAAATATTATCAAATAGCATCTATTCTAAAACTAGTAAAAGAAATGACAAATATTCTTGAATCAAGAACTGCCAATTTANGTATAGTACATGCAATCAATTTAATTGCTTCTGATTTTGCGGAAATTGATCTAATCAAAAATATAATTTCTAATTGTGGTAGTATTATAGAATTTTTTAATAATTCACACGCTGCTCATGGATATTATAAACAACAATTACATAAAAAGTAGAGAAATACAATCTTATTGTAAAACAAGGTGTAATGCTTTATATAACATAACAGATTCTTTAGTATGGTCAAAACCTGTATTTTATAGGTAAAACAATTTATTTTTAAATTTATTTTTTTAAAAATAAATAATAATTTTTTATTTTATTTATTATTGTTATTTAGATCTTAGATAATCATCCAGAAGTAATTACAAATAGAAATGTTTTATCTTTACTTCAAGATGAAGAATTTTATTCTAAATATTATCAAATAGCATCTATTCTAAAACTAGTAAAAGAAATGACAAATATTCTTGAATCAAGAACTGCCAATTTAGCTGACTGTTTTATTGGATTAATAAGATTAAGTGCAAAAATTAATTAAATAAGAAATAAAAATTTATGGAAATCTATAATAATTTCCAATTATAATTGTTGTTTAAAAGAATTTATTAATAATATATATATTCTTGCATATTGGTTGCATCCATTATATCAAGGTAAAATTTAAAATTTTTTATTATAAAAATTATAATAAATTTCAAAAATACTAATTGATATTCTTTTTTTTAAAAAAAACTATAGATCTTGAATTAAAACAAGCAGTATTAAATAAAATATACGAAACTGCATCTATTATGTGACACAATTTAAGATATGATGAAACATTTTGTCTTGATATCTTAACAGAAATGAGAAGTTGGAAATGAAAATTACTACCTTATAATATTAATTATAATCATTTTAAAGAAACACCAATGAAATGGTGGCTAAGTACACTGGTCGAATGGAAAAAAATAGGACGGTTTTATTATGAATAGGATTCCGATTGATGGCTAAATTTGCTAAGATTTATTAAATATAGGCAGTCAATTTTTTCCGATTTATAAATAGGAATTTCCGATTTATGAATTTTCACAAATAGGATGTCCGATTTATGCATATTTATGCCATCAATAGGATTCTGATTTTTGTTCATTCGACCAGTGGTATCAATGTTGAAAATGATGAAACTGATCAATTACAAGAATTTGCACTATTATTATTTCTATTGTTCCATCTCAAACTGTTTGTAAACAAAATTTTTCAACACTTAAATGGTTTTTTGAAAAACGACGTATGAAATTAGCACTGGTCAAATAGAAAAAAATATGATGATTTTATCATGAATAGGATTCCGATTAATGGCTAAATTTGCTAAGATTTATTAAGTATAGTCAGTCGATTTTTTCTAATTTATGAATAGGAATTTCCGATTCATGAATTTTCACAAATAGGATGTCTGATTTATACATATTTGCACCATCAATAAGATTCCGATTTTTGTTTATTCGACCAGTGTAAATTTGTTACAGATTGAATCAATGGCAAAAATTAGATCTTATTATATTTCAAATTCTGAAAAAGAACTCAAATTTTATAATAAAAATATAAGCAAAAATGAAATATTGTTATTGTATTTACAAAACAAGAATTGAACATATAATTAGTTGTTATAAGTTTTAAAATTAAAAGTATTCTACTTACACTGGTCAAATGAACAAAAATCAGAATCCTATTGATGGCGGAAATATGCATAAATCGGACATCCTATTTGTGAAAATTCATAAATTGGAAATTCCTATTTATAAATCAGAAATAATCGATTGCCTATACTTAATAAATCTTAGCAAATTTAGCCATCAATCAGAATTCTATTCATGATAAAACTGTCTTATTTTTTTCCATTCGACAAGTGTTATTCAAAGAATTGAGTGTAATACAGAAATATAAATCTTTTGATACATTTAAAAATATAATCTGAAAAGGTTATATATTTACATAAAAATTCAATACAAAATTGCATTCATAATATTGTAATCATTTAATAATGAATGATTATTTATTATTTATTTATACTATTTATTAATTTATTTATTTATCTATATATCTATATCTGCATTTATTTTTCACATTTCTCTTCATAAAGTACAAAGTGATGTGAGTGTTTAATTTTCTAATAAATAAATGAGTAAAGAATAATTGAATAAAAATTTTTTTTAAGTATTTTGTAGTATGACATGAAGTAATTATAATAATACTAATGTGATGATGATTATGTGAATCTCCTCACAATTTTTCTTCTCGAAACATGTTTTACTACAGTGCAAAATTTAAGCGTTAAAGTATAACATTAAGATTGCATCATATTATGTCATCGTCATTATATTGACAAAACAAAATTTAACTTGAAAAAAAAAATCGAAGAAATAAAGGATTTTAAAATTAAACTTTGTATATACTATACATAGTAGTTCTTTATTTTATTATTTGTTGTATAATATAAAATGTTCTGAGATTCATTTTGAATGAAATAAAATTTAAAATTCTTTTTGTGTAATAAAAATTATAATTAAAAAAAATTCATGTTCATAAATTATATAATAATAATGATCATATTTCCCTCCATTTCGTATTTCATTTATTTTGACTAATAATAATTTATTATGTGATACAAAGATATTAAGTTGGAGCCATTTGTATTTTAAATTGTAGGACTTTGATTAATTTTTTTTTATTTTAAATATTATCAGTTCTGAAATAATAAAATTTCATAAATTACATTCCAAATAATAAATTTATTAGAAAAAACGTAATGAATTATATAAAAATGAATATGAAATAGTTAAAAATATCCACAGTTATTCAATAATTTATAAAAATAGCCATATTGTTAATAAAATTAATTTTAAAAGAAATAGTGAAGTTCAGAATGAGCTTAATTTTAATGAAATTTATAAATAATGAACTTATTAGCAAGTTTAACAATTATTCTAATATCACAACCTTATTTATTAAAATTATTATTGTAGATTTTCGTGAATAATAATAATTTTTGATTTTGAGCATTTACATTCTTAGATCTTTGTAATCTTATTTAGCAGTTGATTCTTTGAATATTTAAATTTACATACTCTTTTTCACTCCTCGATGTATTTCATTCCCGAAATTTAGATGTATAAAATATTATGTATGGATCTTTTTTTATTAAATCTAAACATTAATTCAAATTTCATATGTGAATGATAATATTATTAGAATACATATTAATTATTATATTTGGTAAAGTATTAGATAAGTGTGAAATTCATTTATGCTAATCATTGTTCTATGCTACGCTCCGGAAAGCTGATAACAAGTTGAAACTAATTAAAGTCACAGATTTTACCATATTTGGTTATCACTGATCGCACCTTATTTAGTGATGATCATCAATCAGAATATTCTAAACTTCTATTCTAGACCATTCCATGGATTATAATAATTTGCCAATCAGCAGAAATATATCACGAAAACTTTAAATATTCAACTTTTATTACCTTAGTTTGCTGGTTTGTTGCATTTATTTGTAACTTATTTTTTATTTTTTTTTTATTTTTTTTATTTTATTTTATCACATTAAGAGGGTGGTTTTCTAAATCGGGTTTTTACAATTCAAATTGTTCAGGTGGACCCTTTAAGTCTTGATTTTTTAAAAAGGGATTTCATGATTTATATGTTTCATTTAAATTTAATAAATTTAATATATATGTTTTATATCATTGTTTATTATAAATAAATTATCTGCAATTACAAATTTTATTAAATAAAATCTTTGGAACAATTACAAATATAATTCAAGAAATGCACATTCGAATCTAAGTTCTTTTTGACAAATACTCGATGAATTCATTACAATTAGTAATCATTGCAAAAATAGATCACTCTAAAAAATCTTCATTATTTGAAATAAATAAGGACTTTACTTCCTGCAATATACTTAACAGCTCACTTCACTTTTTTGCTTTTAATCCAGAATATTTTTTCTGAGATTTTCGCAAAGCTGTTTGAGAAGGGCCTCTATTTTCAATAAAATTTCAGCTTTGGTCATTTTATCTTCATTTTCTTGCGCATTCAATTCTTGCTTTGTAATTGGAATTAGCCTAAATAAAGGAGAATGATTTTTATTAATAAATACTTCTGTAATAAAATTTTGCCATGCGTGCTTTGCTAAAAATGAAAAATCCTTAAGGTCTTCATTCAATTCGAATTCTTCTAGACTTTGATTCACAAATTCAAGACTTCTCAGATGAATTCGAAATCTCTGACATTCTATAGTTGATTCTGGCTGAGTTCTTGGTCCGACCATTTGACAATCATTATACCCGATTACATTAAATAAGTTTTTTCGAAGCTATATTCCATTATTATTATAAATAAATTAATTAAAGAATGTTTAGGAACTTATAATTATTTAATTAAATAAAAATATTATAATACCTTAAAGAATTTTTTACAATTTCGCGCAGCGATTTGTCAATGACAGTGTTGCGGGATGGGAGGTATTAAAGTTTTTAAGATCTTGTTTATCTCTTCCAAAATAGCATCAAGCCCTTGATGCTGTTCATAAATGCCTGATCTAGAAACAACACTATTTTTTTCCACAATATCACGTATTTCTGGTTGAAGTCTCATCAATTGAACTTCATCAAAAACTTCTATAAGGCGATAAATAGGATGACGTCTTGCAGATCAAATAGGGGAAAACGCTCTTCTAGTGGCTTTCTTTAAAGAAGGATCATTGGTTCTAATATACCTGCCGCCCAAATTCGAAATCCAAGTGCCGAAATCCCAAATGCCGAAATTCCAAATCCCAAATTATAATTAGTATTTTTTGCCAAAATCCCAAATCGTAACTCCTAAATACTAGTAATTTGTGCATTTTGGAATCCCAAATCCCAAATTATTTGGGATTTGGGCAACACGTATAGGTTCTAATAGCCTTCTGATAGTTGATTATTGCTTGAAGATAAATAAATGTCTGATATAATAAAATTATTACTCATTAATAATGATACGCAAGTAGATGTTATTTTGCAAAAATGCATAAGTACCTGCTCAAATTTTATCTGGTAAAGTGAATCTTGCTGATCTTTCACCCAAGTAAGATATCCTCTAACCGACAAGTCAGAATGACTTTTCACGTATGGCCATATAAGTTCCATAAAAATTGTTTGACGATATATGTTGCAAATAGAATCCTAGGACTTATGATGATCAGCGCATTTCTTGAAATAGGCAAGTCGATTTTCTGTCCGATAGCCTTGACACGTCGCGAATCGTTTGATATTGATTTTCCTAATTTATAAAAAAATAAAAGTGATTTTATTCTTGAAATTAGTTTATTTTACAAGAAAGTAAACTTTATTCATAACAAACATTTCACATACCAGTTTAATTCTACAAATGCTCGAAGCATATTCATTTCTTCATGCAATTGTCCCAGTATGAGAACCAAAAAAGGAAACTTATCTTTCAACTTGGTCGTATAATGATACGGAACATCGTCACAAGCTACCGCTATCCACTTGCGAGTTCTGTCTTTAATACCTGATAATTTTTCTATGTGCAAAAGGACTTTTTCAATATTCGCAACTGAATTGGGATTAATGTTAATTGGATCAGGTACATAAATCTCAGAACATTAACTTCTTGATCGATAACGCGCTGCTGGGTAAGACTGATCCTATGAACATGTGTATCGCTTGGTTCATCATTAGTACTCTATGGTTTAAAAATAAAGAAGTTAGTTAATTGATCATTTATATTATTTTCGACTTCAGTTACTTTTTCCTTTTGAATTTCAGCTAATGTTGGCAATCATGCTCCACATTTTGGACATGTTTTCTTTTGGTTCTTAATATTTTGTTGGTCACAGCTAAGGCACATCTTCATATTGGCAATATTGGTTACTGTAGATGCTATAAGAGAATTGATAGTATTATTAGTAGATGATGATTTTTCTTTGGACAACAAATTAAGAACATCAGCAAGATACTTATGTAATTCTATATCAATGACTTCTTGCATTTGAGGGCTGACATCAAAAAGTTCTTCGTATTGTAATTTGTTAAGAGAATCATACATCCAAGGCAAATCAGTATGCTGAAGCTTATTTTGGGATGACATATTACACTGGTCAAATGAAAAAAAATAGGACAATTTTATCATGAATAGGATTCCGATTAATGGCTAAATTTGCTAAGATTTATTAAGTATAGACAGTCGATTTTTTCTGATTTATGAATAGGAATTTCTGATTTATGAATTTTCACAAATAGGATGTCTGATTTATGCATATTTACACCATTAATAGGATTCCGATTTTTGTTCATTCGACCAGTGTTAAAAGAAACGAAACTAGTAACAATGTGGTAAATCACTGTATTGAATCCTCGGTCGAGATAATTTTTTTGCCCTTGTTGTTCATTATCAAATGCAAGAAATAAAAGACCCTCGGGCAATGGCTCTTCATGTTTTGATAAGTCTTCTAGCCATTTTTGGAATTGAGAATAACTACCTGAGCTCGTAATATGATTATCAATATCGATAATCATCTTTGACTGTGTGATTGAGTACTTAATAGCTGAGATAGCAAGATGAACTTCCGAAACATACCTCCCATGATGTGCTCCATATACCAAATCAATTGCTGCTGCTGCCTTAAAAAGTTTCTCCTTGCTTAAAGTATCAGCATCATGATTGTTCTAAATCAGGGTTTCAATAAATTTAACAATCACCTGATTACATCTATTAAGCCATTCGCGTGGACTATATGCCATAAGACTCTCTACAGAAAATCTAGAATTATCCTGAATTAATAATTCTATATCTTCAAATAATAATTTATGTTCCACTTTTGCTATTTCAATAATCACATCAATATATTTTTGTTGAGTAGTGAACCTCGAATTCCACTGTTCAATAAGAATCTCATTATGACTACGTTGTTCATCATATAACTTTTTATGTTCGATCATATTATCATAAACTTTCTGTAATCAGTTTCTTAGATTATCTACTTCATTTTTTTTATCATTTATAGACTGCTGCATTTGTGCAATTTGATTATTAAGATCTATGATTAACTGTGATTTCTGTTGGTTTTCTACTTGCGTAATCTCCAGAAGCCTTCTAGTTTTGTTAAGTTCAACTGTTGGATCCATATAACCAACATGAACAGCTGGATTATCCTTATCAATATCGAGTCGAGTCTTTTTTCTTTCTTGCGTAGAACCTACAAGATGCTCGTAAAATTGTTTAGTTGAAATAATTTGATTATAATGCATCTGACAAATAAAATAGAATAAGATTTTAAAGATAAACTAGAAAGTTTAGGAATAAAATCATGATAATTTGCAAGTCGCCTAGCTGCCTCTGGGCTATACATGTTCCCAAAATTGATTTTGGATTTTTGAGATATTTCAACTTTTTGAGATTTATGCAAAATCTATTCTATATATAGAAATAAAAAAAGTACCCAGTTATGTGTATCTTCAATAAAAGAATAAATCTAGGTAGTCAAAAAATTTTGGGGTTTAAATAAAATAATTTCGTCTTCTATGAAAAACTATTTTGACTTTTTTTCCCAAAATACCAATTTCGGGACCCCAAAATAATTTTGCGTGCAAGTATATTCCGGGCTACTTGCATGTCGCCATTTTTGTATTTCACTCGTTTTACAAGATCTTAACCTGATTTCTCTATATTCCTTAACTAAGTCTGCAAATATACATTTCAGATCTTTTGCTTTTTGTTTTTTGTAATTAGACACTAAAAAAAGTCATTTAAAATATTGTTTTTAGTAACAAAATTAATTCTTCCTACTTAAAAAACAAAAAAAAAATCTTAATTTTAAGGTCTCATTTACTTTTTTTAAAACNTATACATGTTCCCAAAATTGATTTTGGATTTTTGAGATATTTCAACTTTTTGAGATTTATGCAAAATCTATTCTATATATAGAAATAAAAAAAGTACCCAGTTATGTGTATCTTCAATAAAAGAATAAATCTAGGTAGTCAAAAAATTTTGGGGTTTAAATAAAATAATTTCGTCTTCTATGAAAAACTATTTTGACTTTTTTTCCCAAAATACCAATTTCGGGACCCCAAAATAATTTTGCGTGCAAGTATATTCCGGGCTACTTGCATGTCGCCATTTTTGTATTTCACTCGTTTTACAAGATCTTAACCTGATTTCTCTATATTCCTTAACTAAGTCTGCAAATATACATTTCAGATCTTTTGCTTTTTGTTTTTTGTAATTAGACACTAAAAAAAGTCATTTAAAATATTGTTTTTAGTAACAAAATTAATTCTTCCTACTTAAAAAACAAAAAAAAAATCTTAATTTTAAGGTCTCATTTACTTTTTTTAAAACGGTTTATTGGGAGGGATTAATTAGGATTAATTAAAGTGAACATTTTATATTAACTATTCATATCGTTTAAACATCGAATGAATCATAGAATATATAAATTTTATTAAATTAAAAAAAAATGTATCAAAGCCAATCAAATTTACGAAGATTATTGTAGATCGTTCTATAAATCTATTCCTAATTTGGTAAAATCTGTGACTGAATTATGCCATAAGAAAAAATGAATTGTGCCATATGTCACAATTAATTGCAACACTTTTTTTGAATTACGACAGGTATCACTAGTGGGTATTGTAAATCTACATAAATTTACGTAATTTTTTTCATAAATTTATGGTTAAAAAAACTTCCTGATATTGGAATAATCAAATCAAGCCAAATTACAAGTTGATCAACTTGAAATCAAATCAAACCAATAACTTGAAACTTTTAAGTTGAACTGGTTCAGCTCCATCAATTTAGCTTGGACTTAACAACACTACTCAAGACTATATAAATTAATATTAACTTATTATCACATTATAAAGAAATAACCATCTTATATTTATATTTACATTTATTTATTTCAATTTAATATATAAAAAAATAATAAAATTGACAAAATATAAAAATGAAATTAAAAATTACAATTTTTTTAAAAATTTATAATATTTATAATTAAAGTTTTTGTCTTTTTTTGGCATTATTATCATCAGCAATATTATTATCATTATCATCATCTAATTAATAAAATAAATTAGTACCAATTTTCAATTTTTTTAAAAAATTATATAAAGAAAAGATGTTTACCTCTATTTCTTTTGTTATTGATATTACTATTATTATCATTATTATTNAAATATCTTTTTTGTTGATATAATATAAAAAATACTTACTTCTAAATTTCTTTTTATTAGTATTATTTGTAATATCAACAACAACATCATTTTCTTCTTCTAATAAATAAAATAAAATTAGTTCTAATCTTAAATTTGTTGATAATATAATAGAAAATATTTACCTCTAGTCCTCTTGTTAGTTTTATTGTTTTGATGATAATTATTATTGTTATTATTAGTTTTATTATTATTATTGTTATCATTATTATTATTGTTATTATTAGAATATGATTGATGTTTTTGTTGTTGCGATTGTTGTTGTAAAGGTTGGAAAAAATGCAACCTTGCTTTACACATCTTTCTAATCTCTTGTTGATATTGTAATAGCTCAGTTGGATTTTGTTGTTGTTGTTGTTTTTGTTGTTGCAACTATAAAAGAATTGAAATAAGTAAAAGAAATAAAAGAATTCTAATATTTAAATTCTAAAAAATGATGTTTATATACCTTCTGTTGCCGATTTTGAATCTTATATTGATGATAATTCTTTGGCAACTTGAGTTTTTCCCGCACCAATGAGGGTTGGAAGTACTCTTCAATATGAGATCTCCCAAATTGCTGTAAATAGTATTGGAGCTGTCGTTGCTCTTGTTGATGTTGATGTTGATTTTGATGTTTTGGTGGTTGCTGTTGCTGTGGTGGTTGTGGTTGCTGTTGTTGTTGCTGTTGTTGTTGCTGTTGCTGTTGCTGTTTTTGTGGTGATTGTTGTTGCTGTTGTGGTTGCGGTGATTGTTTTTTTTGTTGTTGTTGAGATTGTTCTTGATTTGATAAACCCATTTTTAAAATTTTCTTCGCAAAAAAAATATATTTAAAATGATAATAATTTGAATTCTCTTTAAGAAAAGTTAAAATTTTTAAAATTTTCGAATTTTTTGAATTTTTATCAATTGAATTTTTTTTCTATTCCCCCTTTTTTGCCTTGAAAAAATAATATCACATGAGTCAATTGCACATTGATATTTGTACCAAATTTAGTAAGAATGATTTGTTTTATACTTTTTATATAGCATGTTTTTTATAATTTATTTGCTTCTTATCAATTAATTAGTCATTTCACATGCTTTGTTTCAGTTGAAAAAAACAATCTATCTGATTTAACACATCAGAATAAGAATTAATGATTACTAATTATTACATCAGACTAATAATCAATAATTGTTAGCAAAAATTTTTCTGTGAAACTCATCTCACTAATCCGTATTTAGAAATTTTGACAATAGAATAAAGTTTTGATAATATGAGTACGATATTATATGTTATCCTTCATATGATTCTTAAATATAAAAAAAATTATTCATTTTCCCCTTAAACGGTGGTCACAAGTTACTAAAAATGAAGGCAAATTTGCCCGCGATTCACATGATATTCATTTTTATTGGAAAATATTTGAAACAGTTTTTTTAATAATTAGCAAACAAGTTTTTCAAAATAATTATTATGATTATTATTATGATTATTATTATTACAGCAAATATGTATTATAATTTTTCTAAATAAATAAGTAACAAAATATTTTAAATGGAAACGTATAATTTGCCAGGGGTCTTCGACTTATAATTTGTGGGATGCTGACTTGCACTATTATAATTTAACCCGAAATAGATATTGTGTAATAAAAGAAAATATTCTTAATTTAATTTTATTTATTTTAATAAAAAATAAGTTAATATGTCATCGATTACCATTGATATAATTTCATATTTCTCGTGTCCTGCTAAAATTGAGTTATTTACTAAATAATATTGAGATGAGAAAAAAAAGTGATAGTGTTAATTAGNAGGTAGATCATCCTAAACCAATGTTGCAGACTCATTCCCGATCCTCTAATCAACATGTATTACTTAACACAAATACTTTTATAACTAAGATTCCAGGTGCTGCAGACAATTGGAACATTTCGAAAGATATGATCATATTCCAATCATATGTCACCACAATATTCAATGGCACCTAATTCCCAATTAATTAGTCATCATTTCATTTGTAGTTTCTTATTTACTTTATTTATTTCATCGATAGCGTTGTGCTAATAATGTGATGGCACCGGTGACGGGAATGGAGATAAGATTTAGGTTGGTCTTTTGTTTTCACTATCATCAAAAGATGGTTCCAATTATGAAAACCAATAAATATGAATTAGTTATTTAATATGATCCATAAAACATACATTTCTTTACATAAATAAAAAAAAGAATTAGGATGATAAATTACTTATTAAAATAATATTAATATTAAAATTTGTTGCATAACTCAAATNAAAATATCGTATCTGACATTTTTTTTCAATAATTATTCATAATACACTAAAAAAATAATAATATCCTTCAAGGATGCCAAGCCACATCATCGAAATATTGTTGCAATTTATCTTAACAGAAGAAACTCAACCTTCTGATTATTCAAATATAATTAACAATATAATTTCATCAATATCGATAGCATTAATTAATTTAAATAATTAATATCCTTTCTACCTTTGCCCTTTAATTTATCTACGATTTCTAAATTCATTAAAATATAAATATAGTATTAAATAATAATTTGGAGTCTATAACTTAATTTTTGGCAATTTTATAGTAGTAAATATTAATGGTAGTCTATAGTTTATTTTTGAGTAACATATTAACAAATAAATTTTTTGTGATAAAATANAATATATTTGATATATATGACTGTTTATTATATTTATTACATTTGAAGCCATTTAATGAAAATGAAATATAACAATTTAAACGACAACATGACTAGCAAAAATAATTTAATTGATATAAAAATTAAAGTTAAGGTGGTAATTATTTTATTCTAAACAAATATACAATATTTATTTATTTTTTCTACTTAAATTTATAGTTAGATTGAATTACATTGTCATTAAAAATATATATAAATGTTCGATCAACAATATCAGCCTTCATACTATCAAAACTCTATTAGAATGATCCGATTCTCTTTGCATTCTAGTCCATAAAAAAATTACATCATCAATCTTTATTATAACTTTATTGAAATAAACTATGAATTTTTCTTCCTTAATTCTAATTAAAATTTCTCATTGATTCTTTCACACCAGGTTTATAACAAAAAAACTATTTCATGTACCTCATAGAAAAATGAATTTTTGTTAATATCACGATTTTCTCTTTAATTAAATATATTTGCATAAACAATAAGTATGATATAAACTATCTTAATTATTAAATAATATTATATAATACTTTTGCTTGTTTTATTCTTTTTATATTTCAATTTGATTTTTCAATTTTTTTAATTAATAAACAAGAAAAACAAGAAAGTGGAAAATGAAAATTTTTTAGTAAAAATGAAATTGTATTGTTGTCAAGTATCCAAATATTATTTTCGATAGTTCAGATTGCTTCTTTTCCGGAATCTGTCAATATGATGATGAAAATTGTTATTATCATTATGATTATTAAATCTGAAAAATCCACCAATAATAATGGGAATATCATGATCACATGTGCAGTATTTTATGTTATGTATATTATCAGATAACATATATAAATTTCTAAATAAAATGTACATTTGAAAAAACTTATCCGCAATATTGATTACTATGAATAACCCTACTGAAACACTAATAACGCAGGCCCTTCTAACTCTAACAGAACTTATTTTATTGATTTCATTCTCGTCAATTATACTATGGAATAAAAATCGTTGTGCTAAAAAAATAACTTAATTAATCAATCATCAGTAATCATCAGTTTAAATCCAGAAGCTCTTAATAATATAATATATTTTTCTTGGTCGTTACCTCACCTCATTATATTAATATTTGTATCAATTTAAAATATATAACAATCTGTTATATAGATTTACTGATTTTGAATATTTGTTTGTATATTCTTATCATCCAATTTATTTGATATATTCAATATATTCAGTTTGTACACTTTCTATAATAATGTGCATAATATAGAAATAGATGCACATGTTGGAATTTTTATTTTAATAAAAAGCTAGGCATTATTTTGTAAAGTAATTGCACATAGATTATTTGGTGTATTTTAACTATTAATATTTGTAATATCGCTGATCGTACCTTAATATTTTATCAAATAATTAAATAAGTTATGAATGATAAAAATAAGTAAATTAACATGAATGTTGTATTTTTAAAAACTTTTACCTTATTATATGAATAAATTTCGTATCCTAGGATTCTTTTATCCTTCATGTTGTAGAACTAGAATTAGCCAAATTATAAGTATGAAAATTAATTAAATAACATTAGAGAAGATTAAAACTAAATTTAAAAAATATATTTAAACAATTTGACATATAAAGTAAACAAATCAAAGTCTACATATTAAATTTTTCATTTTTTTTTCATTTTTTCCTTATTGAATGGTTTTATATCTTTAATATCTTTAATAAATAAATAATAATTTGGTTAATGACATTCACATTAGTGACGTCACAAATCAAGTTACTAATGCAAGCAATTCACTTGATTTACCGTTTAAGGAATGAGAAAAAGGAAGGTGCATAACGAATCCTTTATTGAGGATAGGTAGACCTTAATCCGGAAGCTACTGTTGCGTACGAAATAACCTATTTCCAGATTAATTTGTGTATATGCAATGCCAAATGTTTTTTCAAATGTCAATCCCACCAGTAAAAATTAACAAATGTTTCATTTGACATCACAAATATAATCTTTCAAAAGATTACTTGTTTGCGATGACTACGCAAGTATCGCCAAAGTCCCCTCGTGCCAGCGGTCTCACATCTACTGACAAGAATAAAATAAAAAACAAAAACAAACAAAAACAAAAACAAAAACAAAAACAAANTAAATTTCTAAATAAAATGTACATTTGAAAAAACTTATCCGCAATATTGATTACTATGAATAACCCTACTGAAACACTAATAACGCAGGCCCTTCTAACTCTAACAGAACTTATTTTATTGATTTCATTCTCGTCAATTATACTATGGAATAAAAATCGTTGTGCTAAAAAAATAACTTAATTAATCAATCATCAGTAATCATCAGTTTAAATCCAGAAGCTCTTAATAATATAATATATTTTTCTTGGTCGTTACCTCACCTCATTATATTAATATTTGTATCAATTTAAAATATATAACAATCTGTTATATAGATTTACTGATTTTGAATATTTGTTTGTATATTCTTATCATCCAATTTATTTGATATATTCAATATATTCAGTTTGTACACTTTCTATAATAATGTGCATAATATAGAAATAGATGCACATGTTGGAATTTTTATTTTAATAAAAAGCTAGGCATTATTTTGTAAAGTAATTGCACATAGATTATTTGGTGTATTTTAACTATTAATATTTGTAATATCGCTGATCGTACCTTAATATTTTATCAAATAATTAAATAAGTTATGAATGATAAAAATAAGTAAATTAACATGAATGTTGTATTTTTAAAAACTTTTACCTTATTATATGAATAAATTTCGTATCCTAGGATTCTTTTATCCTTCATGTTGTAGAACTAGAATTAGCCAAATTATAAGTATGAAAATTAATTAAATAACATTAGAGAAGATTAAAACTAAATTTAAAAAATATATTTAAACAATTTGACATATAAAGTAAACAAATCAAAGTCTACATATTAAATTTTTCATTTTTTTTTCATTTTTTCCTTATTGAATGGTTTTATATCTTTAATATCTTTAATAAATAAATAATAATTTGGTTAATGACATTCACATTAGTGACGTCACAAATCAAGTTACTAATGCAAGCAATTCACTTGATTTACCGTTTAAGGAATGAGAAAAAGGAAGGTGCATAACGAATCCTTTATTGAGGATAGGTAGACCTTAATCCGGAAGCTACTGTTGCGTACGAAATAACCTATTTCCAGATTAATTTGTGTATATGCAATGCCAAATGTTTTTTCAAATGTCAATCCCACCAGTAAAAATTAACAAATGTTTCATTTGACATCACAAATATAATCTTTCAAAAGATTACTTGTTTGCGATGACTACGCAAGTATCGCCAAAGTCCCCTCGTGCCAGCGGTCTCACATCTACTGACAAGAATAAAATAAAAAACAAAAACAAACAAAAACAAAAACAAAAACAAAAACAAAAACAAACAAAAAACAAACAAAAATATATCTATAACTGCTCGGGGTATCGCAAAGGTTTTTTTTGATTCTAATAAAATATGCTTACTTTGACAGATTTTTCTTGTTGTGTATCCAGAATAATCAGCTGGAAAATTTTCTTTAGCCATTAGATTAGATAAACAATATCTTTGATGGTTTCCATTCCTAATATACTTCATTATTCTGCAAAAAATAAAGTTTCACCTAAATTTGAGTAACGCATCTAACTTATTCGGAAGTCATGTTTTTTTAAGGCTAATGCATATAAAATTAAAACAATCAAAAAACTTACATTAAACATTCTCAAGGATCAAATTCGAAATTTTCGTGATGCGACAACCAGTGAATTGCAAAGACAGTTATAAAAGCTCACCCAGATTCAAAACTGAAAAAATTGCACAATTAATTGTTTGTTTAGGATTTGTATCTTCTATTTGTACATTGTATATGCATATACATATTCCAACTTCTTTTTTCATCAATTCTATCAATGCAATTCCATCAATCCAAGGGTGAATAGAAGAATGCAAGAATGGATCATTAATATTCTCAAAAAATTAATAAACAAAAATGTTATGAAAAAATGTAAATACCTGTGAGAATTATTTTAAAAGATGAAATCAATGTTTCATCATCCTACAATGGTTGAATATATAATCAGTACAAATGAAATCAAAACAAGCAATTAGCAAATTATTTTGTTGAAAATAAAAAAAAAATAGACGAGCATTCAATAGTTCACTTACATAATAAAAATTATCTGCACCTTCGTTGAAAATCATATAAAATAAGAAAATATTGGTTAAATAAGATGTTAATAGAAATATAAATCATTAATAACAGATAGAATCGTATATAGAAAAAAATGGTAAAAATAAAAAAATCGTTAGTTTTTGCAAAATATTTATTAAATATAAATCAAAATATTAGTAGTAAATAATAATATTGAAATAAAATTTTGTGTAGTCGAAATCAGAAAAAGAAAATTCNAGTTATAAAAGCTCACCCAGATTCAAAACTGAAAAAATTGCACAATTAATTGTTTGTTTAGGATTTGTATCTTCTATTTGTACATTGTATATGCATATACATATTCCAACTTCTTTTTTCATCAATTCTATCAATGCAATTCCATCAATCCAAGGGTGAATAGAAGAATGCAAGAATGGATCATTAATATTCTCAAAAAATTAATAAACAAAAATGTTATGAAAAAATGTAAATACCTGTGAGAATTATTTTAAAAGATGAAATCAATGTTTCATCATCCTACAATGGTTGAATATATAATCAGTACAAATGAAATCAAAACAAGCAATTAGCAAATTATTTTGTTGAAAATAAAAAAAAAATAGACGAGCATTCAATAGTTCACTTACATAATAAAAATTATCTGCACCTTCGTTGAAAATCATATAAAATAAGAAAATATTGGTTAAATAAGATGTTAATAGAAATATAAATCATTAATAACAGATAGAATCGTATATAGAAAAAAATGGTAAAAATAAAAAAATCGTTAGTTTTTGCAAAATATTTATTAAATATAAATCAAAATATTAGTAGTAAATAATAATATTGAAATAAAATTTTGTGTAGTCGAAATCAGAAAAAGAAAATTCCGTAGGCAAACAACAATAGAGAATTGGTTGTTAGTATAAATAAAATTATTAATAAAAAAATATAGAAATGTTAGTAGTAATCGTAAAAAGAAACAATCAGTCTGAATCAAAATCAGCAGTATTAAATAGGAGTAATAATAAATAGAAATCATTATTATAGACTTTTTGTTATAGATAGAAAATTGTTAGTTAAATAGTGATAATAGAATCGTTAAAAATAAAATAGATCGAATTATTCGTTATACAAAAAGATTGCAGTTAACAGTTGCGTTACCAGTGTTGAAGCCATGCATATTTTAGAGAACCGTCAACATCTTCCTGAGAATTAGAATGGATGGAATAATCTATTTTTTTGTCCTGTAATAAATGAAATCGAAAGAAATGATATTATTTTTTTAAAAAAAATGTTCAGTTTTCCCAAACATTAATGTAATTTGACTTTTAAAATATTAACAGTTCATACCATTCCATTATCTTGACAGGTAATTATAGGTTCACGTATAGAAACTTGAATAGACAGATTCAAAAGTAACATCAACCAGTAGCCATTTGACTTTATTGTCTTGAATTTCATATCCTTCATGTGGAATAAAAGAACATTGAAGTTTGGATGTCAGATGAATTTACACTGGAACCTTAAAAAAGATAATATAAAAATAAATATATTATAATAAATAATAATAAAATAATTACCATGACCATGTCATTTGAAATGATCTATCCAAATTATTACCACGATGTTTAAGATTGTCCACTTCTTTCTTGGTTTTGTTGGCTCACAAATGATAAGTAAATATAATCATATCAGCTGTCTTGTTTCTTATTAAGATTTCAAATATATTAAATAGAAATATGAATTATATTTATTTCGATGTCAAATAAAAAAACAAACTTTTTTATGATTTATTAATTTATTTAATTTTTTTTATCATACCTCAATTACAATACAAACTTCCAACATTAATTATAAGTTCTAGCGAAGCAATTAGCAACATTATCTTCAAATTTAGTTTTGTTTTCTGATGTTGCAGTAATCTAGAAACAACATCTTGAAGTTGGTTTTCCTTGATAAATGATCTCTACCAATCATCTCTTTCGGGAGTTTGATAACTGGAAATTCTATAATCATAATTTTTTCATATAAACAATAAGAACTATTCTTCCCATATTTATGAAATATAAAAGAAATAACGAACAAGTTCAATACCTTTTTCCACGTGAATAGATTGACAATATCCTTGCCTTGCTATTAAGAGTCAAAGTGAGGTTAAATCTTTCATGAATCTTTCTTCAATACTGGAGGTGCATCAGAAGTTATATTCATATCATAATAAATAATATTTTCCCGTGGAAGTAATGTTACTTCAAAAAGATTTGAGACATATATCCTTTTTCCTAACTCAAGCTTCTCATAATCACATGACCAAGGTATTGTTCAAAAAAAATTAATAGTTTTGCTAGAAAACATAAATAAATATCATGTTAAATGGCGAAAATATTAATGAGAAACAAATAAACCAGCAAGAAAATAGAAAAAAAATAAATTAGGCAGACAAAAGTGACAGTTGAAATCTTCGAAATCGTGAAGCCCTCTCATATAGAACGACTAAAAATATCATCAATAATTGAAAAGTAACTATTTTATACTAACTGATATTATTTAAATTATAAAAACAATATAAAAACAATATAGAAACAATATAAAAACAATAATTACCTTTAATATTCCATCGGTCAAAGTTTTAGAGAGTCTTAAAAGAAGAGTTATTTTTTAGGAAGGGGGAGGTATGTTTAATCACGTTATACATAAGATCTAAGATCAGTATAATCTAAGATTAGCATAATCTAAGATCAGCATAATTGATTCATCTTTTGATTTACTATTGTCACAGGAGTACCTGTTTGCTATAAAAATTAGGAAGACATTCGCCTTTGTGCCATCTCTACCAGAACCGGGGTTTTCCCACAAACAGACAATTGATGCTAAGGTTATTGGGCCCTTAGTTGGATTTGAACGAAACATTTTTGTTTCTCATTACACAAAAGAGTACAAATTGTTCGCATAAACTGATTTAATTTTTAAGATTTCTACGATATATATTAAATAAGTATTGGGTTATTAAGATTGGAAAGCTATAATATTATGAAAAATTAGTTAGACGATTAAATTAAATCTTATTATTGTGAATACTTGGTTTATATTTTCTTTAAAAAATTTAGATTTTCTTATATTTTTTTTATTAATTAGCTGTTCATTTCAATATATTCTCTATATCCCTATTTTCTTAAATAAAATTAATTTTGAAAAATATTTATATTTATTTTGTTGTCAAGTTTTTTATATCTCATTATATTTCATTCTATAATTATTGTTTTTGCACGTGATGAATTATCAAGAAAAGTAGAAAATTATGATCGAGAAAAAGGTAAAAAGGAGTTAATTAATGATATCATGTTGTTAGTTTGGATGATTTGACACATCGACTACATGTTAAGAAGAAGTTGAAATCTAGAATAAGGTTGAGTATTGGTATCAATTTTCTAGATTAAGTCTTTTTTTTTTTTTTAATTCGAAAGAATTCAGATGCGAGTTGTATAGTCACAATTATGTCATCGAAATTTGGAATTATAGTATTACGTTTTACTGTGCATAGATTGTAAGAATAATGCACAAAAAACTTACTTTTTTTTTTTCTCATGAAAAAAAAAGATATTCAAAATTCACTTTTTCTACGTTTTTTTTATTTTTATTTATTTATTTCACTTTTCACTTTTCACTTTTTTTCCGTTTTTCCTAATTTCTAATCTTTGAGTTTTTNGATTTAATTTTTAAGATTTCTACGATATATATTAAATAAGTATTGGGTTATTAAGATTGGAAAGCTATAATATTATGAAAAATTAGTTAGACGATTAAATTAAATCTTATTATTGTGAATACTTGGTTTATATTTTCTTTAAAAAATTTAGATTTTCTTATATTTTTTTTATTAATTAGCTGTTCATTTCAATATATTCTCTATATCCCTATTTTCTTAAATAAAATTAATTTTGAAAAATATTTATATTTATTTTGTTGTCAAGTTTTTTATATCTCATTATATTTCATTCTATAATTATTGTTTTTGCACGTGATGAATTATCAAGAAAAGTAGAAAATTATGATCGAGAAAAAGGTAAAAAGGAGTTAATTAATGATATCATGTTGTTAGTTTGGATGATTTGACACATCGACTACATGTTAAGAAGAAGTTGAAATCTAGAATAAGGTTGAGTATTGGTATCAATTTTCTAGATTAAGTCTTTTTTTTTTTTTTAATTCGAAAGAATTCAGATGCGAGTTGTATAGTCACAATTATGTCATCGAAATTTGGAATTATAGTATTACGTTTTACTGTGCATAGATTGTAAGAATAATGCACAAAAAACTTACTTTTTTTTTTTCTCATGAAAAAAAAAGATATTCAAAATTCACTTTTTCTACGTTTTTTTTATTTTTATTTATTTATTTCACTTTTCACTTTTCACTTTTTTTCCGTTTTTCCTAATTTCTAATCTTTGAGTTTTTATTACAAATAATAACCTTTATTTTTTTTCTTTTTCATATCTAATAGGACAACGATATTTGAGGTAGGTTTGGAAGAAAAAAAAAGAAAGATAATTTAGAAGACTGTGGATATACTAGGATTAGATGGGTGTTTTTCTATTTTTTCTATTTTCCTGTTGTTTATGTTGTGTTGTTTGATGCTGACAGCGGTGTATAGGGCTATGTGTTGTCTCTCTATTATTAGTAGTTTCTTTACGCAAACTGGAAACCAAGAAAAGGTGATTCTAATGTAAGCGTTTTATAATTAATATCATAGGAAAAACGGGAAAAAATCCTTTATTTGAAGTATCTAGATGTAAATAGTAGCACGTTATTTTATTTTTCTTTAATTTTTTTTTGATATTTGTGCAATATAAGAATGAATACATAAAAATTAATTATCATGTTTTTTTTAAAGATGTAACATTATAATAATAATAAATCTTGGTTTGAATTCTTGAATTACTTCATCCCAATTGCATTTTTTTTTGAAATGAAACGATTATACAGACTGTTAATTACTCCATATATTTGATGTAAATAATGTATACAGTTTTCTATTAAAGATCAGATGATTTACTTGAATCCGTTCATGAAAGTTGAAATCTTTGACAACTTCTTTAATTCTATGTTTTTTATTTCAGGACTAAGTACATTTATCCATCTCTCACGACATTGAATGTCAATACATATTATTGTATTCGTCCTGTAACGTCCATATATTGAGACTGCATTTTTGATCCTCCTTTTTCCATTGTCCACATTGAATTGTGGGATTGGTCCATCGATATTGTCCTGTAATGTTACAAAGATAATTGATGAATGATAATAAATTGAATAATAAAATATAATGAAGAATTGGATTAAATACAAATTAAATATAAAAGAATCAATTTATAATCAAAGTTGATTCGAACATTTTTCTCTTCACAGAGATCAATAGCTTGAGTTAATATTTCATCTTCCTCTTTTATCTATTTTCTAAAAATTTAGAGTAAAAAAACTATACAAATCAACACTTTAATTTATAATAAAATTTTATTTATAATAGAAAAAAAACACTACTTCTTAGGCTACTATGGAATTGAGAATATATTTTATAAAACTTATTTAAAATATATTCAAATTCCTTTAATGTCTGAGTTGAAATCATCTTTTATTGGAATTGTGATCTCCTATTTAATAAATAAATATTATTTGGTTGTTTTTACATGATATTTTAAATAAAATATTAATAAAGCTATTATATTCAAATGAAATTTGTTGGCAAGAATTTCATAAAAGTCATTGGTGAAAAGAAAGAAATTATATAATGCATTTTGAGCTTTTTACAACAAAATGAAATGATATCTCTGATTTTTTCCATTATATTAAAAAACACCCTTTATCAATAAATATTTATTGTAAAGAAACTTTTAAAAAGTAAAGTAAATTATCAATTGGTATTACTAATAATCTTACACCGTGAAAGATTTAATTTGTAAGTATTGAAAAATTCTTATCAGGTAAAAATGAATGAATATTATCATTCTTCACAATAATCTTTATTATAAAATAAATTTGAATGTGATTTAGAAGTTGTACTTTTAGTTGAAAAATCATAATTTGTAATAATATATTTATAACACATTCCATCAATGATTCAATTGCAAGTTTGTTGGCTTCATACAGGTTGACCAAGAATTTGAATCCATTTTAAATTTGCACCTTTTCTACTTTAGGACAAGAATTATGCAGCGAATGTAAATTTAATATTGAGAGTTTGATGAATTATTGTAATGACAAGGAAGAGTAAAGTTAGGAGCAAAAAAATATATAACGTGAACTATTATAAAATTTAAAAATTCTGATGAGGAGTATTTTTTTTTATGCTAATATGAGTATTATTTTTTATTAAGAATTTTTTTTTTTTGTATTAACTCGCGATCTGTGAAAGAAGTAAACTGATAAGTCAAAAAGTGAAATCAGCGTTTGCCTTATAGTGAAGTTATGAACCATCGAGAAAAGAACATTTTTTATTTTTATAAATTTAAAGTTAGGTTACAAAGTACGGATTTGTAATTACAGTTTGATGCTTCAATGCTTTTAACTTTGTGTAATTATTCAAAAAATTTATTTAACTAGGGTTCATAAATAATTAATTCCCAAATTTTACTAATTAATTTGTTTACTTCTATTGTCACAGGAGTGCAGAGTATTTCGAACAATTTCTCAAATCAGTCTCACAGTTTGCATCACACAAACAAATAATAATACGCTCTATCTGCCAGTAGGTCAAGCAATCAATCGATCTAAACTTGCCTATCTCGAAACAGATAATAAATATATAATAAATAATAATAACAATCAAATAATAATCAATTAATCATGAAGGCACAGTGAGTAAGGTGGAGTAAAAGTAGTAACGCAGTATCAAACAATATTTAATAATATTTCGCAATATTACGACACAAAGTATAAGTTTATTAAAATATAAAATATAAAGTTTTAAAAGCAAAGTATCATTTAACAACAGAAATATTACAGCGTGACGTATCTTTCCTGTTCCTGAATGAAGTTTACTTTTCTATATAATATTTATTAAAGTATTTCGAATTATTCTGAATTATGTCTAATTAATTAATTAACTATTATATTCTAACTTCTCACTTCCGACAACAGTCGTATTTATACTTTCTCTTTTGTTTACACTTCATCTTTGTACTTCATATTTCATCCTTTGTGCGCCATCCTTCATCCTCGCACGATATCCTTCATCCTCGTACGATATCCTTCATCCTTGTACAGCATTTCTCATCCTTCATCCTCGTACAAGGATGACAATCACCTGAAAGTTCATCTAGTGTCACAAAATGTTATCCCCCGTGACATTTCACCTGATTACCAATTTACTTCGCCACANTAATCAATTAATCATGAAGGCACAGTGAGTAAGGTGGAGTAAAAGTAGTAACGCAGTATCAAACAATATTTAATAATATTTCGCAATATTACGACACAAAGTATAAGTTTATTAAAATATAAAATATAAAGTTTTAAAAGCAAAGTATCATTTAACAACAGAAATATTACAGCGTGACGTATCTTTCCTGTTCCTGAATGAAGTTTACTTTTCTATATAATATTTATTAAAGTATTTCGAATTATTCTGAATTATGTCTAATTAATTAATTAACTATTATATTCTAACTTCTCACTTCCGACAACAGTCGTATTTATACTTTCTCTTTTGTTTACACTTCATCTTTGTACTTCATATTTCATCCTTTGTGCGCCATCCTTCATCCTCGCACGATATCCTTCATCCTCGTACGATATCCTTCATCCTTGTACAGCATTTCTCATCCTTCATCCTCGTACAAGGATGACAATCACCTGAAAGTTCATCTAGTGTCACAAAATGTTATCCCCCGTGACATTTCACCTGATTACCAATTTACTTCGCCACACTATCACAGATCACGAATTAAATATTATTAGAACGTAAAAACATAAAAATATTTGAAGGATATGATTTAATTTTTGGAAATTGAATTTAACAAAGGGATCTTTATGAACATATTCGAAAATAACCATGTATGCTCTATAAAAATAAAAATAAACAAGTTAGTAATTAATAATATAATAACATCTAAATATTAAGCATAATATTTAATTTCATTAAACTCTAAAAATATAAAAATAATTAACGGTAAATTCTAATTCTAATTCTAATAATAGAATAAATAAATAATTAATTTGATTTAATATACTTCATTTATTAAATTATCTAATGTAAGTTTATCGTTTAAATAAACATTTTTGAGAGAACAGTTTTTTTGAGAAATTTGCATTCTGAATTCGAGAATTGATGAAATGGGATATTTATTTTTGAAAAGTATCTTCAATAATTAAATTATCCATCCAGGTTTTCATCCTTTTTCGTTTGTTTTTTTTTGTTAACAAATTCAAAATTATAATGAATCGGGTTAATGAATATGCTGATATATTTTGTTCGTCACACATTACATATACATATATTGAAGGTCAAATTATTTAACATTTTAATCTATTATACAATATTAAATACATTTTGCGAAAGTTTTAAAGAAATAAAATTTAAATATTCTTTATTTAAATTTAAAAAATTGAAATCCTTGTTAAATATCTTTTGATATATAACGTAATTTTAAAGATTGTCAGGGTAGTTCGAATATATTTTAAAAAACATGTGTATGCAGTATGGCACATTATACGGCATATAATGCATTACATGGCATAAGGCACGTAATGCGTCATACAAAACATCATTCGGCATTCGGCATACGGCACATTCTCATGCCGTCTATCATATAGGTGTCGTAATCCAGCATGTTCATATGTCACCCTAATAATTATAATACTAAAAATATATAATATTATTTTACAAAAACATAATAATTATTATTATTTTACTAATAAATTCACAAAATAAAAAATGGAAAATAGAAATTATTAATTAAAATATCTTTCAATGATTAATTGGTTCACCAATATTAAGTTAAGATTTCAACGAAACTCATTCTTCTATACTTGTATTTTAAAAAATAATAAGTACTTACATATTTTTAAAGTCAAAAAAATATATATATAACAAATTTTAATTCTTTCAGACAGTAACGAAAATTCTTGACGTAAAAAAAATTTTATCGCGAGATTATGAAATGTGCACAAAAAAATGAATTTCTGCAGAGAGTTGACTACAACATAGAAAAGTTAATTTAAAACAATAATTATTAATGTAACAAACATAAGTTGAATTTGAAAAATAAGACATTTTGCATTGTTTATTTTGACCAGGGCCATATTTACTACTATTATCACCATCTTCTCCTATTAAATTCATTATCATAATTATACCAATCTTCATCTATTAAATTCATTATCATATTATTATTATTATCATTATCATATTATTATTATTATCATTATAAAATTTAAATTTCTTCAATCTTTTTTTTTACCGCAACTTCATCCAGTGAAAAATTTCAATAAAATAGAAATTTATTTTAAAAATATTATAGTTTACATCCACATTAATCATTTGCTGTCATTATTGTAGTTGTCGGACATATAGATGCATTGGCGAGTGAGCATCACCATAGTATTCTTATTATAGAGAAATTCCATCCACATAATTATTTTTTTTGTCATATCATCATTTCCATCATTATTGTTATTATTGTTGTTATCATCTTCATCATCGTTACTACCATCAAGTTCTTTTTCTTTATTATCGAACCGAAACCAAAATTTAAAAATTTGTCCACTTCATATCTATTATTATTATTTTGTATATATTAGAAAAAATTCACCAAATTCCGTAATTTAGACCATCGCGCAATTATTAGAATACAATACAATATGATAATTCACTTTTAATCACATTGATTTATTAAGCATTTCCAATTAAAAGACGTCAAATTATATCATATGAAATATATTTATTATCGTTAAAAAGATAGATATAATATTGAAAAGTAAAATAAAAAAAATAGTAAAATAATATGATGGAATAAAAAAAATGAAAAAATAGAAAAAAAATCTTTAACAATTATAAAAAAATTTCGCGAGTTTTTAAAGGTAATAAAAAAAAATTCAAAGAATCGTTCAAGCACGAGAAGTAATTGCATCCATTATAGCTTTACATAGTTCATCAGCTGCATTAGGATTAGATAACTAAAGAAAACACATTAAAATACGATTAAATATAAGAAATAAAAATATAATAAAAAGTATAATAAAATTATAATTATAAAATTACAAATTACAAACCTTAATTGCAAGATGAACGAGTTTATTACCCTCAAATGTGGTTAATTTTACAAATTTCTCCTGCTTTTCAACATGCATTCCAGTAAATAATGCAATATTTAGGATAACTCTTAAAACGTTATCTGCACGCATAACTATAAATTTATTATAATTTTTTAATATCGAACTCATAATAATGGTCGATAAATAAACAAATTTATATTGAAAGTTTACCTAAACGTGGCACTTTTTCATTGTTTTTTGAATAGTTGAGTCTTAGGGTTCCGACTCCTCTTTCTTTCCACTGCCCATCCATCCAATATAATTTCGCTCGAACTATATGTTGAGCAATTTCATCTTCTTCCCCAGTTAATACTAAATAAATTAATATAAAAAAAATATTATTTATTTTTTATTATTATTATTACATTATTATTATTATTGCTATCAATGTTTTTACCTTCTTGTTTTTGAAGTAAAGTTTTAATATCCGCTCCAAAAGGAACTTCTTCTTTCGCACCGCTTTCCTTATCATCATCGTTCTTGTTCTCTTCTTCATCTTTGTCATTTTGTGAAGTTTGCTCTTCGAAAATTGAAAAATTTGGCTTTTGGGAGCTTAATTTGTTAGCAAAACTTCCCGTTGATGCATTGTTGGTGTATTTGGTGCCAGATCCAAATACACGTTTGTTTTTAAGTGAGGTAGTAAATCCACTTGTTTTCTGTAGAGATCAAGTAAAGATCATATTTTATTTAAGAATATTCAAAATTTAATAATTTAATTTATTTGAGATTTAAAATCGTGAATTATTTACTTTAAATTTATTATTAGACACATTTAATGTCTCTTGTCTTTGCACGATACTTTCAGTAGTTCTCTCGATTAAAATTTTTTTACTTGGTGGTGTCCACAAATCAGAAGGAGATAGCGATCTTTCTCTTTTCATGTCTATTAAAGTTGATAAAATATATAATTTATTCGATTTAAAATTTATTTTTATTGATTATTTTTAAAATTATTAGAGAAATAATATATGGGATGCGAGATAGAAATTATCAAACCTAAATATTATTAATGTGAATAATAGTGGTAGTGGGGGGAAAAAATGAAAACTGATAAAAATCAATCCTTTTTATGTTTATTCGATTCCTCTCTTATTTTTTTATTTATTTATTATTTCTTTCACATTAGATAATTTTTTTTTTTCATTTCATTTATTATAATTATTCTTTTGTTCTATTTTTGTCAACTGATGTAATCATTTTATTATTTCACATTATCATTTTCCTTTTTTATTTTCCACGATAATAATATGTAGATCATATTAAATATATCGTATTAGGTAAAATATTAAATTCTACTTGCAATATATTATGCAATATGTGGCGTGATCTTATCTTATTATAAATGTGTTCTCTGATAAATATTATATAATTTTATATTAGATTAGTTAATTTTGAAAAGTGAAACAAATATATATTTATAATATTGTTAATTATGTAATTCATTGACAACAATACAATAATAAAATTACATAAAAATATTTGTTAATGATGCTGACGAACCATATTTGGAATTTTTTTGTGTATTATCCCGAATAACAATTATAAATCTACTTAAAAATTTTTTTTGTGAAATAAATCATGCATATTTTATTGTGTTGAGGCATAATGCTTTTTTTAATATCATTTGTATAGTTAGTTAGAATTAATAATATTTGTAAAATTTTTTGTTTCTATCTTTGTTAAACAGGAGTTATGTGCAGTTAAGAATCACAATTACATTTAGCAAGAAAATCTAAGATATAAGATATAACAAATTTATACTAAAGATTCTTTTTTAACAATTGGAATTTATACGAAGAATATAAAGAGAATATCCGGAAATTCTAAAAATAACCAACATTGTATATAATGACCATATATTGAACTAGGAAATGGGAACTGTTACGAGTTCGGAGCAAATCATTTTATTTTATTTTATTTTTTGATATATTATTGGATTAAATAAGCCACGTGATAGTACAAGAATCACATGTCGTGACAATGATGTCCTATGCTATGCTCCGGACAATTATACTTCTATTTCTCCATCTTCCTGTAAGATCTTTAGCTTCAACAAACTTCTAATTTATGATCTTCATAATGTTCTCCGTGCACATCTAATATTTCCGATCGATCTAATAAAATAAGTTAAGATATTGAAAAAATAAAGAAATATTATAATTCTAATCAATGTAATTTTAATAATTCAACAAGTAATAAATGAAAATAAAATTTTACAAATAGTAAAAAAATATTTTTGACAACATAAATAAGTGAAATCGAGAAATACTTTTCATCGATAATCAAGATATTTTATCCTATCCATAAAAGTATTTAAATATATAGTAGATTGAAATTATTCTTTTGTCAATTATTATTTGATTCATATAATTTAATAATCACTATCGATTTATTATTATTATGGACAGTTTAGTTATTGTTCTCAATATTAAATATTAAATTTTAATAATACAGAAAAAATTTTTTTTATATTTCTGATTTTTAAATTTATTTATTATTAAATGATTATAAATCCAAAGAATTCAATAGAATTGCGTAATTTTACATCATTCTCTCGAAATATTGATTAAATATTCAAATCTTTCGTCACACCTTTACATTATTTTATTTTACTATTTCTTTTGAATTTTAAATTTTATTAGGTTGTTGCACTGGAATTATAAAGTATAGCTTTTTATGTAATAATTTAATTTAATAAATCATTATTTTAAAAAATATAATTTTCTTTTTTTTTTAACTTTTGTAACAGACAATCGAAAATTAAAATTAAGTGCTGATAATCTAATATGTGTAGTCATTCTATTTAAAGAAAAAATGTTTATTACTATCAATAATCTAAACCAAAAATGTATTATTATTTTTAGAACAAAATATGTAATGTTTTATTTTATGATAAAATAATTTTCTATTAAAGTCAAATATATGTAATAAGAAACAAAATATTTGTGCTATTTTAATTCAATTTTAACTAATTATTAATTTTCTTCTTGAAAATATAATTCGAATTCATTATATTTAGAATATTTTTCATATTTAATTTTCTTATCACTGACAATTGATCGTTGAAAAGAACAACATTTCCTAATACGTCCAGAATAAATATTATGAGATGAGAAACTAATAATTGTTTCGGTAAAACCTTGAAAATTAAAAACAAGTAAAAATGGTAATAATAATATTATAGGGAAGAAAAATCTTAATCGTTACGTAATGATTACT
>PQFF01000227.1:0-13467 GCA_003547095.1 Diversispora epigaea | reverse complement strand
ATCTAATTATGCTAATTATAATTTTATAACATTATATAGGAGTTCCTATTTAAAATAGGAGATAAAGAGTTTTGGATCCCATTGAGTGAAGATGATGTGTTGGTGAGGAAGAAGAAGAAGGTTGTTACATGGGGGGAGAATGAAATTCGAGTGTTCAAGTCAAAAGAAAGTAGGAGAGGGAAGTGGTGGAGGAAGTTCAAGAAGTATTGGCGTGATGTATATATGAAGTTGTAGAGGAGGGTGTTTTTTATTTTTTATACTTTTAATATCTTTTATATTTTTATATTTTTCATATTAATATCTCAATAAATATTATATTTTCTTTAATTTTTATAAAAATTTTATTTTTTTACAAATGAAATAATAAAATTAATTTTAAATTTCTTTATAAATAATTAAAATTTTGCAAGAAAGATTTTGATTAAATCAAGAAGAAACATAAATCATAATTAAATAATTAATCAGTATAAAGAAAAAGTTATCCACCTAATTTAGCTTTCTTGAGCATCTGCATTGTATAACAACTTCAAATTAGTATTCACACTTCACTTTTAAAATCTTTAATTAACTGTAAACTTTTAATCAATTTAACTGTCTCATAATGAGATGTGATTTAAAATCGACTTTTTTGAATTAGCATTTAACTTTATCTTTGATTTCTTCAATTCATTATAAAACCTTTATCTCATGATGAGCTTTGACATCTATAATATCTTCAAATTAGCATCTATACTTTATCTTTGATTTAGGTTCTGCAAAATATTTGAATCCACAGATTAGATCTGAATTGCACTGTATGAATTCAGATTGGATCTTAACACTGGTCAAATGAAGAAAAACAAGCAAAATTTTTGATGCAAATAGGCAGAGAAATTTGCAAATGATATGCAAATAGGTAGAACAATTTGCATAATTAATACGTAAATAGATATCATTTGATGTGTATAAGTTTCAAATTAAGGATTGATTCGAATCTAAAAAAAAATGTTATTTGATGGATCCAAATAATCTGTAATTCAAGAACTATAGGAGTAAGGGATAGAAGAATTCTAGATTTTTATTCATTAAAAAAATATTTTTGGATTTTAAAAAGTTTGATCTGTATATAACAAATTCAAATTCAGATTAAGAATTAAAATATCAGATCAGATCCAAATTTGAATCTATACTACTAAATTTCAGTTGTGATTATACATTAGGGTTCTGCAAAAAAGATCTGAATCATGAATCAGATCTGGATTGCACTGTATAGATCCAGATCAGATCTTAAGGTTTTGAATTACAAATCAATTCGAATCCAGAAAAAAAGAGATTCAACAGATCCAGATATTTTTTTTTGGATTTGAATCAATCCATCCATAATCCAAGAATTCTATAGGCATGAAAAGAAAAAAAGTGAGATAAAAGAATTCTAGAAAAGGGAGAGGAAAAAAAGTGAGATAGAAGAATTCTAAGGGGAAAAAAATTATTTGTTTATTAAAAAATATTCAAATATTTTTTAACAGATTCGAATATTTTTTAATGGATTTGAATATTCAGATTGGATTTAGATTGATCTGAATACAATCAAGATTGGATTCAGATTATACTTGCATGCTAAATTATTTTGGGGAAAAAGTTGAAATAGTTTTTTATAGAAGATAAAATTATTTTACTTAAAACCTGAAATTTTTTGATCACCCAGATAAATTTCTTGATTAAAGATACATATAACTAGGTACTTTTTTTATTTCCATATATAAAATAGATTCTGCATAAATTTCAAAAAGTCGAAATACCTCAAAAATTCAAAATCAATTTTGGGAACATGTATACGCGGAACTACCTATAAGAAACAGTTTTCAACAGAATCTCCTTATGAATTAGTAAAAAAGTTTATGATTCATCAATGTAGTTGAAAATGCATGTGGCAGAACAACTGGTGCTGTTGGAATTATCCTCAAACAGTATAAGAACATACCATAATTAATGAACAAGGCCATGTTCATTATTGACACCTCACTGAAAATAACTACAATATTGTACTTTATAATTCTTTTCTCTTACTCAAATTAAATTCACACATAAACGTCAAAGTGGCTTTTATATCACACATTATCTCTTATCTTTACAAGTACATATACAAAGGACCCAATCAGATGATGGTCACCGTTCTACTGGTTGAATGAACAAAAATCAAAATCTTATTGATAGCGCAAATATGCATAAATCAGACATCCTATTTGTGAAAATTCATGAATCATAAATTCCTATTCATAAATTAGAAAAAATCGACCGCCAATATTTAATAAATCCTAACAAATTTAGCCATTAATCAGAATCTTATTTATGATAAAACTATCCTATTTTTTTCTATTTGACCAGTGTTCAGATGGAAGATGAAAATAAGTCAGGACATAAAAAAATTGATGAAATTAAAGACTACCTTAACACATGTTATCTTTCGTCAATAAAAGCAGTTTGATATATTTTTAAATACAAAATAACTTCACAATCACTATCTGTAATGTTTTACCAATTCATTTACCCAAAGAACGAACCATTTTACACAGTAATAGTGATAATCTCTCTACTTTGGAACATTATTTTCTCTGTCCGTCAAATCTTGAATTTAATAACCTTACTTATTATAACAATAAAAAATAATAACGAAAAGAAAATAGAAAAAAAAAATAGTAATTGTAACAGAATGTTTTTCTTTTGTATTAATTGTTATAGTTTATGCTAATGCACATTCAAAAAAATAGGTTTGATGCATCTAAATAAATAAATAATATTAAAAAAAAGAATGATATAAATAAATACTGATTAAACTATAAAAAAAGATAAATATTACTTACATAGTTCACATCTTATCTTTCCATTCAGTTCGACAATATACACAAGTGCCCTTTTTTGCAAAAATTAAAAAATAAATATCAATAAATAAATAAATAAATAAATCAGAAAAGTAATAAATTTATAATTATTATTTTTACCTTTTGCTCCTTCCAGTCAACAAAGCAATCGTAGTGTATATTATTTCCACAACCACGTTGACACCAAATTAGATTTTCGTTATTATTCATAGGTTCCCGACTAATTATTGTAATATAATAGAATTTATTTAATAGATCAATTTGATTTTATGTTCTACAACATTTGAAGATAAAACATACCAGACTGGGCAGTTGCCATCTATTGGTCTTCATTTAATGGAGGCAATTTCCTTAAGTTTTTTGATCTCCATTTCATTTGGCTGCTCATTAGAAAAAAATAAATTAATAATTTTTGAAAAATAAATTACAATCTATAACATATTGAAAAATTTTTGTACCAATGATATTTGAGGTGAATTTTCAAAAACAATTTTTAATTCATTTATCTGCAACTCTTTCTGATAAATAAGTTTGCTGTTTAAGTCCATTTTCAAGACTTTTAAGAACACAAAAAACTAATGTAAAAATAAATAATTATTAGTATGAATATCAATACAAGATTATTTAAATTTTAAATTTTTACTTACAATATGCTTGCACTGAAATCCTAATAAACCATGATTGATATGTAAAACAAATTTAAAGTTAAAATTTCATGAGATTTTATAAATAATTATTAAAAAATTGAATTTATCTAGTTGAAAATCAGGACAAGAGTATGTTACATTTTTCGAAATAATGGTATCATAAATCTAAAGTAAAGAAGTAAAGATATAATATTATTTTAATAATAAAATTTTGTTATATATTATTAATTAATTCTATATACAAGTCCGGTTGGACCTAAAACTGAATATCTTCTTAGTCGTGGATTGATTATTTTGTAATCAATCAAATGAATATATTCATTCATTGCTCTTTTAATTCTACATCCGGAATTATATAGAAGCGTTCTAGGACGCCATATATACGAAACGTCCGGAGAACGCACTAGAACGGTGTGTTCTAGTACGCTATATATACGAAACGTCCGGAGAACGCACTAGAACGGTGCGTTCTAGTACGCTATATATACGAAACGTTCGGAGAACGTACTAGAACGGTGCGTTCTAGTACGCTATATATACGAAGTGTTCAGAGAACGCACTAGAACGACATATTTAATACGCTATATGAACGTAGGTGGTGTTCGTAGGACGCTATAGATCGGTGTATTTTGAACGCACTAGAACGTTTATATTTAATTCCTGATGTATCAAAATCCTGCAATGAATTAAAATATAAATATATCAGATATAAATATATATAAATTTATACACCCTAATTTAAATTAAACTACATGAATTAATACTAACTTTTTGGCTTGCTTTTCCAAATCTCCCAGTTCTTGTATCCATTTTTTTTCTTTTATTATTTGATGAACCATCATTGTTTTCAGCTGCCTTTCTTTTTCCTAATGAATTATTCATCTTGTTGAGAGAATATAAGTAAAAAAGAAAATCATTAATAAAGTAAAAGAATTAGAAAAAATATTCAATAGAAATAAAATCATTAATATAAATGAAATTTTTTAGTAATGAAAATAAATCTCAGAATAAATTATTAATAAAACATTAATATTGATTATATTAAATAATAATATAATAAAATTCTTTTCGTTCGGTCACGTGATGAAAGTAAGAGAATTAAAAAAAAACTCAATAGTTTCATTAGAAATATAAAGAAATATTACATAAAATGGTGAAAATAACAGTGAGAATCAAATAAACAAGGAATCAAGTAACCAAAAATCCCAAAAGAAAGACAAAAAATGACATTTGAATTTTTGAAATCTTGAGATCCACTCAAATAAAAACCAAACATAAAACCTTGCTTTTGATTCCAAAAGTACTATATTTGTACTTGATTACTAAAATAACATCTAAATTTTAAATATATATAGTTAAAAAATTAAAAATCTTACTTTTTATTCTTTTTAGCGAGAGGAGATTCGTTTGGATATAAAAAATTCAGAATGATTTAGGAATCAGTACACAAAATAAGGGTGATGATCACATGCTATATTATCAAGTGATTTTAAAATTTCAGAATTTTATGATGTAACGTTTTATCAAAAATTGGTTCATTATACAGAAAATTATACATTATTAAATCTTACTAGATTATATATTTCTACAATCCAAATCCGTATCAATATAAAGTGATTTCCCCTCGAATTAATAAAAACTTATTGTCACAAATTGATTTATTGATACCTAATCAGTCCATAATCAATCATCGAAGCAAAATTTTCTAATTTCTCAAATACTTTTGGGGCACCAGGTAATTCAAGAATCAGATTAATTAATTCACTATTCATTAAACATTTCCGTGAATACCCACCAATTTAAGTAATTCAGAAATAAACAATGATTTATTTTTAGTCTAATATGTCACGAAATAATATTCTCAATTTGATATTTCTTAAATGATAAAAATAATGAAAAATGCAAGTGAGACAAGAAAATATTAATATAAAAATAGTTCTAATTAATAAAGTTAGTAGAATCCACGTTAAAGAAGTTGTCTAATGAGAAACATAGTAAAAAGATAATTGAAAAATATCAGAAGAAATAAATATTTATATATATGTCGTTTATCTGATATTTATACACATTGAAAATAATCTGAACGATTATAATATATATTTAATATAATAATAACATCAAAAAGATTGTATTCCTACTGCAGAAGATTATTTATGATATTTTTTTTTTATTTTCTTTATTTTTTTATTTTGTTATTTTATTTTTTTCATTTTTTTATTGTTATTTTATTTTTTTATTGTTTGGAAAAATGATAGTCAAATAAACCCACCATAAGATCTTTCTGCCATCCCAACATAAACCAAATAAACAATAACATCTTTCTGTCATCCCAACGTAAACGGTAAGCAAATAAACCCGTCATAATATATTTCTGCCGTTCATACATAAACGATAATCAAATAATCCCATCACACAAAATAACTGCATAGCCAACAAATATCACCAAAACCTCTTACCATTCATCGTCGTTACCATCGTCGCCATCATCATCGTCGCTATCATCGTCACCATCGTTATCGTCACCATTGTCGTGTCTAAAATCCAAGTTCCAAAGAATTCTAAAATTTTTAAAAATATTTAATATTAAAAATAATAATAATAAAACTTGGAATATTGCTGTTCAAAGTGTTTGCATAATTGCTGATATTCGTTTAATGTTTCAATTTTATATTTGTTAATTGACAGAATATCAACTGATTTTGTTTTTGATGAGCTGTCTTTCGATTTTCTACTGGAATTATCATCTTCTTTGAATTTTCTACTTTTTTTGAAAAGAAAGTCGAATATCTTCTTCAGAAACATTATCTCCTCTACTACCTTTACTTTTAGCAGTTGCTTCATTTAACACCTTATCTGTCTCCTCTTCTAATTCTTTCAAGATTCTCCTTATTCTCGTCTAATCCTTTTTCAATTCTGCCACCAATTCTTCCCCTTCAATTAACCTTGAAAAATAATAATAAATATAATGAGTACCATCAAATGCGATTTTTACACAAGTATGAGGCTTACCGTATTTGCTCAATTCATGAATTCATTGGCTTGTTTTTTTATTCTGAATTAGAAAAGCCATGATCAAAAGTGAGACTTTTCATACTTGATGGTTTTTCAGTTTGGTGATTGGTTTAATTCTCTTGAAAATCCGGCATTGATAATGAAACTCTGATCCTGCAATGAGGTGGTGTACTAAGAAATTAGTATATTCATTGATTGATTATTCCGACAGTGTTTATCATCAATACTATTAATGCCAAAGAATCTTTGATAATTGTATCTAGCCTAACCTATAAATATCAAAGAATGTTAGCGTTTGAAAATTAATAAATAAAGTAATATACAACATAAATCATCCTAAATAAGAAATACTCACCAAGGACACGTAAAACAAAAATTGACTATCCCACTTTGATCTAAAGAATAATAAATGATAATGTTAGTTATAATAATAAAAACTATTAGAAAAAGAAAATTGTTAGTATAGAATCATCAATAAAAAAAAATATCAGTAGAAATCAAATATGGTTTGTAGAAAATTGCTAAAATAAAAATCAATAAAAATGTTAAAGTAAATTAATCCTAGTAGAAATAAATGTTAGCAGTAAAAAAAAGGATAGCAATATCTACAAAAGGAATCAGTAATATTGGCAAAAAATGTAATCGTTTAATTAGTAAAATGTTCAAGTTGAATAAAAATAATTAAAACAAATAAAAATGTTGGTATAAAATTTTTAAATAGTGGAAACTAGAATTAGCAACAACAACAATAATAAAGAATCGTTCAGTAGTATAAATAAAATATAAATAAGATAATTAGTAAAAAAAAATGTTAAATCTCATTATAAATCAAAATCGAATCATTAGTAATTATAGAGAAGTTATAATAAATAGAAATCATTAATCAATTAATGGAATAATTGTTAGTAAAATAGAATTTGTTATAGAAAGAAAATAAATATAAATCGTTAGTAGAAATAATATTGTCATTAGAAGAAATATGAAAACATCAAAAAATACAACACGTAGTTGTTAATAATATTCTTAATAAAAAATAGATCGAATTATTATGTTATACCTAGGATTGCGGTTGATGATTTAATCTCTTGTTCAAAAAAGATGGTTGTGCTTTAGCTGCATTAACGGTACAAAGCCATTCTTATTTAGAGAACACCACATCTCCCCGAGAANGATAGCAATATCTACAAAAGGAATCAGTAATATTGGCAAAAAATGTAATCGTTTAATTAGTAAAATGTTCAAGTTGAATAAAAATAATTAAAACAAATAAAAATGTTGGTATAAAATTTTTAAATAGTGGAAACTAGAATTAGCAACAACAACAATAATAAAGAATCGTTCAGTAGTATAAATAAAATATAAATAAGATAATTAGTAAAAAAAAATGTTAAATCTCATTATAAATCAAAATCGAATCATTAGTAATTATAGAGAAGTTATAATAAATAGAAATCATTAATCAATTAATGGAATAATTGTTAGTAAAATAGAATTTGTTATAGAAAGAAAATAAATATAAATCGTTAGTAGAAATAATATTGTCATTAGAAGAAATATGAAAACATCAAAAAATACAACACGTAGTTGTTAATAATATTCTTAATAAAAAATAGATCGAATTATTATGTTATACCTAGGATTGCGGTTGATGATTTAATCTCTTGTTCAAAAAAGATGGTTGTGCTTTAGCTGCATTAACGGTACAAAGCCATTCTTATTTAGAGAACACCACATCTCCCCGAGAAAGAGAATGCATGGAATATTCTATTTTTTTTTTCCATATGACTAATGAAATTGAATGATTTTTAAAAAATATTATATTACATGCAGAATTCTCAAACATTGCTGCAATTTAAACTTGAAATATTGTAATCCATACAATTCCATTATCTTGAAAAGTAATTGTAAGTATAGTAGCCTTTATGCAACCTTTTTTGTCTCTCGAATTCATTGATCTTTCATATGGAATGAACGAAAGCTTTATGAGAAAAAGGATAATACTAAGTGTTGTTGTTGGAAGGATGTAAACCCAAATCTTAAAAAAATAAAACGTATTTATAAAGAGAGAATTATTTTAAAAATAAATTATATTCAATATAATAAAAAATAAAAAAAAATTGAACCGGAATAATTACCATGGTCATATCATAAAAAATAATCTATCCAAATTGTTGGATGTATTCATTATCACGATAATTAAGAATATCCACTCCTTGCTTGATCATATTGGCTCACAAATGACAAGTAAATAGCAACATCCATAGTCTTATCAAATTTAGTTTGATTTTCTGGCCTTGCGATAATTTTATTAAAATGAAAGTGACTTCTCGATGAATGACCTTTATCAATCGTTCCTTATAACCATCCTTATTAGAGGACATGCTTAATCAATGCAAACACTGACATTACAACTACATTTTATGAAGATATTGAAAAATACAAGGAACTAATCTCTAATTTAGAAAATAAACTTATAATTTTAGTGTGGATCTTAAAAAAAACATGATATTTTATATTGCGCAAATGTCAAAAAAAAATAAATTATAAAAAGAAATAATATAATATAATACTGCTACTATATACATCTATATACATTAAATAAAGGATTTTTTTTCCGTTTTTCCTAAGATATTAATTATAAAACGCTTACATTAGAATCATTGTTTCTTGGTTTCCAGTTTGCATAAGAAATCTACTAATAGAGAGACGATGCATTGTCCTATACACCGCCGTTAGCATTAAACAACACAACATAAACAACAGAAGAATAGAAAAAATAGAAAAAATAGAAAAACATCCATCTCATCCTAGTATTTCCACAGTCTTCTATCTTTTCTTTTTTTTCTTCCAAACCTACCTCAAATATCGTCGTCCTATTAGATATGAAAAAGAAAAAAAATAAAGGTTATTATTTGTAATAAAACTCAAAGATTAGAAATTAGAAAAACGGAAAAAAAAAGTGTAAAGTGAAAAAGCGAATAAAGAAAAAAACAAAAAAAACAAAAAGTGTATTTTTTCAGAGAAAAAAAAACAAAAAGTGTATTTTTTTCATGAGAAAAAAAAAGAAGTTTTTTTGTGCATTATCCTTACAATCTATATACAATAAAAGTAATATGATGATCCGATTTGATGACATAATTATGACTAAACGCTGATCGGATAAGTTCTTACTTTCTCACCACTTCACTTTTCTGTCCTAACCTTTCTTTTTTCTTTTTCTGTTTTCAAATTGTTATTATTTGTTGTAATGGAAAAATGGGGCAAGAAGTACAAAAATGAACTAGAATCCAGGCTTAAAGACATTTAATAAGCCTCAACTTACACAAAGCATTTCTTTTACATAAATCTTTGATTTGTTTTGCATAATGGGTTTGAAGCTTTAAGTAAATGCAAAGGGTTTACTGAGTTAGGTAAACTCCTCCAATATTTGCTCCACTGGTCGTCGTGGTGATATTAAGGTAAAACATAAATTTCAACCTTTGTATTTCTTTTTATAACTTTATATTGATCCAGATCTGATAGATCCGTAGATATGTTTATCCGTAAACGGAACGGATAAAGTTTATCCAGATAGATCTGTATATGTAAAACGTAATAACATCAGATAAAATATGATGTACAGCAAATGACCTTTGAAATAACCTAATCAAATATTCTGTTAATTAATATAAATATTATAGAAAGCAACAAATATAAAATTGAAATGTCAAACAAATATCGGTAATTATTCAACATATAATAGAATAACAAATATTCATCACAGAAATTGGAAAAATCAAGAAATTATTTTGCAATGATTCTAACTGTACTGTAAAGAGGAAATTAAATCATTTCATGAATTTCAAGATGATCTTAAGATGATTTGAGAAGCGTGTAATAAAGCAGCAGCAAATATGAATGATGTTGAAGTTTATTTTTAAATTTTTCCATAGTAATGACAATTTCATTCTTTTTATTTTAATTGTTATAAATTTATAAGTGAATAATGGATAATCAAAAGTTACTTGATGATAAATTAAATCGATTTTGAATAAGTAAAGTTCTGGCTTAAGTATTAATATATGATATATAAGTTTGAATACATAAAGTTTACTTCCTCAACTTTATAACGCATCCAATAATATCCTCGACCCAAAGGCAACTCTTAAAGTGTAGGTATTTAACTTTACACCATATTCGTTTAATTAATAATAATGAATATAATCTTGAGTTGATCGATTATTTAATTAATAATTCTGTAGGAATTTAAGTCACTATTTTTTTTAGAAATAAAAGAATAAAAAATAATCATACCACATTATAATAAAATAAATGAAATAAATAATTTATCAGCATAAATTTTTATTTTCAATCAAACATATGTAATAAAATATGCAACAGAAGTATCAAAATAATAATTTCGTGACTTAAATTATTAATAATTTTCTTTACGTTACTCAAAAAAATATTGCAAAGTCGTTATACGATGCTTGAGGCCTTAAATTAATTAATNATGAATATAATCTTGAGTTGATCGATTATTTAATTAATAATTCTGTAGGAATTTAAGTCACTATTTTTTTTAGAAATAAAAGAATAAAAAATAATCATACCACATTATAATAAAATAAATGAAATAAATAATTTATCAGCATAAATTTTTATTTTCAATCAAACATATGTAATAAAATATGCAACAGAAGTATCAAAATAATAATTTCGTGACTTAAATTATTAATAATTTTCTTTACGTTACTCAAAAAAATATTGCAAAGTCGTTATACGATGCTTGAGGCCTTAAATTAATTAATTTCTATACTTAGTTTCATATATTTTTGCCTGAAATATAAATTCACTGTAAATTTATTGATTGGTTTTTTTAAAAAATGAAAAGAGATTTCTATCTACATATATAATAGAAAAGAGCCATAAGATATAAAAAAAGTATTCGGAAATGAGAAATTTCATGCTGCATTAGTGGCAAAATAAAAGAAATATGAAAATTNTTAGTATAAAAGAAACTGCATCGTAGCGAAACTAGAGGCGTAGCTGATTATCAGGTAAGGCTCTTCATCGCCCTAATAATTGCTAGCCCAATCATCGTAAGCGCTGGTCGTGCTACTTACTCGAGTTTTTCACACTCTGACGATGCTGGTACTGGTAATGTACTGATTATCTATTTATATTACAAATTATTCGTTTCTAAAATTTTTATGGGATTGTAGATCACTACATATATGTATATGATATACTTGTATCATGAGCAGATACTTGATCGCCGAGCTGATTAAATATACCTTTTCCAAGAATCTGTAGATAATAATAAAAACAATTTATGTAAATTAATTCCTGGGTTTTATCATTTTCCAGATGTATGCAAAGATGAAAGTTCGAATGGTCTAGGTAATTATTAATAAATAGATTATTATTTTGAACAAATACACGAAAGAACTTTGCACCAAATAGTCATAGGTCAATTTCAAAAATTCGATTTGAGCAATTAAATTGTTGCCAAATCCATCTATGGCAAAAATGAACCCATCATCAAACTACTATTTTCAGAAAGGCCTTATTGATCCATCTTCTTAAGTACCTTGGCCGTTACAATGTTAGTAAATGCCTGTATCGATTGTTATATAATTCATTTCATTTTATATTTAAAATGTATATATGAATTACTTTTAATACCTTAAATCTGAATAAGGGTCTTAATTATTTCAAGTTATTGTCATAAGAGAAAATTTTGAAAAAACATATTTTTGCTCGTGGGTCCATTCATTTTTTAGAATTATTTTTATTACAATAGATAGATTAAATGAAAGCAAAAAAAGAGGTAAAATTATGAATGAAAAACACATGTCAAAATATTTCAAAAGAATAATTTATTGACTGTATCAATATTTTATATTTTTTGCTGTTTGTAAAATTGTTACGAAATATTATTTATTTTTCAAGTGTTTTATTTTAAAAATTTTGTTCATATTTTACATAAATAAAATAATTATTTCTTGTAATCTAGAATAGTACGAATTTATGTGACATGGAATTCATCATTGTCTCTGGTGTTGGCTGTCTCTAGAAATAAAATCATAAATATTTTATCTATTCTTCCATTCCATTTTTTCGTTTATTTTTTCTACTTGAATTTCACTATTTATTCTTTTATTATTCAATATAAACGTTTATGAATTTTTATTTGTTTTCATTCCTTAATTATTTATATTAGATATTACAGATGAATGAGTTAATCGATAAACCATTATCAATTTTAATATCATATATTACATAATAATAATGCAAATTATAAATTATCATAAGGGGATACTTTAAAATAATAAATCTAATTTTATGTAAAATTTTGATTGTATGTTTTAAATTATATAAATTAAAATAATTGAACATTCTATTTATTTCAATTCCCTCATGTTTTTATTATTTTATTATTTAATATTTTTATTATTTCGAAATTGATTAATTAAAATCTTCGAGAAAATGATTTAAAAATTTATTTTGAAAGTTCTTCAATGTTGTCTTTTGGAAAATAAATTTTTTAGCAATTTTAAATGCAATGAAAATGATTTTTTTTATACTTCTTAAAAAACTAAATCAGTAAAACTTTGAACCATTTATTCATTCTGTAAATATATAATTATAATATAACAGACTGATAATTGAGATAAGTAAGAATCTTGATATAATAAAAAGTAGCTTATTTAAATAAGATCAGCTTAATGATATAGCCTGATCTTGTAACGTGATGTAACTTAATTTTGCATCCACATTCATCATTTGCTGTCATTATTGTAGTTGTTGGACATATAAGATGCATTGGCGAGCATCACCATAGTATTCTTACATCAGGAAATTTTAATAGGCGTAATATTCCGTAAACTTTTTGGTCCATAATTTCTCCGGAGAATTACGACACCCACAGAGATCTTCGAAATAATTTTCCGGAGATTTTCGAAACG
>PQFF01000226.1:130253-141036 GCA_003547095.1 Diversispora epigaea | reverse complement strand
TGTGTCCTCTTAACTCAAAAAATTGGGTACTTTCAGATAAAATTACGCCTTGGGCATATAATCATTGGAGAACTGATGCATATAAAAGTATGATTAAAGCAGGTATGTCTCCCGAGTTAGCTGAAAAAAGAGCAATAGTAGCTCAGCATCATCCAACATTAGAGAACAAGTATATGGTAAACCCGAAGTTACTTATTTAGAATGTAACCAGAATCATCGAATCCGACTCATGGCAGTGAGTTAGATTTACTAATGATAATAATATCTACCGAATACAAAGATTTTTTTTTTCATAATATAATAAATATTCAATACTAATCACCAATCAGAATTGTATTATCGAAAAGAATAATAATATATTACAAAAATGACAGCACGAGATATGCTAACGGAATGCGGTCTAAATTTCATTAATCGGGCAGAAACATCAGAAGACTGGTTAAAGCTATCAAAATTTTATCCTGAAAAATATTTGAGACGCTATATATTAATACCTGGTTATGATATTAAAAACAAAGAGCAGTGGGAAAATTTCATATTCCGTGTTAAAAATAATTTATACATGAGAAAACAAATAGCATATAATCCAGAATTTAGAGAATTTAAAAAACAATTAGCCGAAACAATATTTATATTTACCTAATGTAGGAAAACAAGTCGGCCTACCCATCTGCCATATTTAATTTTTTCGACTGGTTTGATTACTTAAACAAAGATAAAGATCATTCAAAAATGGAAAGTAACAAAAAGCGACTTTACTATTTGCTTTTTTATTCAACATAAGAAGGTGATTCATATAACATATCATCAATTTTATTTACTATTAGTCTATAATCATTTTTAAGATAATCAATTTTTTTCGTTATATCTGGGGGTAATAACGTACTATTTACTAATTCAAGATCATCTATACTATATTCAACATTCGATTGTATTTTTTCAAATTCCTCTTTATAATCTATATAATGTATATTTTCTTCAGGTCCTGGTTGGTATATTTTATTATAAACAGGTTTACTTCTATCACTCTGAAGACAAAATAAATCACTCATTAATAATAAATTGAGTATATTATGATTATACCGATAAATCATATTTCTATATAACTTTAGAATTGCTCGAACTCCTTCTATCCACCATGTATAATTAACTCTAAGAAGTTTAACAATATCTTCATAATCTGTAATATAGCTAAAGATATTTTCGAGAATTTCAGGTAAAGCTAAAACGCGTTGTGTACTCATAATTAAGAATAAATTACGTATTTTTTCGTATAATATATATTAGCAGAGTTATTTCACAGTACCGATCAAAATGATAGAAAATTTTAATGATCATGCAGAACGAAAAGTGAAAAATGAGTTTAAATATCTCAAAGATTCCATTATAGATCTGGAATACGGAATGCGTATGTTCCATAAAAAGCTAGAGAATATTGTTGATCAATGTAATTATATGTATTCAGATAATTATGATTATAATAGCAATACCTCAAATTCTGAAACTGAATTATCTGATGATGTGGAAATTCTCACTTGCACCTCAAAAGCTATACCAGTAAAAAAGATACACGAATCTAAAGACCTTGGTCCAGTCTATTCTAAATCTAAAAAGAAGCGAAATAAGAAAAAGTATAGTATATAAATTGATTGAGTGATTTGTATATCCGATAATTGACCTGTCACATTTGATAAAAGATCATTATTTTGATTTTTCCGATATATAATAATANTAAATCACTCATTAATAATAAATTGAGTATATTATGATTATACCGATAAATCATATTTCTATATAACTTTAGAATTGCTCGAACTCCTTCTATCCACCATGTATAATTAACTCTAAGAAGTTTAACAATATCTTCATAATCTGTAATATAGCTAAAGATATTTTCGAGAATTTCAGGTAAAGCTAAAACGCGTTGTGTACTCATAATTAAGAATAAATTACGTATTTTTTCGTATAATATATATTAGCAGAGTTATTTCACAGTACCGATCAAAATGATAGAAAATTTTAATGATCATGCAGAACGAAAAGTGAAAAATGAGTTTAAATATCTCAAAGATTCCATTATAGATCTGGAATACGGAATGCGTATGTTCCATAAAAAGCTAGAGAATATTGTTGATCAATGTAATTATATGTATTCAGATAATTATGATTATAATAGCAATACCTCAAATTCTGAAACTGAATTATCTGATGATGTGGAAATTCTCACTTGCACCTCAAAAGCTATACCAGTAAAAAAGATACACGAATCTAAAGACCTTGGTCCAGTCTATTCTAAATCTAAAAAGAAGCGAAATAAGAAAAAGTATAGTATATAAATTGATTGAGTGATTTGTATATCCGATAATTGACCTGTCACATTTGATAAAAGATCATTATTTTGATTTTTCCGATATATAATAATACATTACTTGAGAATGGCGCAACTATTGCAGAGCAATGACCCAAAGGGTCTAAATATTTTTGATTTACCAGAATTACTAGAACAGATCTTATATTTTTTAGAAATCAATCGATCCCTCTATTCTGCTTTATTCGTTAACCACCTTTGGTATCACTGCGGTGCTCCAATTTTATGGTGTCGCGTTGAGTTTTTCAACAAAAATTATCGGCAGAATCAGCATGCCCTAAACATGTCTCGGGTTCTTACTCAGCGATTGATAAACTTTGAAAGAGTTATACGTGGAAAAATAAAGCCACTCTACTGTTCAAAGATGGCATATCTCAGATTAGAAGGTTTAAAAATCTCAGATGCATTTATAAGTGCAATTTTGCATTCATGTCCGAATATACGCTTTCTCATTCTTGATAAAAGTAAGGGTTTCTCTAACATACCAATTATAGAAATTGCGAAATTTTCTCCGAAACTACAGCATCTAAGTCTTAATTCATGTATATGCCTCACTAATCGATGTATCACTGAAATAACGCGTTCTTGTCCAAAACTTAGACATCTTGAGCTTGGCGACTGTTCGATTGGTAATAAAGCTGTCGAGGGAATAGTCCGCAACTGTACTAATTTAAAATATCTTGGTTTGGAGGGGTGTGAAGGGATTAGCAAAGAAGTGATGAAAAAACTTAATCCTAAAATTAAAATCGAATATCCAGATTATTCCGATGATGAATTATCAGATTCCGATCTACCTCCACTTATTCCAGACCCATTAAGGGCAACTCGAAGTGTTATCTTTTCCGATAGACAGAATGGGTTAGTTTTAACCAATACATTCAGAACGGATTTAATTAATGCAATTAGAGTATCATCAGAATTGACTGATTCAGAACGAATTAATTTATTAAATAGGCTTGCTCGAGACATTGGTCAATGATTACATCGATCGTAACAAGGTCTTTTCGGGTAAATTGCATGATAAGGATATATGTATAATCGCAAAGTAATTTATTTTCTTGATTAGAATGAAATATAAAGAACCAATATCACGGATCGCTATGTATTACATTGTATGTTTCTATTACCAGTGATCAAAGAATGTTGTTTGAGATAACGTGACATGCAGAGTTGATAATGACAGAATAAGCACTTTACAGGTTAGATCAACATGTTTTTCGTGCGACTCAATTTCTCACATATACACCTATTGGGTATTTTTTTGATTAATTTAATGTTTTTCGTCGATCATGAAACTCGCCTTTCCATAATGATTCTGCTATAATAAACTTTCGGATGTAATGCCAATTCGAGTTGGGGTATATTTTCTCGGACGACATATGAGCGGGTATATAAGTATATGAAAGGTGAGCAACGAAAATTTATTTGGTTCTGTGTATTGCACTATTTCCTTGAAATGTCTCTTCGAGTCTAGCTCTGCTATTATGTTGAAAACGGAAAAAATCCCAACTGCTAATCTTAAAAACCTCGCATATACTATCCTAAAAAACTTAAACGACAGTGTGATAAAAAATAAGAAATTCACCTCGGTGCCTAACTGTGAAGTATGTAATAAGGAGATTTTTTCAAGTCTCAATAAAGCATTCACAGTCTTAGGATGCGGACATATATACCATAGAATCTGTATTGAGAAGAAACTTCTGCTTACAAAACCAAATGGGTGCCCCGACTGTGGAAAAAATGTCGAGACTATTACCGAAGCCACCACAACTGAAACGGATCTTAGACGGGATTCAGAATCCAGCACCTCGTCAGTAGTTGGAAAGATGGAAAAGCAACTTAATATCCAATCTCAGGAAATCGTCGATGAAGAAATGACAGATGCGGATAATGGGGGAAAAATAGATAATAATTCGAAGGGTAAGGCCACTGATATGGGCGAGGAGACCAATAAAAGACCTATCGAAGTTGACTCTGAAGAGGCGAATACCACTCAAGATAAATCTCCCAGTAAGAAGGCAAAGAAGGAAGTTAAAAACGAGGATTCCCAGATGCTGAAACGACTTATCAAGGAGTTAACTACTAATAGTCCGCAGGTATCTGAAATTAGTGAAGAAGCGATGTCTAGGTCATCTGAAGATTTACTTTATTTATATAATAATATTACTAATTCTGAATTGCGAAAAGAGATTGCAAGTAGAGAAGTTATCAGGTCATATTTTTTGTTTGGAAAAGCGGTATCACAACGTTTTGAGTATTATTATGAAAAATCGCGTAATTTACATCAAGCTCAAATAGACGTTAACGATGAGCTAAAAGAAAAACTCCCCGACGCTTCTGAGAATGCCCGTAACAAAAGAAAGGAAAGAGCCCAGAAAATTTATTTCCTTTTCAGTAGCATAGGTGTCGAAAAAATAGAATTGGTAAAATCTTTTTCGGCGGATTCTATCTCAAAGCTAACTGTAGAGAAAATCAAATATATAAAGGACGAAATCAAGAAAACTGCGCCACAAATCATGTGACCCTGTCCTTCGGGACAAGATCACGTGACATATATAAATCAAGGATTCGTTATTAGCAAATAATGTATTGTCATATATAATAAAGTTAAAATTCGTCTACTTGAATCAATTATTTATCGCAGTAACAAGTTTCCATATTTCGTGAATTCGTGATTTATGCATGTAACGGAGCAACCCATGTGATCGCGGGAAATGATTTATCGTTATATATGCATTGTCGAAGTCAACTTATGCTTTTATACTTATTATTTGGATTGAATTCTGATAAGTTTTGTTACTTTGATTTTAAGCTCAGAATTTTCCTTTTTTCCTCTTTACCTCTCGGAAAAAAGATATGTATGTTATCAGTATATGTTACCAGTATATGTTGTTATCTGACTTTTTCTGGCTTCGAGTGGGCCTGACCATGAGAAGGCGGGATCAATGGCTCGTTGTTTCAATAAATCGATTTTAGATTGTGTGTTAGTCATTGTTATATAAGATGCAGATATATTCAAAAATTATTTCGGAAAAATAAACACGTGATTTTCGGCGAACTTTTTTGACGATTTGTTCGCTGAAATTTTGGCAAGATATACACATGAAAAATAACACATGATACATTATACGTTCCTCTAACCGAAATTCTTTATTAATAAAATACGTGATAAATATATGATAAAAATACAGGATAAAATCTATCTAATTAGGAATTAGGAGGAGGTGATGTTACTGTCGAACTATCTAAATTTCTATTTGACCTGCGATCATGTGCACTGCGTAACAGAGACATATTAACTATTAATGTATTGCGGAATAATAATAAAGTATATATAAAATCGGCTAAAATGGAAGGATCGTTGGAATATCTAATAGGGATCTCTGTTTCATGTAATTTATAATATCGATGGATTTCCAGCTCGTCTCTAATAAGAACATTCAAAGTCAACTTACATCCAGCAACTTGTATTCCAATAATGCCAAATTGTTCTTTTTCCAACCTACGACTTTTTTGAGCCCAGTATAATCCATCATTACATTCACGCCATAATTTTATATCATCATCCTCTTCTTTTTGTTTCGTACAGATAACCCTGGAACATTCTGCATACATTAATTCATAAAATTTGTCATCCTCTTTACTTATAAACATAATATCAGGCCGTCTCCCCACTCTCCCATCTCCTCTTCTATCAGCACTGGCAACACTTTGTCGCTCAAAACTAAAAATAAATTATCTTTATTATATATTGATTCAGGTCTAAAAAGCGCATCTTCAAGACTTCTTACTAAAATATTATATAAACTTACGTAGTAATAAATGCCGATTCTCCAAAATGATTATTAAATAAGCAGGCATTAATTAATGGCACAATTATATTATTTACATAGGTACCTTCATTCATTGTACTAATGAACTCAGAACGAAAAGCTGGATTACGCCAAACAGATCTTAAGGTTTCCAAAATTTTTAATGTGACTTCTTCAAGCTTATCTTCACCCTCTTTCCAGTCTTTTGCATGTGACAAATCATATGGCAAACTTGTTAAATTCTCAGATAAAAAATTGGATACAAACCTTTTGCACATATCTTCGATTCTTGGTATAGGAACGGGCTTCATCGATCTTATCGGTTTCTATTAAAATAAATATTAGTCTTACTAGCTAATATATGTTTACAAAGCAAGTATAAATAATGGAGTTAGTGTCGAGACATATATATACCATAAATGCTTTTTTTAAATTTCCCGGTAATTCCTGAATAAGATCTGAATTATCTCTAATAATTTGATTGGCTAAAGAATCTTTCCAGGTCAATTCTTGAACCGATATTTTATCTACACCAGAATATAAATGTTGATAAAGGAGCAAAATATCTTTTCCAAGCTTTCTTTTTACTTCACTTATATTCTTTCTAATTTGGTCTGAAGTAAGTGGTTGCTCCTTATCCGTTTTGATTGCCCCCATATCATAAAGATTATTAACCCCTTCAAAAGCATTATCGAACTATAAATGGATAAGACGTTAGATTTCAGAAATATATAAATTCTCATCATTAAAATAACGTGGTTTATCAGTACATATGCAAAGTAAATATCTTTGTGTGGCCACCACGCCGATAAAACTTTGTGTGATACCTTTTAACTACATAATAACTTATATTTTTGATTCAACCCTTGACAGTGCAATAACCTTGTCATACAATAGGTTAGTAGAGTGAACTACATTACTGCGTAACAGTCTATAGCATATACACTCCTCTATTATATGCAAGTATTATTGGGTGCCAAGCTAGTGGATGAAAAAATATAAATCAACAAATTACTTTTATAACTTATTTATTCGGCATTCATGTTATGAATGGAATCACATAATATCATCATATAAGTATTATTGCCTTATAGTAAGGCTATCCTCTATCTGAATATCTTTTTATATAATGGACTAACCTGTGGAAGAATTCGGAAAATTCTTAATTGTCGCTCTGAACCTTCCATATATCTATTACTAGCAGAAGCTACGGCTCGGTCTACAACTGTTCTTAATTCATTTTGTGTAATCCAACGATCTTCTTTCATTCCGAGATAAACAATTGATATAGCATTTATTTTCTTGTCTTCAGCAGTTGTCAAAAATTCGTAAATCTTGTTATATAATTCAGTAGACATTTTACGTGTTAATTTGTGATAAGAATATTAGCTTTGTTGAGTAATAAAGTCGCAAATAAAACTTTCAACAACACCGCTATACTCTCCTTTTAACGCGTCTCATTATTTCCTTTTTTAGTATCTCGACTTATGGATTAGTTGGTATATGCACGAAAACAAAGAATATGTATATGTTCCATGATAAGTACTTGGATATAGGTAAAGAAGTTCACGATACTTTCCTTTTACCGCTTTTTGTTATATCCTTTCATATTGCACCAAATAATAGAATAGGAAAAAAGCTAGCATATGTACGAGAACAAAGAGTATGTATATATCTCAAGTCGATTATCCAAAATAAGTTATCGACATCACTATTTGTAAAAAGTACAACATATCGTTTTAGTTCTGCGATAAATATAAATAAAGACTGACAAGAGTAAAAAGTGATATTATATCTATGAGAAATTTTTCATACAGTTATGCATGTGTAAAGGGGTTAATTAAATTTAGTAATCGGTGTATCGCATGATCAAATTATGCATGCAGGTTCTATCGGGCAAAGCCCGTGCACAGCATTACATTCGAATTTCTTCTATAACATATATCATATGATAGGTTAATTATTTTAGCAAAGATATCAAGTTACACGAGTTATTACTTACTATAAACTGTAGACTTGAAGTGCTATTGTTATACAATAAATATATTGTGAGAAAATTACGTGGTTCGTTATCGACAACTGCTCATGTTAAAATCTCTCAATTATTTACCAGTGAAATTCATGAACCAGTTTTAGTACTTATATCCGAGAATAAACTATATGTCTGAAATAGATTCTCCATTCACAATCTACCGTGACTATCATTTGTTGATTTCACATGCTCTGTTAATCGTCATAAGTAATCGTTCATAACTAGATAACAGAGTTAGTGTCAAGATACATATAAATACCAATACCCGAACTCGAAATTCTTTACTTTTCCAAAATTTCAGCGAAACCCCCTCTGCCAAAATAATTTTTTTACAACAAATTTTATCGTAACAAATATAACCCGCCTTCTCATGGGCAAGCCCACTCGAAGTCAAAAAAGCAGATAGCATATACTTCTTTGCCGTCAAGCTCGAAGAGCGTCACTATATGGCATGAACAAACGAAGTGTAGTGAATTGGCGGGATATCGACAAATAGAAGATAATTTTGAGTTGGATCTGAGGAATAGAGCATTTCTATCTGAGCTAGATTCCCGCCTTCTCATGATTACATCTCTCGAAGCCAGATATATATAGTTAACAAATAAACAATAACAGATCTTTAAATATATAAGTCGACCATGAACGAACAAAGTGAAGTAAATTGTCGGGGATAATGAGCTAGAAAGATTAACAATGTTCTCAACAGTGGATAGTCTCGATTCTACCCCCTTACACATTGAAACGCTAAATGCACAAAAAATGAATCTGATATATTCTATAGTATAAGTTATTAAAATATAATAGGTCTAAATCCCTAAATTCGATATAATCGCATAATCTCTGAAAATACTACAATACGTTAAATCACTTAATCGTTAAATATGGTTTATACGGAGAACCATCCAGTTTTAGACGAGACTGAATGGAAAGANTATGGGAAGGCGATCTTGGCCATGCTGTAGGTGTAAACATAGCGATATGTTATTCTTGCAATAAACTCGTTTATTCTAATATAGGATGTAAATATGGAATTTGTCATTTTATGGATAAACACTGGAGTACAAATTGTACAGGAAATGCTTATTGTGATATTAGCTTCAGAGATTATATAGAGTTTAAAAATAAACTGAAGTCTGGGCTTACTAACTCTTTTGATGAAAAGCAAGCGATTCGTCGTTATGAATTGTGGATGCAGAATGCTATTAGAAGAGTTAAACGTGTAAGAGAAATCGGTAGAAAAATCAGAGCTGTGAAGGTAATACAAGAAAAATGGCTAGAGTATTTCTATAGACCCGATGGTCTCTGCGCTTCAGAATTAGCATTACATTACCAATTATTATGGACCGTTCGAGAAGAAATGCGTCAAATTAATAATGCATAACTTATCTAAAAATGTATAATATACACATCTATTTATTCGATTAATATATCTATTTATTAATGTATTTATATCTATTTATTTCGTTATCCCTGAGGGCTGGTAACATTTTTTATTGATTTTTATATGTCAACNTGTTTTATGGATCACAAAAATTTCTAGTGTAGATAATAGATCGTACTTGTTATTATTCCACATCTACTCAAACTTCAAACAGACTGGATACGTCAGCTCCTTAATAGGAGTGGTAGATAAGATGTATTTATATTGATATAATAAAATTATAACTGAAAAAATATTCGATTTTTTTTGCGTATCGCAGTCTACATATATTAAATGAATCTATAAATAAACAAGAAACAATTTATCCAATAATTATATCATGGTTAATCAAGAAATACAAACTTCAGATACTGTCCCAATTTGTACCTGCGAACATGCGGATGAGATCAATCGTTATATTAAGAAAGAGTTGGGTAATTTATCTCGACAATTGCTTGGAAACAATGAAAAAACCTTTGACTCTTTTATGCAAGAAATTAATAAATTGCGCAGTGAAATAGATCGACTGAACTTATTATTACAAGAGACAGAAAGAAAACTCACATCAAGTTTCAGATAGATGCTTTCTATTACCTGTTCCATATATCCTGCAACTGACCACTTTTTTTACCTATACCAAATTCGCGCCTCAATATCACAAACCATATAACAGCAATAATCAATAAGGTAAGTAACATATATGCAGATAGTGGTGACATTAAACTACTTGCCATAATAGGAAGAGGCAGAGCCTCGAGACTAGATCTCATCGCTCCTATCCCTTCTATTGGAATCTGAGGATGTGATTCAATCAAAGAGGGAGTATTATGTGTCTTGATACTAGCTTCGCTATTTTCCCGTTGTGCAAGATATGAAGTCACACTCTTGGGTATACTTAATGGCATATCAGAGCTTATATGTATATCATCTGGGGATATATCAGTCTTTGAAAACTCGGGTGTAGAGCTAACTACTTCTTCATGAACTGATATGGGAGTATCAACTTTTGGCAATTCGGATACATAATTAATATCGATTTTATTCTCTTCCATATTTTTTTTTACGTACAAATATTGACTGAGATCATTATTCGCAGAAATATTACTAGACTTCGATATGGAACTTTGTTCCTCGCTCTGCGTATTTTTTTC
>PQFF01000226.1:80553-116196 GCA_003547095.1 Diversispora epigaea | reverse complement strand
TGTAACCAACCAAGAAAAAGTGCCGGTGTAACTATTTGATTACCTGCACTATTTTGAAATGGATTTGGGGGTGTGAATCTTTCAGCTAATCTAGATGTTAACATTCGTGTTTTTACTGCATCATTAAATCCCACAACACCTAATGTATTACCATATTGAAACACCTGCATAAATTTGTTGTAATATTCATCTGGAGGTTCTTGTCCAATATACATTGGAATTTGTGCAATCATTGGTGCTAATGCTGATGTAACATCTTGTATGGCGGCCATATTAATTGGATTTACTAATGGATTATTCTGTAATGCAAAAATTTGCTGATTCAAATTATTAATTATTTGTCGGGCGCCATGTGTTTTATTTTTCCACTTTTCATACCTGAGAATAATTCGATCTCGCCAAAACTCAATAAGAACCTTATCATTTTGTAAATTCCTACCATGTCTCCGACAATTTTGTAATTCCCGAGCAATGTGTCGATTTCTATCTCTTTGATTTCTCCAAGCAGTCCTTGCTGTATTAAATTCCACGTTTAAGATTTGAGCCTGCCTTAAATTGCGAGCTCGCCATGCAATATGAGTTAATCCTAAGATGCGCAATTTTTGATTTAACTTGTCATGTACTAACTCACTTTCTGTAATATCTTCATGCGCACCTTCTAAAGATTGACTCAAATGATAATTTTCTTCTCGACATTCATCTAACCGGTCTTGGGATTGCTCATATAATCTTGTTTTCTCCTCTATTTCAATTTGGATAGTTTCATTCTTATCGGTTAAGTCATCAATTTGCTCCTTAAGGGTTTCATTTAATGTACCCAGCTCATTGGTTAACTCCTGCTGATTGCGATTTATATCCTTTAAATTTATAACTTCTTGTCTTAACTGAGTTACTTCGTTTTCAAAAGTATAGCACCCATTTTGGATTTTCGTTAATTTTAATTCTGTTTGAGTCTGGAGATTATTAATTTCATCTATTATAAGAGTATCGTCTCCTCTAGCTGAATCAGCTAAAAGCTTAATATTTGTTCTTACATCTTTTATTAAGTCGAAAACTGGTGTATTTGTAGATGGTAGATGTGTCATATCCAATGTCATTGTTTCCCGAAGTTTTTGGATTCTATGTTGAAGGGAATATAATTCACTGCTCATATCTTGTAATTGGACTTCGAGGACAAATATATTTTTATCATTAGACTGGGCATCTGCCTCGGCTTTTCGAAGTCTTATTTTGAGATCGTTTACCTGCACTCGAAGAATATCGATCTCATCATCCCTTGTAGTGATTTCTTTCTCCAGGTAAGTAATGTAATCCTCATTTTTCTGGATCTGGATGCGTAATTTCTTAATGGTCACAACAAGATTATCCATCGAAATGTAGCTTGACTAGTCAAGTTTTGGAGAAAATATATATACATCGATCACATCCTTCATGAAATAACAATAAATACGCCTACCTGTTTATTTTGTGTGTCTTACCTATATATCTCATATNATAGGTAAACAATCGGCATCTGCAATAGAATGTGTAAATGTACGAATTCTTTGCTTATAACTATCTGGTGTATCAAGTGGAGAAAATTTTTCATTTATAAGCACTTTCATAGATGCTTGACTAGTTCCTATCATTACTTCTCGATATTTTTCCTGTAACCAACCAAGAAAAAGTGTCGGTGTAACTATTTGATTACCTGCACTATTTTGAAATGGATTTGGGGGTGTGAATCTTTCAGCTAATCTAGATGTTAACATTCGTGTTTTTACTGCATCATTAAATCCTACTACCCCTAATGTATTACCATATTGAAATACTTGCATAAATTTGTTGTAATATTCGTCTGGAGGTTCTTGTCCAATATACATTGGAATTTGTGCAATCATTGGTGCTAATGCTGATGTAACATCTTGTATGGCGGCCATATTGAGTGGATTTACTAATGGATTATTCTGTAATGCAAAAATTTGCTGATTCAAATTATTAATTATTTGTCGGACGCCATGTGTTTTATTTTTCCACTTTTCATACCTGAGAATAATTCGATCTCGCCAAAACTCAATAAGAACCTTATCATTTTGTAAATTCCTACCATGTCTCCGACAATTTTGTAATTCCCGAGCAATGTGTCGATTTCTATCTCTTTGATTTCTCCAAGCAGTCCTTGCTGTATTAAATTCCACGTTTAAGATTTGAGCCTGCCTTAAATTGCGAGCTCGCCATGCAATATGAGTTAATCCTAAGATGCGCAATTTTTGATTTAACTTGTCATGTACTAACTCACTTTCTGTAATATCTTCATGCGCACCTTCTAAAGATTGACTCAAATGATAATTTTCTTCTCGACATTCATCTAACCGGTCTTGGGATTGCTCATATAATCTTGTTTTCTCCTCTATTTCAATTTGGATAGTTTCATTCTTATCGGTTAAGTCATCAATTTGCTCCTTAAGGGTTTCATTTAATGTACCCAGCTCATTGGTTAACTCCTGCTGATTGCGATTTATATCCTTTAAATTTATAACTTCTTGTCTTAACTGAGTTACTTCGTTTTCAAAAGTATAGCACCCATTTTGGATTTTCGTTAATTTTAATTCTGTTTGAGTCTGGAGATTATTAATTTCATCTATTATAAGAGTATCGTCTCCTCTAGCTGAATCAGCTAAAAGCTTAATATTTGTTCTTACATCTTTTATTAAGTCGAAAACTGGTGTATTTGTAGATGGTAGATGTGTCATATCCAATGTCATTGTTTCTCGAAGTTTTTGGATTCTATATCGAAGGGAAGATATTTCACTAGTCATTTCTATTAATTGCGACTCGAGAGCTGGAATAATTTTATCCTTATTTTCTATATCTTGTAAAGCTTTTTTAAGTCGTGGTTTGAGATTGCCTACCTCTGTTTTTAACAAGATAATGCTTTCATCTCGAATACCAATTTGATTTTCCAAATATGCTATGTGCTTCTCACTTTCTTTGAGCCATCTTTCTAGCTTTTGGATTTTCTGTTCGAGATTATTCATGTTTTTATATGTTATAGTAAAAATGCTTCCAGTTATTTCTATTGACAGTGGGGAAGCTCGTGAACTTGATATTAGTATTGATTTGCGAAAAATCTATTACCATCCTTCCGGATATCAAAGAACTAGTAAAAAACTTTATGAAGTTTCACAAAAAGCCGGATTCGATTTTACATTGGCCGAAGTTCAAGGATGGCTTGAGAGACAATTATTACACTTAATTCATAAACCTCGACCAAAGTATATTCCTTGCGTTAGTTTTAATAAGATTACTATTCCAATGAAAGTTATACAAGCTGATTTATGTTATATGCCTCACGATAAAATAGGAAATAAGATTTATAAATATGCTTTAACATGCGTTGATATAGCAAGTCGAACTAAGTGGGTTTGTCCTTTAACCGATCGAGATTCTGATAGCGTTGCTAAAGGATTTNCAAGAGTGGGCATTTTTTATTCAAGATGCTGTAGAATTGTTATTACCTCCAGCGGAACGTTGTAGAGCTTGGGTTACAGATCTTCCTATATTTCTTGAAAAGCTTGATAATACAAAAACTCGATTAATTAATATGTCTCCTGCCAAAGCTCGAAAATTAAAACATGTATATGCCAAGTCATCTAAACCGAGATATGGCCCTATGGGGTATAATGAAATTCGTTTGACTTATAGTGATTCTGTTTTATATTTACTTAATCCTGGTGAATTGGAAGGTGGAAGAAAACGTGTTACTGACATGAATTGGTCTCCTCAAATTTATCAAATCAAAGAATCTCTGGTACAAAAAAATCAGCCGGTTTTATATTGGATCGAAGATATTGATGGTAATGGCCCGAATCGATCTTTTGTCCGAGAAGAATTATTATTAGTGAATAACAATATAGAATATCCTCCAAAATGGATACTCAAGAGTTAAGAAAATCATTTGCTTCTTCTTCGATTTCTTCATTAGTAGCAAAATAGTCTTTGGCTAATTGATAATATAAATCATTAAGTTTTAATATAGCCTGAAGAATTTTCGGTTCATTTTTATATTTATACCATTCTTGGTATTGTTTTTTCATTTCAATATATTTTTCTTCATTTGGGAATATCCTTTTTGCATTGTTTAAGATATATATATCTGGATCTTCGGCTTGGTGCAATTCAGTATATCGCTTTTTATAATTTTGCATGAACTTTTCGTCCTTTTTCTTTTTATAATAAACACCTGCTTGTGTTATGATAACTATAGCTTTTTCGATATCTTGCCATGTAGGTTTTGAGGATTTGACCTCTGTAGATTGTTGATCGATATTTTGGGTAGTAGTTGACATTTGAATATGTGTTATGTTTTGATTATCTAAAGTTTTGTATATAATACTTTATAAAATCTTTTCTTTAAATAATTATTTCTGTATATTAAAAATGATCGGTGAATATACTTGTCCATTCTATCATAACTCTGGTGAAGTTTGTGGAAGAACCTGTATGAGAGCTGAGGGGTGTAGTTATCATTGGAAAGCTAAAAGAAGAATACCTTGTATTGAATGTGGTAAACCTACTGGTTCAACTTCTGGACGATGTCCATTGCATATTAGGGGGTACTATGTGACCCAGTACTATAATAGATTACTTGCTAGGGTTTCAAAATTAGATTCTCGATGAGAGAAAAAGCTGGCCCAGAATTTTGTTACCTTTACCGAATATCAGTTATCCTTACCGAAAATTTGTTACCTTTTGAGATGTATGGTTCCATTTTTTTGTTATCCTTACCGAAATTTTGTTACCCTTCATGATATATGGTCACATTTTTTGTTACCCTTTGTGGTGTATGGTTATATTTTTTGTTACCCTTTACCGAAATTTTGTTACCCTTTGAGGTATATGGTCACATTTTTGTGTCAGAAAAGTAGTGAAGAATCGTCCTTAAATTGAATTCTGCTATACCAATTAGTAAATATATCCATTTTGATATGAATTTTAGTAAATTATTACGTTCTAGATATATAAAAAATCAATATGTTTGTTGGTGTTTTTGGTATCTAAATATATGTAAGCTGAATAACTTAAATAATTGTTATCCTTTTTGATATGAATTTGGGTAAAATATCGTGTTCTAGATATATAAAAAAATGATATGTTTTATGGTGTTTTTGGAGAGTGAAATATAGCAAATTGACTAGTGCTGTGCCAGAACTCCCAAAATTACCCTACTTCGCAAGCCGGCTCGAGCCTTATGAATCAAGCCTTAGTTGAGCTTGGCTCGTGAGCCTAAGGCTCGCGAGCCTATGAGCCTATAATATCAGGCTTGGCTTGGCTTGGCTCGGCTCGGCTCTCTAGGCTCGCGAGCCTTAAGGCTTTTGAGGAGCTTTAAAAATAGCTATAATTTGATTAATTTTAATGTTATATAAAAAAAAAAAACTCTTTCTCTCTATCTGTCCGTCACTCAAATTCCGCAGTAAAAAACTGAAGTGGGTATTTATGAAGTTACGAAAGGCAGTCTAAGTCGGAGGTTAAGTAACAACCGGATAAGACTAGAAGACGTTGGGGTTACTATTCTTAAATACTTATGAAGTTTGGTTGGCGGAGTTGGTTCCAGTTTCTTCGCGGATGACGTAAACGGCGAAACTTTTTATTTCTCTTGGAAAATAGTCTTGAAGTACAGAAGCTTTGAGACAAACCGGTAGTAGGACGTATGGGCCATTTCCTTTTTTCTGGATTGGATAGGTTGTCTTCAAATGAACGCAATAAATGAAGAAGTTTTTCTGGAGCTGTTTGGCTTTGCAGTTATTTAGTTACGAGTCTGTGCCACATATTTTCCTCATTTTCATATTCATAACTTTTTGGGGGAATTGTCAAATATCGGTTTGACCCTGATTGTCGATCATGTCGATCATGTCGATCAGGTGTGACGCACTGATGAAAAATTTTGATGGTACAGAGTACGAGTGTGATGAACTTGGGGGTATGGTGATACTTAAGGGACGATCGGCGATAGCAATGGGTGATGTGATGTTTGGGTTTGTTGTGACGGGGGTGTAGTTTTAAAGGAGTTGGGTCAGGTTAGAAGGTGAAGTCGTTGAGTAATTAGTTGAGTTAGATGGTTAGTTGTTGTTTGGCGGGTTGTATGTTATATACATGTTGTCAAAACTATTGAATTAAGTCAGACGCAATTAAAATTGAGAAAAATTGGAATTAAGTCAAGGCAAATTTTGATTTTTACTAGTAATTGACGTAATTAGTTGAGTCAGACGCAATTAAAAATTAAAATTTTAAGAGTTGAGTCAAAGCTAAATTAGTTTTGATGACATGTATAGTATGTTAGTTGTAATTTTATTTTTAGGAGATGTAGAAAGGTAGTAGATAAGTTGTAGAGGAGTGTTGGGAGTTTTTATTGGGGATCAGATTTCCGTTGGGCATGCAAGGTCCTCGGGGGTCTTTTACATGGCCACCTTATATGAGCGATAAGGAAGGAGGTTAGATATGTGAGCTAATGACCTAGCTATTTCCGCCAAGGCTTTGGGATATACCTTATATGAGTGATAAAGGAACAGTCTCTTAATGTAAGCTGATGCGAGAGACATTTGCGACTTGGTATCCCAGGTTCTCCTTTTTACCTGAGTGGGGGCAGAGTCATGGTCTTCATGATCCTTTTTATAATACTGGCATTGGGGTTCGCCTCTTTGGGTTTGATTACGGGCCTGTACCAAAGACTGGGTGATAGATTGATTTTATATTAGTCAGTTTTCCTATGATTTTTGTAATATTGTCCCTCGTGATTGAAAGGGTCCTTAAAGACCTGAAGATCTATAAATAATAAAAAAAAACTTAGGTACGGTCATGGTAGTCAAGATAAAAAAAAATAAAAAAAAAAAATTTTAATGTTATAGAAATAAAATATATATTATCTTGTAGCTAAGAACCAGATCTTTTGATTTGTCATAGGAATATCATAGTAGAAAATCGCTTCTAGTTATGTTAATCTGAAATTAAAGTTAAAATTAATTATTTTTAAAAATTTAAAAATAATTATTTAATAAATTTTATAATTGCGCTATCATTTAGCCTTTGCGCCAGAATTTAACCATTGCACCTGATTACGCTGTGGCTAAATTCCAGACTCAATTGGCTAAATTAAATCTGACTAAATTTCTGGTTCAATTCGTATTGCGCCTACCATTTCTAATCACCTGATTTAAAATTTTAAGACTTTCGCAATCAGCCCATATGCTTTGAATACTTTCAACATAAACGTGATATTTATTAAGGTTATTGGTACTGAAAACCTTTATTTTTATTAATAAAATGTAATATTGCAAATATACTTGCACGCTAAATTATTTTGGGGTTCCGAAATTGTAATTTTGAAAAAAAAAGTTGAAATAGTTTTTCATAAAAGATGAAATTATTTTATTTAAAACCTGAAATTTTTTGACTATCCAGATAAATTCCTTGATTAAAGATACATATAACTAGATACTTTTTTTACTTTCATATATAAAATAGATTTTATATAAATCTCAAAAAGACGAAATATCTCAAAAATTCAAAATTAATTTTGGGAACATGTATAACTGCGGAGATTATTAATATTGATAACTTTTAATAACCTTCATTTTATCATAATAAACATAATATTTACGAAGGTTATTAGTCCAATAACCTTCAATAACTTTTGAAAACGAAATTATTACAATAATCTCTGTTATAAAAAATTTCTTAATGTATGTTAATAGTTATAGACTCGATAACGTTTATACTGTTGACTTATTTTTATTATTTTCTTATTCTTATATTTTATTATTATTTTTATTTACTTACTATTATTTATTATCTATTATCTATTATTTAAAATCTTACGTTGTCACATGGTGCTGACGTTTAGTTTATTCCTATATAAATTATTTCAATTGTATTACGTATAATATTATATAAACCAATAAAATTATACGAACGCCTGATCTCACCTGACATGATAAACAATAAGATTATACGAACACCTGATAATAAACCAATAAAATTATATGAATACTTGATTTCACCTGACATGTAGATCACAGGTGACAACTTATCTATTATTTAAAATCTTAGACATCGATCAGTATCATATTTAGTTTGCTCCATATAAATTATTAACAATTGTGTAACAGTATTACATATTTTGAAATCGTCAGCGAAGCGACAGGTTCTCACTAGTATTATATAATATTACAATAGATTTATTTCTCAATATGTAATACAAATTAACTTTTATTTTTTAAATAAGTATATTATTAAATTCTTATAAATTTGTAACACAAATTAGGATATTAGTTATAACACTAAGGATGGAAGGCTCAATTGATATGAAGGTTGGCTCAATAATTGTACCTTTGACTAATTAATTTTGCGCCAGCTAAATTCTGGCTCAAAGGTTAATTAAATTGCGTCAGCTAAATTTTGGCTCAAAGGCTAATTAATTTTTTTCTAGCTAAATTCAGGCGCAATTTCTAATTGGCTGGTGCAATTTTGGTCACGTGACAAAAGGTTGATCAGATAAAATTATTAATTAATTTTACCAATATTAATATTTTAATATATTATTATAAACTCTCTCTCTCCGTTCGATAAATTATTCAAAAAACACGCAGTAAAAAATTATTATTTTTTTCTTGGTGTCTGTTAGTTGGAGGTTAAGTCCGACCGGATAAGACTAATTATGGTGGACGGTCCTAAGAAGAATATATGAAGTTTGGTCTATAGGTTTTTGGCTCTGGTTCTCTTGACGAAAGGTGTAAACGGCGAACTTGGCATTTTTTCTGTGAAAATAGTCTTCATGTGGATAAGCTTGAGGACGAACTGGCGACTTGTTCTTAGTTGCCCTTTTCCGTTTTTAACGTTGTGACCTCGAACGAACACTGGAAACAGGAGTTTTCCCTGGGGCTGTATAATTTTCGTTTGGTAGTGAGAAGGGTCTACACCACGAATTTTCTTTTTTCATGTTTTTGAATGGTTTTGGAGAATTTTCAAATTTCAATTTGACCCTGATTTGTCGATCTTGTCGATCGGGGGTGACGCATTGATAAAAAGTGTGATATGTTGGTATTTAAGGAGTGATCAGAGGTGATGAAAAATCTTTGTGGTGATTAGGTGATACATAAGGTGTGATCAGGTGGAAAGAACGTGTGATGTGATGTTTGGTTCGATGGACGGGGGTGGTAGTTTGTAATAATAAGTTGAAGGGTGCGAGTTTTTGGTTTGTTGGATTGTGACGATGTGGGAAGGGATGTTGTTCCCTTAATTCGTGATCCGTGATAGAAGTAAACAAAATGTCGATCACTTAATAGTAAATTTTGGGGTTAATATTAATTAATAAAAATTCGTCTCCTTGAAATCTCAAACTACCCTTATGTAAAATTATGACAAAACNAAATCAATTTTGAGAACATGTATAGTAGGAAGGTAGTAGATGAGTTGTCGAGGAGTTAGATGGGGTTTTTATTGGGGATCAGATTTCTGTTGGGCGTGCAAGGTCCTCGGGCATCTTTTACATGGCCACCTTATATGAGCGATAAGGGAGGAGATTAGGTATGTGAGCTGATAACCTAGCTATTTCCGCCAAAGCCTTGGGATATACCTTATATAAGTGATAAGAGAGCAGTCTCTTGATGTGAGCTAATGCGAAAAACATTTGCGACTTGGTATCCCAGATTCCCTTTTTTACCCGAGCGGAAGCAGAGTCATGGTCTTCATGATCCTTTTTATAATACTGGCATTGGGGTTCGCCTCTTTGGGTCTGATTACTAAAACTCCTCAAAAGCCTTAATTCGTGATCCGTGATAGAAGTAAACAAAATGTCGATCACTTAATAGTAAATTTTGGGGTTAATATTAATTAATAAAAATTCGTCTCCTTGAAATCTCAAACTACCCTTATGTAAAATTATGACAAAACATAATAAAACGAAGGCAATCCTTCTTTCTTGTGGTTCTCTTATTCCTGACTTGCATTACGGGCCATTTTCACGAGATTGGTGGTATTCCACCACAATTGAAAATGAAACTCTGTTGGTTCCTATTCGTTTGGGAATGACTATTGCCACAACTCTTAATGAGCAAAAGTTTATTTTACGTGTTATTCAAGGCCATTCAAAGAATTTACAACAGCCTGGTTACTGCTGTCAAGCTGGAACATTATCTAGTAGTATTGAAGAATCTTGTAGTACGGCATTAACTTCTTTATATCAAAATATTTTTCAAACTAAAACAAAATTTTCAGGATCACAAGAGTTAGGTTTTGATGATGATAGTATAATGAATCAATTATTAAATGGAGTTTTATTTCGACCATTTTATATTATAGTTGATAAATTTCGAATTTTTGTATATTCATTAGGCAAGCAAGATTTTGCATCATCATTCATTTATACACATTGTAAAAAAAGAAGTTTATTCGTACAAACAATGGAGAAATCAATTTGTAAAATTAAAATATATCATGAAACAATACTTGTGACTACATTTGAAGGAGACACANGAAGTTTGGAAAAAAACTGGTATTCTACAAAAGTTTGACGGTTTTGTACTGTTTGGTTTAAACGATAATTATGTTAAAAAGAGATTAGAATCAAGAGAATCACCAACATGTCGACCAACAGATTGGGCAGATAATAATATAATGAATATGCTGTATTCATATTATTTGAAGAAACGTACACTTGCTAATATTAATTGGCAAAGTATATTTTTAAAATGGACTAAAAAAGCATGTGGAATTATGGAAATACGATTAGCACTTCAAGAAATTTATCCTGAAAATCATGTGTTTAATGAACGTGAAATAAGAGCATGGCATACATTTCTCAAAGCTACAGGATGTACCAACATTACACCATTTGGAATTGGCAAATCTAAGGTAATATATTATATATTCTATAATTTAAAAATCAAAAAAAATTTGGATCACTAAATATTCTTTTTATTTAGTATGAATTTTGGACAAAAGAAGTCAACCCCTTACATGATCAAGAAACATTACATACTTTATTCAATAATGGTTTTTTACGAACAACACCATTTGTTGACCCATCTAAATCATGCAATGATTTTACAGAATGATTATCTAATTGTATAGTAGAATCATATGAAGCAAATAAAAAAGGTGTCGAAGGCAAAANAAGAATTTTATCTATTGTTGCAGATAAATTTACTTTAAAAGAACTAAATTTAATGAAGGTAAAAAAAAATAATAATGTAAAAATACTTATCACTTTTATCACTTAGGAATTTGTTCTAATAATAATTATATAAACCAGTTTCAAATGTCATCCCGAACCATCCAAGAAGCAAGAACATTTGCACGCATTAATGGACCAGGTTGCCCTATAATTGAAAAACCAATTATTCATCGTACTCGATTTTCTGAAGAAGCAAAAAACCAATTTGAAAATTTTTTTTCAGATAAATCTATTGTTAATATGAGTTCATATAAAGTCGATCCACAAACCAAATTACCAGTACTTTATTTAAAAGATAACAAAACAGCTTTATGGGAAAAATTTTCAGAAACTTATCCAGATGGTTTTAAACGAACAACATTTATGACAGAATTAGCACAAGGACGTTTTCAGTATCGAGAAGATCTTGGTGGCCTGTGCTCTATATGTTGTCAATATGGATATGATGTATTTGAAGATTTAGTTGAATTAATTTTGACACAAATAAAAGATCTCAAATATCAGGTAATCAAAGGCATATCTTTGTATTATTTTTTTTTTGAAAAAATTATTTAATAACACTTTTTTATTGGAAAAGTCTATTTTGATTGATAAGGTTAAAAAAGTTAGAAGATACATGAAACGTAATTATGAAAATGAAATATTAATAGATGCTAATGGACAAGTGAACCATGATTTCTGCATTTCATATTGTCTAGCATACGCTTTTGGAATTTGTGAAAATTTACATACTAGCAATTGTGAAAAATGCAACGAATTATGGATATTATTTGAACAATTACAATCTAATCTTGATAAATCCCATTCCGAAATGTTAGATGAAGCTCGTAATAAGTTGTATTATTATCTTTCTCACCAAACACGTAAAGTTTATTTAAATTCTCAATTTTCCGCAAGTCTTCGTGAACTTGATGAGGATGGAGCATTGATAGTTGTTGATTACAAGATGCGAGTTCTCCCAAAATCAGCACGAGAAACAAAAGATGAGTTTTTCGGCAAACGAGGATGGACTCTCCACACAGTATTAGTATATACGAAAAAAGAAAATAATATATTAGACATTTGTGCTTTTGATCATTGGTCAAACGATACACGCCAAGATGCGTGGTTTACTGCTTCATCACTTCATTCAGCAATTATTACCCTTGAAAAAAAGCCCAAATGGATTTCAATTATTTCGGATAATGGAGGTCACTACCATAATTCAGAGTTGATGGTTATTTTGAGTTATTGGCATGAGTGGTATGATATCGAAGTGAAAAAATGGATATTTTTGGAACCCGGAGAAGCAAAAACAACAATTGATTCTCATCATGCCCAGGTAATTACTTTTTTATTTGTTGTCTAAGTTTCAATTTAATTCTATCTTTTTTTTTTTAGATTGCATATGCAATCAGACATTTTGTTCGACTGGGAAATGATCTAACAAGTGGAGAAAAAATAGAAACGGCAATTGAGCACATTCGTAAAACTTCAGTAGCCCATTTAGAGCTAAACAGAAATACGGGAAACCAAGTTAAAACATTGACAGGAATTTCTAAATGGTATTTTTGGCAATGGCCATGTGAAGGAACTTATAGTGGATATATACAGGCACGTCCATTACCCAATGTAGGAGAATGGATCAGTTTTTCACCAGCACAAATAAATTGTTTAGTTAAACAAAAAATCGATAAACCCGAACCTGCTTGTATATCACATTCTATACCCAAAGCATCGTGGAATATTCCAGTTCCGGATCCATCAAGTATTATATAGATTTTATTTTAATATGAATTGATAAATAATGGTTACTAATTATTACAATTATTAGTACATTTAAATCCAAAACGAATGCGATTATCTGAAATTCAAAATGAACTACTACAAAGAGATGTGTTATTTGAAAAAAATCAAAATCGAACAGAATTATCGACACTTTTACAAAAAAACTTGGATGAAAAAAGAAATGCAGGTGAGTTTTCAAACATATCTGAATTTACATTATCATCCTTGTTATTGTTAAAATAAGGTAGAGGATTACAAAGTTTGACTTCTGATTTTATTCATTAAATACTAATATAATTGTTTTTTCATATATTATTTGATAGGTCTCTCGCCATCACAAAATAACACTACTAGTTTACCGGATGTATCAAATTTGCCATATTCAAAGTAAGAAAGTGTCTTTTATTAAAATTCAAATAATAATAAATTTTTATAAATTATTTACTGAAATTATTTTTACAAGTATTATTGAAGAACGATACCCTTTGCCAAAAGGATGGNTATTGCAAAGGAAGTAGTAGATTTGTTAAAGGGTTTTTTTCATGCTGGAAATGCTAATTCTAGTCAACGTTATCTTCCGGAGGATATGTTTCGTGCATTGAGTGAAAAAGCTGATAATAATGAGCTAGAACATACAAAGATACCGAAAGTAGAAACAATACGAAACTGGATATCCCGATATTCAACTGCTATGAAAAAAGAAACGGCAGAAAGAATGCTTGCTAGTTTTAGTAATAATACTAGTATATAAAATAGCTTTTACTTGTTTTATTTGAATAACCTTACCTTTAAACGAAAATAAAATTTGTTTTGAATTTTGAGAATCGTACCAACTATTTTATATGAATTATAGTTTTTATTCACATTGTGAAATGTTCAAGTTGCAGAAGGTAGATTAGCACTAATATTTGACCCGAAATCTGTGTTTGCCTCATAGTAAAGTTGAGAACTGTCAAGAAAAGGACGAATTTTATTATTTAAACGTAAAGTTAGGTTACATGAGCACTGATTTTGCTGTTGTGATTGGTATTTTAACGTTTAATGACTTTTATTGCTATTCGGGTATTTATTTAACCGGGATAAATTGATAATGACCTTCNTTCTAGTCAACGTTATCTTCCGGAGGATATGTTTCGTGCATTGAGTGAAAAAGCTGATAATAATGAGCTAGAACATACAAAGATACCGAAAGTAGAAACAATACGAAACTGGATATCCCGATATTCAACTGCTATGAAAAAAGAAACGGCAGAAAGAATGCTTGCTAGTTTTAGTAATAATACTAGTATATAAAATAGCTTTTACTTGTTTTATTTGAATAACCTTACCTTTAAACGAAAATAAAATTTGTTTTGAATTTTGAGAATCGTACCAACTATTTTATATGAATTATAGTTTTTATTCACATTGTGAAATGTTCAAGTTGCAGAAGGTAGATTAGCACTAATATTTGACCCGAAATCTGTGTTTGCCTCATAGTAAAGTTGAGAACTGTCAAGAAAAGGACGAATTTTATTATTTAAACGTAAAGTTAGGTTACATGAGCACTGATTTTGCTGTTGTGATTGGTATTTTAACGTTTAATGACTTTTATTGCTATTCGGGTATTTATTTAACCGGGATAAATTGATAATGACCTTCCCCCAAATTTTACTAATTGATTTGTTTACTTCTATCACGGATCACGAATTAAGAGAGTTTGTAGGAGGGGACCTTTGGGTGGTACCAACACCACACCAAAGGGAAAAATTTTCTTTTTTTTCGCTTTTTTCTTAGATAGCTTGGCCAGGTTGGTATCGGTAAGTTTCATGAAACTGATGAGGACTTAGTTTTTATTCTGCAATGGGTAAATACGGAAAGTTTTGAAGAAATTTAGAATGGAGGGAAATCAGAAAGTTTCATGGTAGTTAAGGGTGGAAGGCTCAATTGATATGAAGGCTGGCTCAATAATTGCGCCTTTGGCTAATTAATTTTGCGCCAGCTAAATTCTGGCTCAAAGGCTAATTAAATTGCGCCGGCTAAATTCTGACTCAAAGGCTAATTAATTTTTTTCTGGCTAAATTCAGGCGCAATTTCTGATTGGCTGGCGCAATTTTGGTCACGTGACAAAAGGTTGATCAGATAAAATTATTAATTAATTTTACCGATATTAACATTTTAATATATTGTTTTAAAATAGCTATAATTTGATTAATTTTAATGTTACAGAAATGAAATATATATCATCTTGTAGCTAAGAACTAAATTTTTCGATCTGTCATAGAAATATCATAGTAGAAAATCGCTCCTAGTTACGTAAAATTGATTTGAAATTAAAGCTAAAATTAATTATTTTTAAAAATTTATTTAATAAATTTTATAATTGCGCCAGCCAATCAGAATTGCACCATTATTTAGCCTTTGCGCCAGAATTTAGCCATTGCACCTGATTGCGCCGTGGCTAAATTCCAGGCTCAATTGGCTAAATTAAATCTGGCTAAATTCCTGGCTCAATTCGTATTGCGTCTACCATCCCTAGTGGTAGTAGTTGGTTAAACGGTGACTTCGGTCTAGTTCATTTTTATTCTTCAATATATGTAATTTTTTACTTTAAGTATTGGAAATGAATAAAGGCAAGGCTTCACTAATCGTTGAAAAAAAAAAAAATTTTAATATATTATTTTAAAATAGCTATAATTTGGTCAATTTTAATATTGCAAATAAATTATTTCTTACTTAACAATGACATATTTCACAAATGGGATAACGAAATTATAGACTTGCCAATAAAGAGAATTATTAAAACTCACTCAACAGTCAACAGGCAAACCGAATGGGCATGTTTAAACAGAATAGTTAAGTGGAACAATAAAAACATCCAAAGAGACACTGATTGGAAACTCTCTTTTCAATTAATACATGGGACAAACATAACAAACCTGGTCACAACAGATGAAGACCATAGAAACAGGAAATTCGGATTAAAACTTCTTAACAATGAACTCCCGACGAAAGCACTCTTACACGAACGCCGCCCAGATTTATATACAGACGATACATGTATTTCCTGCAACAAATGTAAAGAGGACAGTCTACACGTCTTCATCTGTAACAATTTTATCGACGTCTTACAAAAGATTTTTGTTACCGAGATAATCAAAGAAGTCATTAGAATTAAAGGAGAAAGTAAAAAACAAACAATAAAAAACCTTGTAGCAAACAGTAGCTTTATTAAAATTGACATTCAGAGACAGACAAATAATTATAATGCTCATAGCAGATTCAGCTTCATAGATATTATACGGGGTTTGATTCCTAAACAACTCAAACGACTCCTTGTCAAAATCATTAACAGCACTGAGGCCAAAGAGGTAATTAGTGAAACATTACTAAAGCTTCGTGACAATAAATGGGAACGATGGAAAGCGAGATGCAAAGAATTTTTAAAATGGGAAAAAACTCAAAATATAACAAAAGAAGAAAAAAAACTACATAAAAAGAAACTCAAATTCATACCAGATGAATATAAAATCCTTAAAAAGAATCTAATCGAATCAAGCTACATAATTATGAATAAAACATTAAATAATATTTTTTCGCAGGGTCATGGTTTACATGACCTTTTTTATAATATAGACGAATGTGGGGTCTTGACCTCTTCAGAATAAATTTTTATTCTGTAGCAGCTAGTCAGATCGTAAAATAGTTAGTGAAAGCTTAAATTATTTTTAGTCTTTTTTTATTTGTGATATTTATAAATTTGTAATCATTTTTTATGTATTAGCTAATGTGAACGAATTATATTTAATGAATAAAAATAAGACCTTGCTAGTCTACTAAAAAAAAAAAAAAAAAAAAATTTTAATATTACAGACAAAACACAGCAAGAAAACTCTTTCCTGAAAATTTGAAAATACTAAATAACGAAGAAACTATATTTCTTCTTTTACGCGATATAACAATAACAAGAGTTTATTAGGTTTCCTTTATATGCACCGTTGGGTTAATAGATATATTTTATTAACTTAGAAATAAATATGACACGTAAAAACAAAAAAATGAAACCAAGAGTTCCTAGCGAAAGAAAAAAAAACAGTTTGAAAATATGGGAAGAAACACGGAAATTATTAAAAAAAAAAACACAGAAAATATTAAAAGAAAAGGAAGAAAAGAAAAAGGGAAAAGAAATAATACGTTCAGATACCGAATCACCAGTTGCAATTTATCGTATATTAAATACTGCTCACCCACCTATCCCTCGACACATAGCCCAGGACAATAAACAATATAGTGGGACAACTCCTCCCACGTTAGATATACGAAAAGAGGAACATTACTTATCTGTTGATGACTTACTTGATACAGAAGACGAATACGACCAAGAAACTTCCTCAAACTCAAACTTGGAGATTTCTGACTACGAAACCTTCGAATACGAAAACTATGGAGAACCAAGTTCAAAACAAAAGCAATACACGTCTAATAATCACCTAAAACTGTTTTCACCACCACCTACAATTTCTAATGAAGATTATATAATTAATTTTGACTCAAAAGAAAAACAATATACAATCTACTACTACTTAGAACCACTTTCACCACCACCCATGATTTCTAATGACGATCATGAAATTAATTTTGAAGAAAAAAATATCGAGGCAGTTGAGAATTCAATGGAGATCGACAATGCAGATTTGTTACACGAACCTTTACATATACTAAATTAAAATCAGCACAATCTATAAATAGACCAGAGTTGTTACACAGGTTACATACTCCAGATATACATGTTGCCCAAATCCCAAATAATTTGGGATTTGGGACGCCAAAATGCACAAATTACTAGTATTTGGGATTTGGGATTTCGGCAAAAAATACTAATTATAATTTGGGATTTGGGATTTGGGATTTCGGCAAAAAATACTAATTATAATTTGGGATTTGGGATTTGGGATTTCGGCATTTGGGATTTCGGCATTTGGATTTTGAATTTGGGTGGCAGGTATAACTCCAGATAAGGATCAAAAGTCACCTTATATGCAACCAATTCATGAAAATACAAGTTTAAAACAACAACTTCAAGAATTTTATTCAGCCTTGTCATCTAATAATAACTTAATAGACTGGATAACTAATAACAACCTTGCAAAGATAGATACACAAACTATACTTGCACGTAAAATTATTTTAGGGTTCCGAAATTGCAGTTTTGGGAAAAAAAGTCGAAATAGTTTTTTATAGAAGACGAAATTATTTTATTTAAAACCCGAAATTTTTTGATCATCCAAATTTATTCTTTGATTGAAGATACACATAACTGGGTACTTTTTTTACTTCCATATATAGAATAGATTCTACATAAATCTCAAAAAGTCGAAATACCTCAAAAATCCAAAATCAATTTTGGGAACATGTATAACGCAAACATGGACGTGGCCTCTTGCTTTGATTTGAAATCTAGATCATCAACCAAAATACTGTTTTTTTACATCATTTAACAAAAACAACAAACCAAATCATCAAATAGAATTCGAAGCTTTAAACCTAAAACATATCAACAAATATAATACTGTCCATAAAGAACAGGAACAAAAAATCCCGTCTGCAATACTACAACGCCAGGTCAATGATCTAGTAAAATATGAAATAGCCTTAAAATACTACTTTACTAAAGCTGGGTTACCTCTCAACGCATACCAAAAAAAAAAGACCCTACGAAATATATATTACTTTCTTAGAATACCTAAAAAACAAATTAACTTGTCCGAAGTCTTTAAATCATTAAAAGAGTATTGTATAAAAAACAAGTTGATAGTACAAAAACCACCGCTACCTAAACGATATCAGGACATTAAAAATAATAATATACGTAAATTCTCCTATTAAATTTCGTTTAGAAGTACCTCACGTCATGCGCATTTTACGAAACACATACACTTTCGGAAGATGGCTTCCGTCAATATATATATTCTTCATCAGACATAAAGCAAAAAAACCCCACTCCCAGAAGATTACAACAAATTGGAATTTGGTCTAGATAAATTATTCCCAATTCTGCAATTCGAAAATTCTGGTAAAAGACACGCATATATCGGACAGGCAAAACGGCACCTTCGAGAAAAATATTTTGTTGGAAAACGACTCCCAAGAAGTTTTTTTACCCTGCAAGACGGAACCATGACGATCAAAACTAATCTACCAAGTGAAATGGATATAGCTAACAAAACTGCTGGAACCGTATTCCCCATTCAAAAAAAAAGAGTTAATACCAGAGCTTATAAAATTAAGAAAATATTATCATTTCGACAGGATTCCCACGTATTGGATTATTAAAAGAAAACCTTTACCAAGTCTAACTTTGGTTATAAGAGAAATCAAGACTTTTTTACCAAACAACATTAAAGTTCCAATTGAATCCCTCGCAGAAACCAAGGAGACTATAAAAATTCTCCGAAAATTTTATATTTTCAAACATTTAAATGATACCTTTTTTACAAGCTTTCACGATATTAATTTTGACATACTTGATGAGTGCAAATCAGTTTAATACAAAAAAAAGAATACAAAACATAAAATAGAAGTACCTAATCTAGTTGACTTTTTTGATTTTTAAATAATAAAGTTTTTTTTTTTTTTTTTTTTCAGGGGCATGATCCTTATGTCCCGTTTTATAATATTGACATTGGAGCTTCGGCTTCTTCAAAATAAGTTTTTATTTTGTAGCAAGGTTAGACCGATAAATTAATTAGCTTAGCTATTTTAGTTTTAGTCATTTTTTTTTTGTAAATCAAAATATAAGTTTATGTACTTGTTATGTAATTTTATATTAGATAAATAAATTAAAACAAAATCACGCTAGTCAACAAAAAAAAAAAAATTTTAATATTACAGAAATGAAATATATATTATCTTGTAGCTAAGAACTAGATCTTTCGATTTGTCATAGAAATATTATAGTAAAAAATCGTTCCTAGTTATGTAAAATTGATTTGAAATTAAAGCTAAAATTAATTATTTTTAAAAATTTAAAAATAATTATTTAATAAATTTTATAATTGCGCCAGCCAATCAGAATTGTGCCATTATTTAGCCTTTGCGTTAAAATTTAGCCATTGCGCCTGATTGCGCCGTGACTAAATTCTGAGCTCAATTGGCTAAATTAAATCTGACTAAATTCCTGACTCAATTCGTATTACACCTATCATCCCTATATAACACAAGTCAATACTTTAGTTAAAGTACTAGGGAAGGTACTAGTTAAGATATTAGTCAAAGTACTAGTATTAGAGATAGTAAGTGCAATATGAATTAAGTCAGGAATTTAGCTAGATTTAATTTAGTCAATTGAGCCTGGAATTTAGCCACGGCGCAATTAGGCGCATGGCTAAATTCTGGCGCAAAGGCTAAATAATGACGTAATTCTGATTGGCTGACGCAATTATAAAATTTATTAAATAATTATTTTTAAATTTTTAAAAATAATTAATTTTAACTTTAATTTCAAATCAATTTTACATAATTAGGAGCAATTTTTTACTATTATATTTCTATAACAGATCGAAAGATCCTGTTTTTAGCTACAAGATAATATATATTTCATTTCTGTAACATTAAAATTGACCAAATTATAGCTATTTTAAAACAATATATTAAAATATTAATATTGGTAAAATTAATTAAGAATTTTATCTGATCAACTTTTTGTCATGTGACCAAAATTACGCTAGCCAATCAGAAATTGCGTCTGAATTTAACTAGAAAAAAATTAATTAGCCTTTGAGCCAGAATTTAGCTGATGCAATTTAATTAGCCTTTAAACCAGAATTTAGTCAGAATTTAGCTGGCGCAAAATTAATTAGCCAAAGGTGCAATTATTGAGCTAGCCTTTATATCAATTGAGCCTTCTACCCTTAACCAGCATAATTACTAGTCAAATTACAAGTTAACTTTACAGTTAAATTAATAATATATATAAAGGTTGAGTTTTTCCTCAACCTCAGTCTTCAGTTCGATACAAGTTTTATACAATTAATACAATTAATAAACAGTATTCAACTTGCAATAAGTAATAAATTGATAATAAAATCTTGGTGACATTGAATATTATAATTTATGTACTTTGATATTATTATTCTTGGTGAATAATAACCCTTTTCATTTATTGAAAACTCTGTAGTTAAAGAATTAGTTTCTTTATAAATTGTCTTTATGATGATAGAGATTTGTTCTCTATAACCCCCTTTAAAATCCCACTCTTGTCTCTTTCAAATAAAACTACATATTTAAATCCTTCATGGTTGTATTCATTTATAAACTTTTCAACTATAGCATATTACATATAATTGCTGTGTAATCTTTTATATCTAATTTTTCCCTGTTTTAGTTGCTGTTCCCTATTTGTCTTTGAAGGTATAAATAGACCAACAATATACTGAAAAATCATTGTGAATAGTACAGTTTTAAAATCAGGATTTTCATATTAACAAATACCATAGTAAAGAGTGTAGAATTTGAAAAGTAGTGTCACTTTTTATCCAGAATATACTTGCATGTTAAATTATTTTGGGACCCCGAAATTACAATTTTGGAGAAAAAAGTCAAAATAGTTTTTTATAGAAAATGAAATTATTTTACTTAAAATTCGAAATTTTTTGATTATCCAGATAAATTCCTTGATCAAAGATACATATAACTGGATACTTTTTTTATTTTCATATATAGAATAGATTCTATATAAATTTCAAAAAGACGAAATATTTCAAAAATTCAAAATCAATTTTAAGAACATCATCAGTAAATTTTTTTAAACGTAAGCCTTCGAAGTCCTTCACCCTGATAACCTTCGAATACCTCCAACATAAACATAATATTTACGAAGGTTATTGGTACCGAAAACCTTCATTTTTATTAATAAAACGTAATACTGCGGAGGTTATTGATATCAATAACCTTCAATAACCTTCACTTTATCATAATAAACGTAATATTTGCGAAGGTTATTGGTCCAATAACCTTCAATAACCTTTGAAAACAAAATTATTACAATAACCTCTGGCATAAAAAATTTCCTGATGATATATAATCCAAAAGCATCTAGGCTGTCCGTTATGATCATTATTATGACTAAACTAGTCTATCGAGTTATATTTTTAACTCTTTATCAACCTTTCCACTGGTCGAATGAACAAAAATCAGAATCCTATTGATGGCGCAAATATGCATAAATCAGATATCCTATTTATGAAAATTCATAAATCGGAAATTTCTATTTATAAATCAAAAAAATCGACTGCCTATACTTAATAAATCTTAGCAAATTTAGCTATCAATCGGAATCCTATTCATGATAAAACCATCTTATTTTTTTCCATTTGACCAGTGTTCCTTTATTACTAACATGACAAATATCTTGAAAATCGAATTTGACCTCTAAACAACTATTCTAAGCAGTCACTTTGTGAATCTATATATCCCAATTTATATGACCATTAGTGAATGTTTACATGTGACATCCGAAAAGGTTTCAATCACTCTCTTTTAAGGTAAGAATACCAGTTGATATCTGTCAAACCTTGAATTATAGAAAAATTATCATCCATATTAACATAATTAATTGAGATTGATTCATTGACTTTATGACTTAGTTCTGGTACACTAGTCACTGGACTAGTGATGGTAGGCGCAATACGAATTGAGCCAGGAATTTAGCCAGATTTAATTTAGCCAATTGAACCCGGAATTTAGCCACGGCACAATCAGGCGCAATGGCTAAATTCTGGCGCAAAGGCTAAATAATGGCGCAATTCTGATTGGCTGGCGCAATTATAAAATTTATTAAATAATTATTTTTAAATTTTTAAAAATAATTAATTTTAACTTTAATTTCAAATCAATTTTACGTAACTAGGAGCGATTTTCTACTATGATATTTCTATGACAGATCGAAAGATCTGGTTCTTAGCTACAAGATGATATATATTTCATTTCTGTAACATTAAAATTGACCAAATTATAGCTAATTTAAAATAATATATTAAAATGTTAATATCGGTAAAATTAATTAATAATTTTATCTGATCAACCTTTTGTCACGTGACCAAAATTGCGCCAGCCAATCAGAAATTGCGCCTGAATTTAGCCAGAAAAAAATTAATTAGCCTTTGAGCCAGAATTTAGCCGGCGCAATTTAATTAGCCTTTGAGCCAGAATTTAGCCAGAATTTAGCTGGCGCAAAATTAATTAGCCAAAGGCGCAATTATTGAGCCAGCCTTCATATCAATTGAGCCTTCCACCCTTACACTGGACTAAACAGACTAGAGCCAACTGATTACAACTCTTGTAAATAATTACAACTATACATGTTCCCAAAATTGATTTTGGATTTTTGAGATATTTCGATTTTTTGAGATTTATACAGAATTCATTCTATATATGAAAGTAAAAAAAGTACCCAGTTATGAAAAAATTTTGGGTTTTAAGTAAAATAATTTCGTCTTCTATGAAAAACTATTTCAATTTTTTTTCTCAAAATTGCAATTTTGGGGTTCCAAAATAATTTTGCGTGCAAGTATAATTATAATAAGTATTTTTAATTAAAAATATCTATTATAATTATTTGCAAAAGTTATAATCAGTTATAATTAATTACTAGTCAAATGAAAAAAAAATAGGATTGTTTTATTATGAATAAAATTTTGATTAATAACTAAATTTATTAAGATTTATTAAGTATAGACAGTTGATTTTTTTCAATTTACAAATAGGAATTTTTAATTTATGAATTTTTACAAATAGGATATTTGATTAGGGTAAATCTAGATCTCGTACCCCTGTGTAATGCATAAATCTAGCCCCGGGGAAGCGATACCCGAAAATGTCGCGTCGCAATAAAAATTATTTAAATCACATGTCAATAAGATCATCAATTTACATTAATAAAATTAACAAAATAAACTTGCGATCTTTATATGAAACGTTTTTTTATTTTATTTTTTATTAAAACGGATATATTTTTATTTCCCCTTTTTTTTAAAAAAAAAATTTGAACTTTTCTATATATCAATAACTCTAATATTTTCCTTTCCAAGTTTATTTACCTGTACTCTTGTGAAAAGCAGCATTATGTCCTACTTGATTACATACACGACATCTGTAAGAGCCTCTAGTTTTGGGTCCTCCCCTAGAACCTTGTTCTTTTTTGACACTACTTAAATACCGTCGCTTGGATGGACGACCTTTATGAACAGCTTTGTTCGGATTCTTTACATTCTCAAGGTTAGTTTTAATTATTTCATTGTCTTGTTCAGTTTCGTCTTCTTCTATTTGATTGCTACTTTCTAGTTCAACACTGTCTTCTATTAATATTAAATTGCATTACTATTTATTCGTTTATTATAATTTTTTAAAAAATAAAATATGAAACATACCTTCTACACTATCGATTCTATGTCTCTTTCCCTGGCCGGTATCACCTTTATTCATTTGAATTACGTGGACATTATTGGATATTTCATCAATCNTTATTTACCTGTACTCTTGTGAAAAGCAGCATTATGTCCTACTTGATTACATACACGACATCTGTAAGAGCCTCTAGTTTTGGGTCCTCCCCTAGAACCTTGTTCTTTTTTGACACTACTTAAATACCGTCGCTTGGATGGACGACCTTTATGAACAGCTTTGTTCGGATTCTTTACATTCTCAAGGTTAGTTTTAATTATTTCATTGTCTTGTTCAGTTTCGTCTTCTTCTATTTGATTGCTACTTTCTAGTTCAACACTGTCTTCTATTAATATTAAATTGCATTACTATTTATTCGTTTATTATAATTTTTTAAAAAATAAAATATGAAACATACCTTCTACACTATCGATTCTATGTCTCTTTCCCTGGCCGGTATCACCTTTATTCATTTGAATTACGTGGACATTATTGGATATTTCATCAATCGCATTAACTGTTGGTGTTTCATCATTTGCTGCTGGTATTTGATCATTTTCAGGTGTTTCATCATTTGTATTTCTTTCAATTTCTTTGATCGCGGGTCTTTTATTAATTACAGATATTTCTGCAGACATATTTTGATTTGATTTTCTTCTGATATAATCTTGAAGAAAAGCTGTTATTTCATTATCTTCTTGTTCAACTGCAAGTAAAGTGGCTGTTCGTGCTAATCCCCACACATGACCATATAAATTTCTTTTACGAACGGCCTTTCTAAGCATAGAAACAGTTGTTGGAATTGTAACAAGGCATCGTGTTGGTAAGATACCTTTATCCATAGATTCATTATTATGAGTGTCTCTTTCGCAATTTAATATTATACTTTCTTGTAGATTTGTCTCATCTTGATAAATATCCTTATACCATCGTTGGGTTATCATGCTGATGTGAAATGCTGCGACTTTGGAATTCATCATAACACGAAAATAGTGGTGATATATAATTCCCTTTGAAATGGACTTGAGGCACGAACATAGGAAAGATATTGCATTAATAATAATAACAAAATGTATATAATTTTTTCTTTCACTTCTCATATCTACAACTTTCCATATTTCTAACACTTCATCTCTTCCTACTTCTGCAATCATGGCCTGGAGTGTAATAAAACGTGCATCGTATTGATCCTCAATAAATCCATCTGACATTCTTTGAAAGTTTTCCTTTATAATAACAAGGTATTAATAGTCAATATGGTCAAATTGAAATTTTACACATGTAACATACCTGTTCCCGATTTAATTCTTCATCACTAGGCTCAATCATATTTGCGTTAACAAATAAACATTGAGATATTTCCGCTCTAATCATATTGTTAATGGGTTCAGTGAGATATTTATTAAGGACTTTCGTTATTGTAGGAAACAAATCTTGTCCAACTGTGAAAATAGTATTTGATGTTGTGGCTTGTTTATATTCATAAAACTGATTCCATCGTTCCTCTTCTTTTAATCTCAAATCAAGACGATCCACAAGTTCACATAAAGTACTGTTGGCTTTTAATTGTTGTTTTATAATCCAATTATAGCCTTCAACTCTTGAGGTACTTTCAATACCAGCTGTGAAAATTTTATAAAGATAAGCCCGAGCCCACGATTTACATCTTCGATCTAATGTACGTAAAAGATAATCTTTTGCTGTTGGAAAATCATTTAATAATTGATTCCATCTTTGCTTAAATAGTAGCTTACATAAACTATTTCGGCATTGATAAAACTGTTTGATAAAATCATTCCATCTTTCACCCAATTTTCCTTTTAAGTTTTTAGGTAAGTTTTGCGCAATATGAAATATACAGTGTGCTGGATATGTTTTAGGAAAAACAATCGGAATTGCTGCATTAAGCGCAGGGTCTGCATCAGTAAATATAACGATTGGAGCTTGTTCAGTTGCTCTTCTGATACATTTGAGGATCCAAATGTATGTATCAAGGGTTTCATCACTTACTAATGTCTGACAGACAAGACGAGTTTTACATTTATTATCAATTATTATGAAAATTTCCAATGGCATTTGATATTGATTGGTTTTAGCTGTGTTTATACTTGCACGCAAAATTATTTTGGGGCCCCGAAATTGCAATTTTGGGGAAAAAAGTCGAAATAGTTTTTCATAGAAGACGAAATTATTTTACTTAAAACCCGAAATTTTTTGATCACCCAGATTTATTCTTTGATTGAAGATACACATAACTGAATACTTTTTTTACTTCCATATATAGAATAGATTCTGCATAAATCTCAAAAAGTCGAAATACCTCAAAAATCCAAAATCAATTTTGGGAACATGTATAGCTGTGTTATCATTTACTACAACATCATGGTATTTAAGCTACAGATCAACTTGATCCGGAGACATCCAAAAAAGGCGAGTTAAACGATTTTCTTTATCTAATTCAAAATCAACAACCCAGCGTAAGTCTTCAATTTTTTTTTGCATTAATGAAGTGAGTAATGTTGATGCATCATTGTTAATCTTATTAACATTTTTATATTTTTGAATTGCATTGGCCAGATCTTGGTCTTGAAAATGTAAATTTTGAAATCGGGCTTTTAGGAGGTTTCTTTGTGCTGTAAGTGTTAAGTTTCCATGTTTCGTCATTAATGAAATTTCTTTAAGTGCTTCATCAGTAAATGATCGATATTTTGTTGCAAATTCTTGGGTTTTAGGAACAAGCGCATGATTATGTTGGTTAATAAATGTTGTGACAATTATTTTTGTTGAATGTTCGGGAAAAGATAAGTTTATATGCCATGGACAACTTAATTTTTTTGTTTTAGTGTTTCTTTGAATCCCTTTTAATGTCGCCTCTATTTTTTTTTTAGATTTATATTTACCACTAAACTCGCAAACAAAGGTTCTTTTGTGGACTTGACCTTTACTATTTTGTTCCATTCTATATTTAACAANCATCCAAAAAAGGCGAGTTAAACGATTTTCTTTATCTAATTCAAAATCAACAACCCAGCGTAAGTCTTCAATTTTTTTTTGCATTAATGAAGTGAGTAATGTTGATGCATCATTGTTAATCTTATTAACATTTTTATATTTTTGAATTGCATTGGCCAGATCTTGGTCTTGAAAATGTAAATTTTGAAATCGGGCTTTTAGGAGGTTTCTTTGTGCTGTAAGTGTTAAGTTTCCATGTTTCGTCATTAATGAAATTTCTTTAAGTGCTTCATCAGTAAATGATCGATATTTTGTTGCAAATTCTTGGGTTTTAGGAACAAGCGCATGATTATGTTGGTTAATAAATGTTGTGATGATTATTTTTGTTGAATGTTTAGGAAAAGATAAGTTTATATGCCATGGACAACTTAATTTTTTTGTTTTAGTGTTTTTTTGAATCCCTTTTAATGTCGCCTCTATTTTTTTTTTAGATTTATATTTACCACTAAACTTGCAAACAAAGGTTCTTTTGTGAACTTGACTTTTACTATTTCGTTCCATTCTATATTTAACAATGTCAAATCCATTTCTACTACCATATTCATCGAAATAGTTCTCGACTTCATCCAATGTATCGAACCTAATATCTTTAGGAACATCTTCAGAAGTGACTGTAATGTATGTTAATTTATTGTATAAAGGTAGTTAAGTAATTTAATGTGTATAGATACTAACAAAAATTATCTTTATCTATATTTATATTTTCAATATCTTCCGTATTTAGTATATCGTTTTCGACAATAACTGGACCAATTTCGGTTGAATTTATACTCATTGGGTCTTATAATATTTATTGAAGCACGTAAAGAAACAAGGCGCAAGGAACTTAAACTTTAATTAAAAGTTTGAAATAAACTGGGATATTAATATAAACAAAGAAAATGCTTGTTTGTTTATAAATGAATTTGTTTTTATGCCATATGACATATTTTCATTTATATTAGGAAATGTGATTCATTTTATGTCTCGCTTTGCATAAATTTTTTGTTTATATTAAGAAAGGTGATTTATCTTATGTCTCGCTTTGCATAAAAAATGAAGTCACATGTTTGTGGCCAATCAGATTATATTTAATATATTATGCTAGATTTAATTGTGTCGCCTCATGTGAGATTTACATTTATTCATTTGATTATATATATTTGTACTATCAATAGAATTTCGATTTTGATTAGTGAATTATGTTATAAAGAAAATAAATTGTATTATATGTCACAATTAATTGTAATACTTTTTTTTGAATTATGAAAAGTATCATTATTTTAAATTATATTTTATATTTTAATAATAAAAATATAATAAAAATTTTATATTATTAGAAATTTTTTCTAAAATTATTTTAATATTAAAAATTTTTTTTATTTAAAATTTTTAGAATAATAAAATTAAATATAATTTAAAATAATTTAAAATAATTTTAATTAAGTTTCTAATATAAAATTAAAAATATCTGTTATAATTATTTATAATTGTAATTAATTGTATCATAAGAAAAATTTAATTATATTATATATTATAATTAATTATAATATTTTTTTTGAATTACAACAAATATTACTATATAAAATTAAAATAAAAATAATATAATAAAAATATATAATATCTAAAAAAGATAAAAAAAATTGAACTTGTTAACAATATAACAAAATTATTAATATAAAGACTTTTTAAATATTTTAAAAAAGAGAATCTATATAAATTATTTAAAATAGAAAATTACATTTTCAAAAGAGATTTAATAAAATTTTAATTTTTATCAGTAATAGATCTTTTAGATAATATAAAAAATCTTTTATATAATAATTATTATAATTTTTTTAAATCTTTAATTAAAAAAATAGATTCAATAATATTAACAAATATTTTTATAATATTTGTTAAATAAAGAAATATCAGAATTTGATTTTATTTTATTTTCAAATAAATCTTTTAATTATATTAACTTTTTATTTGTTTATAAATTAGTGTATTTTTTTTTAAAGTTTTGATTGAAGATGGTATTTTTAATTATTTTTATGATATAAATCAATTTTATAAGTTTTTTTTATTTCAGTAAGATTAGTGCAGATATAATCTTGTAGATTATTTAGTTCCATACCAATTTTGTAACTTGATTTAAATAAATAAGTATAATATTTTCATATTTCCCTCTTTTTTTATTTTATTTCTTATATTATTATTAATTTATTTTATATTTTATTTATTATTAATTATACTTATGTAAATCTAATTTCATTATTATATCATTATTAACATATTGTATTATTATAGATTTTAATAAAGAACAAGGGATATTTTCTTTCTTGAATTGTTTTTACTTTCGTTTGATGCAATTAGAATTACTGTTGACACTAGTAATTTTTTTTGTTTACTCTATTTTTACAAAGTCAAAGTTCAGCTCTATAAAATTTTATACTAAACTTTTACAATAAGTTTCTTATAGATCTTTATTATATTATTATATTTTTAAACAAATAATAAAAATTACTTTGTTTTTTTTGTATTTATTAAACAATTTCTTTGCTTATTTTTCTCCTTTATTAATATTAAAAATAATATTGAAAGATTTTTATCTTTTGATTAAAAATGTTTAAGAAATTTATAACATTCTATTTAGAGCTTTGGATGAGTATAACATAAGAAATACTTTGGCACTTATGGAGAATTGGATTAGAAATAGATAATGGAAACCAAGATACTATTGTTACAAAGTGTGACAAAATAAATCCACAAGTCAAAAATTTTTCTGTAAAAGGATAAATTATAGGAATTATTACAAGAGTTATCTACTCTTGTTAAAGGAAACCAAAAACAAAGAGGAAATGAAAATTGATTATATCAAAAAGTAATGAAGAATTATTAGTTATAAAAGCTAAAGGGTGTGAAGATAAAGTAAAAGAAGTTTATATAACTAGCTAAATTTTATTGATAATTAATACACTCCTATTTAAGCGATGATTTTCCGGTTACACCAAATTTACTTTAAAAAACCATAAAAACTATGGTGAACAAATATGGATGATGAAATAACGGGAGATTCATTTTTTGAAAGTTTTGAAAGCAATGGATCTAATTTTTCTAATGACTCTAGATCAGAAATGGATTCCACTGATTCCGATAATCATTCTTCGTCTGTGACTGAAGAAGAGGAAGTAGAAATAGAAGAGGAAATAGAAGAAAGGGAAAGAGAAGAAGAGAAAGAACAAGTTTATTTAAGTGATAAAGATGAATCAAACATTAATAATAGTAATTGTCCTATTTGCTTACAAAGCTTTCAAGATCAAAGTTACTTGAGTCCTTGTTTTCATTCCTTTTGTATCTCGTGCATTCGACAATGGTTAATTGTGACTTCCAACTGTCCATTATGTAAAAGTCAAGTAGAATCTGTTGTTCATAATGTAGATGAAGATAAAGGAACATTTATCAGATTTCAAGTAACTGATATCATTAAAAAAGATGAAAAGCAAATAAAAAGATTAAAACATAAAAAATGGATTACGGAGATTATTTCTAATACCGAATCTTCACCATCATCACCTTCATCATCATCGTTATCATTAAAGAAAATAAAAGAAAGATCCAAGATATATGATAAAAATCTTTTGGCCAAGAATATAAATAACATAAATAATATACCATATTTTTTCTCTAACAAAGATCGAGAACGATTACGACCATTTCTTTTACGTGATTTGAAAGCCATATTAAAAGACACATATGATCAAGTAATTGGAGAATATGTATTATCTATAGTAATTACATATTATAGCAATAACAACAACAACAACAACAATAACAATAATAATAATAATACTAATAATAATAATAATAGAAATAATAATAGAAATAATAGTAGAAATAATAGTAGAAATAATAGATCACTGGAAGAAATTATAGAAAATTTAAAACCTTGGTTAGGAAATTATAATACAAATAAATTATTAGAAGAAACATTTAAATTTATTGAAAGTGGACTTACGATAGAAAATTGGGATCGATTAGTGGGTTATGAATAATTAATAATAATATAAATAATACATTTCATTTAATAGAAGACGTTTGTATTCTAACACTCTAATGTATCGAGCATTTCAAAATTGAAATTGTTATAATAGTAATAATAATAACATATTTGATTTATTATAGAAAATAAATTATAAATCTCGAATAGATTGGAATAGATTAAACAAGAATAATTATTATATAATTATTATACATAGTATTATCTTCCTTCTTCGTTATCTTCATTAACATAACCTTTAGCAATTCCGGTTCGGCCTTCTTCTACTAATTGAACTGAAGAATTTCCAATGTTTTGTTCTAAACCTTTAAATGTTCGTATTGAATTTAAAAATTCGCCTATAACAATAAAGTTATATATAAATACACATACACATATATATATAAGAGAATAAAGAGAATAAAATAGACATTATGTATATTCTACCTGCAGCACTATTCAATACTGTAGAAACTGATGTATTTTTATCGCGTAACGTCAAATCGGTGACACCATCTTTATTATCTTTATTATCTTCATTATTCTTAATTATTGCATATTTTCGACCTTTTTTTAATTCACCCGAAATTAAAGAGTAATGTGGTTCATCATTGTCATCACCACCGTCATAATCGTGATTTATCTCATTTTTTTTAATTTCTTCTTTTTCCATAATTAAATTAAATAATTAAATAGTTAAATTATAGGGAATAAAATAAATAAAAAATAAGGAAAATAAAACGAATAAATATAAATTAAATTTATTCATTTTCTCCCAAAATACTCTCATAAAAAAAAAATACCTGATGATAATAATAATTGCCGGAATTCTAATATATATTCTCCCGTCCATTGTTTCGAACTAAATATTTAAATATTATGATAATATTAAGAATAATTACATAAAAAAAACATTAAACTTATTCAAAAATATCAAATCATTGACTTACGAATCAAGTGCAATTTCCAACTCAAATGGAGTAACAATTGGACGATAAAATTCCTAAACATTTTTTATCATTTTTTATCAATAATTTCTATCAATAATTATTATCAATAATTGTTGTACGTAATAATAAATACTAAAATATATAATAATGAATATATAAACCTTTGAATCAATTAAACTATTTTCCGGACAAGCCACCAATACGAAACAATCGATTTCCATAAAATTTGCCATCTTTTCTACATTAAGTTTACCCATAACAAATGTATATGGTTTCTTTCCTGCTTGAATAATTAAATTTTTTAGATGAGAAATTATCTTCAAATAGGAATCTAAATAATAAATAATAAATTTATTATTATTATCTTGTATAATCTTTAATATGAGAATAATAATCATTATATATTTTTATATTTTATATTTTCAAAATATTTTACCTACTCCTAAAGTTCCAACCACGATTCCAACAATATCGGCATCTTTGGCTTTTTGAACCATATAAAAACTAATTGAAGAAAATTTATTCCAAAAATTATTATTATTATTATTATTATTATTATTATTATTATTATTATTATTATTATTATTATTATTATTATTATTATTATTATTGTTGTTGTTGTTGTTGTTGTTGTTGTTGTTATAATTTACCGTTTCATTAATGCCCGATTTACTTTTAAATTCTCTTGACGTCCTATACGTATTTTGGGATTATAAGAGTATGCCTTGAAAAATATTATTAGGAAAAAAATGTTTAGAATATTTATATGAAAAAAAAAATAAATATTATGAAAATTTACATTATGTAAAACTATTACTACTCACTTTACACTTATTATGAGTTAATAATATATTTGTCAACGTTGGTCCTTCTTCACCAATATAAAATAATGTACAATCTTCTATTTTTGTTCTTTTGGGAAGTGAATAAGATCTTCCTTGAATTTTCCCTTGAATTTCATCTTGAATTTCCTCTCGAATTGTCACCTGAATTTCCTGCACTTTTAATGGTGCCGATTCATCTTTAAATTAATTAAAATATCAGCATGAGCCATCATACGTGTCGTCAAATGTCATCAATATTATTATTTTTTTTTCTTTACTTTTTGATTGTTGTTCTTCTTCTAATGTACCACCACCACCACCATCACCAACACCACCAAAATCTATTTTTGCATCTGTTTTTGTTTTGATAATAATTAAATTTGTATTTTTGCTGTATTTTTGTTGTAATTTATAAAAAAGTTCATCTGTAAAATATAATTAAAAAAAAAGATTAATAATTAATTGATTGTAAAATCATTTCCGATTCCTCTCTTGTTCTTTTTTTTTTGTAAATCATTATTGTTTTATAAGAAAATTTCTTTTACCGATACGATGAGCATACACAACATCATATAAAATAATAATAATTTTTTGAGAATTATCATCAATTCCAAAGAAATTATCAAATATTTCTAAGCAATTCTTTAAATCGATAGGTTGTTTCCCAAAAATATACAGAACGGGAAGACGGTTCGTACTTAAATATTAATTATAAAATATTCAAAAATATTTAAAAAATATTAGAATTATTTATTATCTTCAAAATGTCAAATTAAATTAATAATTATTAATAATTATTACATACGGACTTAGACAAGAACGTCCATAATGAATTATACATTCAGCATTAACGTGTTGAGCTGCTACTTCGTCAACGCAACAACTAATCAAAAAAAAAAATTCAATTGTAAAAAAAAAATTTAAAATAATTGAAATAATTAAAACGAACGAAATAATTAAAAACAGTTCAAATAATTTAAAATGTGATATATATATATATTATTATTTTTACCTCCCGTAAGTTGTATCAGCTAAAATAAAAAACTTTTTATTGGTTCTTTTTTGTAGAGTTGTCGCGACTTTTACAGAATCTGCGAGCAACTCGTCGGGAAATTGAAGAGCGATCTAAAATTTTATTATATTGATATATTTATTTTATTTTATTTATAGATATTAATATAGTATATATTTTTTATTTAGATATTTTGATATTTTATAATATTACTTTTTCAAATTTTTCCTTTATCAACGCGTCTACTGTACGTTCAATTTCATAAAAGGATTCTATTTCTTCTTGAGTATTTGTTATTTTATGACTTTTATCTTCAACAATTCTTTCTATAACCGTACTACCGTCAGAAAAAATATTTGACATGATTTTTTTTTTTAATTTTTTCAATAGTTGATAATTTAATAATTTTGTGATGTTCAAATTAGGTATTTTTTTTATTGGATAATCATTGAACATTATATTTGAAAAAAAAAATTGAAATTATCATCTTCTTCATTATTCATCATTATTCGTAAAAATGAGTCCTAAAAAAACAGGCGAGTCATTAAAAATTAATTTTATTCAAAAATCAAGATAGATAGATAGATAGATAGATAGATATATATATATGTTTGAACGTTTGATGTAAAACTTGGTAAATTTTTTAAGAGAGATATATAGTAGTAAAACTCTTTTTATTGACAAACTATTTTCGATATTTTCGAACGAATTCAACACGATATCTCAAAATTTCAGGATCTAAAAAGGGTGGTGGTGTCGCACCTAAGGAAACCACCACCGCCGCCGCCTCCTCCTCCTCCTCTTCTACCTCCAAACCTAAAAGTAGTAGTAGTAAGGATACTAAATCAAAAGGAGGAGCTACTACAAAAAACAAAGAAAAGATTAAAGCTTTAGCCAGTAAAAAAGCAGTAATGAAAACAGCACAAGGAAAAGTTAAAAAGAAGATTCGTACCACTACCACTTTTCGTCGTCCCAAAACTTTACATACACCTCGTACTCCAAGATACTTTCGTAGATCAATTAATCGTACACCTCGATTGGATCAATATAAAATTTTAAAACATCCTTTAAATACCGAATCGGCCATGAAAAAAATCGAGGATACGAATACACTCGTTTTTATTGTTGACACTCAAGCCAATAAACGTCAAGTTAAGGATGCGGTAAAGAAATTGTATGATGTTGATGCATCAAAAGTTAATACACTGATAAGGTAAAACAAAATTTAATATATATATATTTTATTAATTAAATTTTTCAATAATTAAAATTTTTTTTAATTTATTAGACCTAATGGGACCAAAAAAGCCTACGTTCGTCTTGCTTCCGATGTAGATGCTTTGGATATTGCCAATAAGGTTCGATGGATTTTAATTATTTTAAATTGTATTTCGTAAATCTCATTTACAAATGTTTATATATTTATTTTTATCTTTTTTTTTTTTTTTTTT
>PQFF01000226.1:0-80186 GCA_003547095.1 Diversispora epigaea | reverse complement strand
TATTTTTTTTTTTTTTTTTTTTTTTTTTTTTTTCAGATTGGATTCATTTAAATTAAATGTAATAATGAATTAGATTATTTTTTTTTTTTAAAAAATAAATATATATTTTACTAAATATGGAATCACGTATAAATTCTATAAATTCCAAAATATTTCTTGATTTTTAATATCTATCTTTACAAGTCCAACGAGTGAAGTGATTGAATGATAAATAATAATAAATACAAAGAAGATATACAAAGATATATTAATATTTTTTATTAATACATTATCAATTATTATTAATAATATTAATAATAATAATAAATATACATATATATATATTAATCAACATTAAATTCATCATCGGGATCAGGTCCCGCCGGTAAAAATTCTTCACCAGGACACATCATTTCGAAATATTGTTTTGCTTTAATCGATGCATCTTCGAAATCTAATGAAGGATCCGGATCATTAGCCACAATAATATTATCTGGTAAATCTGAACTTAGTAAAGTGTTATCACTATTACTATTACTACCATCACCATTTCTATTATTATTATTACTATTGTTATTATCATCATCATCATGATTATTATTTTTATTATTATTCACATATCGATATTTGTGACGATAAAATAATGCGAATAAAGGATCTGGTTTGAAATTATCTTTCGTACTTTCTAAATAATAAATAATGGGATGGGATAAATTTAATGTGATAATGTTAATAACAAATAATGCTCTCAAATCTCTCAAATCTCTCAAATTTAAACTTGCCTTCTTGGGAGTTCATATTAGTCAATTTATGTAATGCATTAATCAAATCTTCTTTTGCACTCTTGCCGTTCGCTTTCGTTGACATGTACAAAACATCTGCCCATCATCGATGATAAAAAAATGGATAGCCGTAAATATCATGATTCATATGCATATACATACATATATATATATATGTGGAAAGAGTCACGAAGAATAATAATAAAGAATAATAATAAAGAAGAAGAAGAGAGCACCCAAGTTAAAGACTAACATCTATCTTCAGGGCATGTTTGTGTTCCAGCCGATAATTGAAGTACTCTTATCGGATATTTGTTGTTATTCACCGTGTTTGGTGGAAAAATAGTTAGAGTGGCATCAGTGTTTTCTTCATGCACAAATTTATCTATGATCACTATTGCACGTGAGGTTAGTTCACTAAATACAACGAGTTTTAGAATGTATATTGTTATCAAAGAGTATAGAATTTATATTGTTATAAAGAGTATAGAATTTATATTGTTATTAAAGAGTATAGAATGTATATTATTAAAAAGTATATAATAAAGTATACCATCGACGATCATCATCACCATCATCATCTTTTATGAATTTTGTGGGTAAATAATCAATAGCTGTAACTAGGAAAGTGGATGACAATTGTTGATCATTGATATCCACTAATCCCAAAAATTTATTAGATTTCCTATCTATTAAAATATGTTTTACTGAATGGTCAAGCATATAAATGCCTCCGTATACTGCACAAACTCTTTAGAAAAAAAAAAGAGGGAAAAAATATTAAATCAAAAGTTTTCGATTAAAGAATTAAAGACAAATAATAATAATAATAATAATAATAATAATAATAATAATAATAAAATAAAAATAATTTAATTTTATGGGTATCTCTGTCTATATATATATATATATATCATCATACCTACAAAATCCTTGCGCAATTTCACTACCCCCTCCATAAAGACCGACCAAAAATGGGGCATTACCATATCGACCAAGAGACTTGAGATATCTTTGAGTCTTTTCTAAACCTTGCATTGTATTAACTTTCATACATAAATGATAATAAATATTCTATATATACATATTTTTATATATTCTTTTTTTTTTTTTAATAAACAAATTATCAACCGTGAATATTCACAACATACAAACCATTAGATTCATCAATTCGAATTAACGTAATTGCATACAAAATTGCTGATAATAAATTTCCTTCGATTTTGAATTTTTCTTTAAGAAAAGTTGTATATAATTTATCTTCAAAACCTAAACATATCAATATATATATATATAAAAGTATTACAATTATTTGAATATTTGATATATAATTTTAAATTTAAAGTTAATACCTGAAAAGGTTTCTGGAGAATTTGTGTAATCTATAGCAAAAGTCAAAAATCTCATCAATTTTCTCTTTTCAATCAATGATATAGTTTGACTAGTAAAAATATCTTCTTTAGAACAAGGAACCTATTAATATTAAATTTAAATAAAGTTTTAAATAAATTAGGGAATAAATTCATGATGATAATAATTATAAAGTAGAATAATTATAAAGTAGAATAAAGTATAAAGTAGAATAAAGTATAATACTTTAAATAATAAGGTGTAATCCTTTAAATAATAATATTGATGAATACCTTATCAAAATTATTCAAATCATCATTTCCCGTATAAATGTAAGTAGTTTCCATAGCTTTAAAATCTAAATATCTACCAACTCCCGAATTAATCAACAATTCAATTAATTCACCTCGACATGACATCAATTTAGGTGATAATTCTATATTATATTTTTTTGATTCTTTTAATAACATAGCCAAAGTTTCAATTCTTTCAAAATTAGATAAACTAGTGGATACGTGACGTACGATTTCATCTGGTAACATACATGGGGGGGAGGATGTGGGAGTGGAAGTGTCGGGGATAGGGGTGTTGGTGGTAATGATGGGTGAAGAAGATGATGAAGATGATGAAGATGATGGTGATGAAGATGATGAAGATGAAGGTGAAGATGATGAAGATGAAGGTGAAGATGATGAAGAGGAAGAGGAGGAAGAAGAAGGGGAAGATGATGATGATGATGAAAAATTTTTATGATAAAGTTGAAGTAATTGAGAAAGTCGTGATGTTTCTATCGAAATGGCTTCTTCATTTTCACTTGTTCTATTAATAACTTTTGATTTAAATTGTTCAGTAATAATTTTGGAAATAGCATCATGTTGTTCAAATTCTTCTGAATCAAGTAAAAATCTTGCTAATTCATCATAATTTGGTAATGTATTCTTTTCATCGTATTGATTATTGTTATTATTATTATTATTATCATTATTATTGTTATTATTGTTATTATTATTATTATTATTTACTTCATCATTTTCTAGTTGATTATTTTCTTGTTGAGAATCATCACCATCATCATCATCATCATCATTATTCTTCATGATATTATATATCTCATATTCAATCGTGGAATATGCTTGATGGTGAACTTTTTGAAATTCAACTGGCAAGGATTGCATGCCTTCATTAAAACCTGATCACAAGATAAATTATTATTATTGTTATTATTATTATTATTATTATTATTATTCTAATTATTCATTCATAATAAAATTGTAATAATAATGAATTTATTTAATTACATTCATAATATTTTCCTCCATTTGGATCAACAAATCCTAAAAGAAATTTTTTTTTTTAAACAAAAAAATTCATCAATTTATGCACTTTATATATATATAAACATATATCTTTTTTTTTTGTATATTGTAAAAAGAAAAAAAACAATAATAATAAAATTATTAAATTTATTTAAAACAAATATCATAAGTGAACAACCTTGCATATTCTGAATCCAGTTTAAAAGTTCACGAAAGTTAAGTGAACTCCAGCTTCCACCATAAAATCCATTTGCATCCAAGTGTAGTACTGACTTTCCAATTCTCGCTAAAGCACTAAAAAAATTAATTTTTAAAATATAATTTTTCGGAACATTTAAAAGAAATAAAATTTTAAAAATAAAAAAAATTGATAAATCAAGTTTAAAAAGATTAGAAAGGACTCTACCCTGCAAGAATTGATTCTACTAAACCCGTTCCAAGAATGATAACATCATATTCTGTTACTTCCAAAGGTTGTATCATAATTGTCATATATTCGATAATAATTAAAAAAAAAAGACCATTAAAATCGCATGATTGTTTGCCCTTACGTACACGTGTTTAGATGATTGATAACTTTAACTTTGATAACTTTGATAACTTAAATATTTCGTATGATCTACGTTTATTATAAAATGACGTAACCGATTAAGTTTTAATGTTACGCCAAAAATTTAATATTGAGTTTATAAAATATACTGTATAATTATTATAATTATTATAATTATGAGTGTGATGTGAGAGATTTTTTATAATAAATTTTTTTCAGTCTATATGCAAAAAAAAATACAATTTTGCAGAAATTCTAATAATAAATATTTCATTCGTGATATGATAATTTACATAATAATAATTATTTTATAATCAATATAATAAATATAATAAATGTAATAATAAATATAGTAAATAAAAAAATAAATATAACAATATATTAGCATGTCATAATTCTCTAGCGTAAAACATAACAAACCAACACTAAATATTTAATATCTAAATAATAATAATAATAATAATAATAATAATAATGTTGAAAGTCCCTCATATATGAATGAAACTATTAAAGTTACAACTTTAACTTCAACTTCTACTACTACTACTACGACTGCACGTAAACGCAAGCATGAAGAAATTGAAGAACTTAAAAGGGATGAAGTAAGGGAGCTCGAAGAAAAAATAGCAATTTTGGAGGATCATGCAAATAAACGTAGAAAATGGGAACGATTTACAGCTACAATGATTGGGATGTTTGCTGGTGTTGTTAGCGTTGNAAATTTAATATTGAGTTTATAAAATATACTGTATAATTATTATAATTATTATAATTATGAGTGTGATGTGAGAGATTTTTTATAATAAATTTTTTTCAGTCTATATGCAAAAAAAAATACAATTTTGCAGAAATTCTAATAATAAATATTTCATTCGTGATATGATAATTTACATAATAATAATTATTTTATAATCAATATAATAAATATAATAAATGTAATAATAAATATAGTAAATAAAAAAATAAATATAACAATATATTAGCATGTCATAATTCTCTAGCGTAAAACATAACAAACCAACACTAAATATTTAATATCTAAATAATAATAATAATAATAATAATAATAATAATAATAATAATAATAATAATAATATATAATATATATATATATATATATATATAATTGAAATCATTGAATTACCTGTTTTTCTTTATTTCTCGTAAATAAAGTTGAATCTACTAAGTAAATGAGGAATTGCGGATAATTGTGGTCCATAACGTTGTGAATTATCATAAAGTTCAAATAATGGAACTGCCAATAATTTCATATTCTTAGGAACTGATAATACTTCTATATATATATAAAAAGAATTTCAATGTTATTTTAAATATCATTTAATTTCATTAAAGATTATGAAAGAAAAAAAATAAAAATAAAAATAGTACGTACTTTTTTCTGGAAGATGAACCAAAAAAATCTTCTTTTGTTCTTTTGGTTTTGTTACATGTGCAGGTATATATGGATACTATATTTATTATTAGATTAGAAAAAGAAAAAGATTCATAATTCTACAAAATTAAAAAATAAAATAAAACGTATATATTCCCAAATCCAAACCCAATCCATCCCAATTCAACCCAACCCAACCCAACCCAACTCAACCCAACCCATCCCATCCCATCATACCATAAAGGTTTCAAAATTCGGTCGCCACCAAACACTTAAACATTCACCGATTTGCCACTCTTCTTTAGGGGCATTACTGTTATATGTTACAACAGGTAATAAACGTTCATCTAATCTAGCTTCAAGACCTTCAATTTCATCTTCACCAGGTTTTAAATAATCTCCAGGTCTATTTTGTATGTGATGTTATATTTATAAATATATTTTTGAATATATAATATAAATATAAATAATTAAGTAAAATTATTTTAATAAAATTATTATTAAATTATTAAAAATAAGATTAAAATAATAAATTTCGAACTTACAATTTGAAGAATGAATTGGCAATTTGTAACATCAGTACGTGAGGATGATTATGTTCATGAACTACTAATACACCCTCTACAGTCCTTCGCATACCGGTCACCTCATAATCATTTTGTAAACGCGCTAATCGTGCCGCCACGGAAGGATCTTCTTCAGGCTGCGCTTCTTTCGTACCAAATGTATAATTAACTAACAGAAAAAATGTATATAATTTGTGTATGAAGTATGAATTTCATAAACCCTTTTCAAAAAAAAAAAAAATGAAAAAATGAAAGATCTAATATTCATTTAACAAAAAAGTTTTTATTAACTCACTTAAAGGATATCTGGATGAATGAATGGAATGAAATTACGACGCGTTCAAATTAGTCCATCGTGTGTTTGGGAGGTAATAAGAATGCATCAAATCAAAAGAGTTTCTTGAATGTCGACTTACAAAGTTACTGTTGGATTATTTGACATTTTTTAGATATATATATATTTATGATCTATAAAAAAAAAGGTTTTAAAAGATTGTAATAATGAAAAAAATTTTTTTTAATATAACGGGGAATGGGTTTGGTCAACTGACAACTCTAACCCGAACATGTTGGTAAAAAATTTTGACCTACTGGTTGTTAGTACTAACGGATAACGGATAATATGAGGAAAGTCTCGGAAAGATGAAAAAGGTCAAATTCCCATACTAAAGAATCTCAGTTGTGGGACAAAATACTAGGCAGTGATTTTGACATTTCCATTTTGAGAGAAGTTAGAAATTTACTATTTACAGATTTCTCCTATATTAATTCATATTTTAGTTCTACAAATAAAAAGAAACAATTCATATTAAACCTTCTAAGATAATACAACAATCAAAAGGTGAAGGAAGAATCTTATGTGAATTATGTGAAACCTGAGAAAATAAAATTGGTTTTTTTTTAAAACTTGTTGATTTTATTATCAAAAAAAGTCGAGTCTTTATATCATGTGTTAACGTTTACAATGATGCGTAAAATGAGTTAAAATATAAAAAAGAAAATCAATAAAAATTTTTTCAATACTGTAAAATTCACGCACACTTAATTTTATTATAAAATGATTTGCTTTGAATGCTTTTATTATTTTTAACGTATTTATGTTGTTGTTAGTTTAGAGTTAGAAATCTATATGCTTGTTATATATTTTGAGTATATATGTACATGTGATGACGAAATTATATTTTTTGCATATTCTTTTTAAATAAAGATAAAGAAAAAAAAAGTCTATATGGTTTTTTTTTTTATACATAATTTGAAAACATAAATATTTAGTTTATAACAACATCATCATGTTAGGAAAGAAAGAATCTTGCAAATAATAAATTAAAATTTTTGTCATGAGAAAAAAAAATGAAAATAAAAATTTTTTTTGATTTTTTTTTTTTTGTCTAAAATAAATGAAAAATGATAAAAAATGATGAAAAATGAAAAAAAAAATGCTTGAAAAAAAAATGAAATTGAAAATGCTATTTTTAATACAAATGCAATGAAATGATGATGAAATTGTGTATACAATTGAAATGAATGCTAAAAAATCTATATTGTTACTTACAAAAATAATATANATTTTTAACGTATTTATGTTGTTGTTAGTTTAGAGTTAGAAATCTATATGCTTGTTATATATTTTGAGTATATATGTACATGTGATGACGAAATTATATTTTTTGCATATTCTTTTTAAATAAAGATAAAGAAAAAAAAAGTCTATATGGTTTTTTTTTTTATACATAATTTGAAAACATAAATATTTAGTTTATAACAACATCATCATGTTAGGAAAGAAAGAATCTTGCAAATAATAAATTAAAATTTTTGTCATGAGAAAAAAAAATGAAAATAAAAATTTTTTTTGATTTTTTTTTTTTTGTCTAAAATAAATGAAAAATGATAAAAAATGATGAAAAATGAAAAAAAAAATGCTTGAAAAAAAAATGAAATTGAAAATGCTATTTTTAATACAAATGCAATGAAATGATGATGAAATTGTGTATACAATTGAAATGAATGCTAAAAAATCTATATTGTTACTTACAAAAATAATATAAGTGATGAATGTGTGAGGGGGAATATGTGAGGGAAAATATGCATGAGGGAGAATGTGAGAGAGAAGGGAAACGGGAGTTATGAATGAATTTATATGCAAATGAGGTAATGAATAAAATGTATATGAAAAGTCTATGTTAATATGTATAATCTATAATATGTGGGCAGTTAAAATACAAAAGAAGGGGGGAAATGCGTAAAAAATTACGTTTATACGTGTGATAATAGTTAGTAATAAAATATACTAATAAAGTGGTCGTTGATGAAATTCTTGATGGAGATGATGAGGATGAGGATGGAGAATAGAATTTTGTCCAGAAGGTATAACAAAAGGATTTAAGAATCCTTCGTTAAATTCATTATATTCTAAATCTTCTCCTTCTAAATAATAGACACTATTATTATTATTATTATTATTATTATTATTATTATCTGAAGCAGCATTAACGGTGGTGGTATGAGTTGGATTATCAATTTGCATACTTTGGTCGAATTCCATAGCAGGAAGTAAAGTATCAAAGAGATTATCTTCAAAAGGTGAAATCCATTCATCATTTCCAGCTGGTGTTGTGGTGTTGGTTGTTATAGGTGAAGAAGTATTGCTGTTGTTGTTGGTGGTGGTGGTGTAACGTAAGGGAGATGGAGAACGTTCAATAAAATCACGAGGGTTATGATGATAATTATTATTAAGATAATTATGATGATAATTGGAAGTTTTAAATGAAGGACAAGCGTTGGTTGGAAGAAGAGGAGGTGAATTTGATTCAATGCAAGGAGGAGTTGAAGGAGCGGAAGAATCACTTGTCCATGAACCAATTGAATCAGCGGAAGAAGAACGATAATGATTATAATGATTCCAAAGAAGAGATGGAGGAGTACGATTACCAAAAGCAGCTGTAATATTGGTAGTAATGTTGTCATTGGCAAATTCTTCAGTTAAATTTTTTGAATCTGATTTCTTGATTACATTACTATTATTATTATTATTATTATTATTATTATTATTGTTATTATTATTTTTATTAGTATTATTATTACTATTATTATTGTTGTTTTGGTGAATATTTTTTGATTGTTTCTTTTTAGGAGCAAATTTATAATTAGGATATTTGATCATATGTTCAAGTTTTAATTGTTGAGCACGTTCTCTCCAAAATTGTTTAACTTCTTCTGATTCTTCATTCCACATTTTTGCTGCAATCACTGAAACAAGTTTATTATTCATTCCAGGATTTTCTTCAAGAACTTTATGTTGAATTTGTTCACGATAAGCCATGAAACAATTCTTAGGGCGAGGAATGTGTCCATTGTTTTTACGTTTACGCCAAGAACTACTTGGAGAGGAACAATTTTTTGTAGATCTAAGAGAAGATCTGTTAGATACTGAAGAAGCGGGAGAAAGAGGAATGGCATTTTCAGGAGGAGAATTTGTTAGAAAGCCAGAAGAATTGGTGGAAGAAAAGGAAGGGGAGGAAGAGGAAGAAGAGGAGGAAGAAGAAGTAGTAGTAGGAGATTTGGGTACAAGTAAAACTTCATATCCTTTTGGAATATGATAAACATCATATTCAGGTTTATTTTGAGGAGCAGGAGCGATATTACGAAGTTTTGAACCACTTGATTCTACAAAAGGGGTTAATGATTCTGACATGATATTATTATTGCTTTTGTTGATGTTATCAGTGTTGTTCGAGAAAGAAGAAGTATCAGAAGAAATGATGTTTTCGTTGTTGTTGTTACTTGACATTTTTGATTGTTCAGATGTAATATATATATATATTATATATTTGTAAATGTTGTATTTTTTTTTGTGAAGAAAAAAAAAAAAGGAAAAAAACTCGTTGTATTGTTGCTCACAGAGCAAAGAAATTTAATAACTCAAATTTGGATGGGAAAAAAAAAAGGAGAAGGAGTCGTGGTGTTTATATGTAAATTCAAAATGTAATAAAGAACACACACAATGATGTCGGATAATGAGTACAGTGAAATGAAACGATGTAAAAGTGGTAAAGAAAAGATGAGACGGTGTAGATTTTTTAAGATCCAATTANAGGAAGAAGAGGAGGAAGAAGAAGTAGTAGTAGGAGATTTGGGTACAAGTAAAACTTCATATCCTTTTGGAATATGATAAACATCATATTCAGGTTTATTTTGAGGAGCAGGAGCGATATTACGAAGTTTTGAACCACTTGATTCTACAAAAGGGGTTAATGATTCTGACATGATATTATTATTGCTTTTGTTGATGTTATCAGTGTTGTTCGAGAAAGAAGAAGTATCAGAAGAAATGATGTTTTCGTTGTTGTTGTTACTTGACATTTTTGATTGTTCAGATGTAATATATATATATATTATATATTTGTAAATGTTGTATTTTTTTTTGTGAAGAAAAAAAAAAAAGGAAAAAAACTCGTTGTATTGTTGCTCACAGAGCAAAGAAATTTAATAACTCAAATTTGGATGGGAAAAAAAAAAGGAGAAGGAGTCGTGGTGTTTATATGTAAATTCAAAATGTAATAAAGAACACACACAATGATGTCGGATAATGAGTACAGTGAAATGAAACGATGTAAAAGTGGTAAAGAAAAGATGAGACGGTGTAGATTTTTTAAGATCCAATTAAAAATTAAGATTCCTCTTTGTATAGTTTATATGTATAGTTTATTTAATAAAAAAGATGTACATTAAATTAACTTGCATTTAATTTTATCATTGTGCTCGGTACACATAACATGCTCGGTAAGCATAAAAATCCAAAACAATATACCTAACAGACTATTTAGATAAAAAATTAAAATAAAAATACCTTGTTCTTAGACTTGTCTGACATAAAAGGAAATAAGGAGGAGAAGAAGTAATAGTGAAATTAATGAAAATCTAAATTGAATATGAAAAAAAGAAAATTATCTATTATTAGTTTAAAATGATTGAAAGAGGATCCCTCAACACACGGAAAATAAATTATTTGCTCCCATCATGTATTCATATGTAGTATGTATGTTTATGTTTTATTGTTTTATTCTCCATATTTTAATTTTTCCTGTCATTTTCTCTTTCTCACCTCACACCTCACCTCACACCCTTCCTCTTCCCCTTTTTTCGTCATCCCTTTTTATTATATTCTCCAGTAAATCTCTATAAAAATCTCTGAAATTTTAGTTGTGAAAAATTTTATAGAATAAATATACATTGTAAATTGTAAATAAATAAACAAAAATATAATGAATATACAATATATGCAAAAAATTATTATCTAATATAAAAATTTCCTAAACAAGGTTACAGTTTTTTGTCATGTGGAAAATGATGATAATGATGGGTAAACATTATTTCCTGTTTTTTTTTTTGAACGAAATACTTTAAATATACTTTAAATATACTTCCAAATTTCGATATTTCTATATGTAATGGATAAATGCTTTTTAATATGATTATGATTCTTAAAAAAATCAAATATTCTTTTTCTTCACCTTTTAGTTCAAATAATAGTTACGTTACATACAAAACTTAAATGCAGCGTGGGTAGGTGATACAAATTCTATTTTAAAGTTTTAAAGTTAATAAAGTTTTTTAGATAATATAAACAAAGAAAAAAAATTTTTTTTGACACACGAGAAAAAAAATGGTATGATATTAATGGTAATGACGGTAAGACAAAATTTTCATTACGAGTTTGGAAAACTAAGGTTGTTTACCGTTGGTTACTAGAGAATCTAGTTAAACTGAACATGTGTACATGTAATATATTTACTATTTTGTGATGAACAGTACATTGGATTTTTTTTTTAAAAAAAAACTGTTTCCTTTGTTAAAAAAAAATATATTATTTTGACTACAGTAATTTTCTTTGTACTTTTTATTTATGAAACGAAAAAAAAAAACGAACAATCAAACACGAACCAAACACGAGCCAAACCACGGATGAACGATTGTTAATGACAATAACATCATGACAAATTTTTGACATTAATTATACACAGATGTACTATACATTACTTTAAATTTTCCGTTAAACTACAATTAAACTACTATTAGATTATATTGGATTACATAAATTACATTACATTTACATTTACATTTACATTAAATGTCACTAAACCAACTATAGCGACAGAATAATTATTATATAGAGGAACCAAAATTTTTTAATTCTTGATCGTGGTATTTTAAAAAATAATAATATATAAATAACATTATTTAATGCTATTAAAATTAAATTAACATAAAAAAACGTGTTCATTTAATAAATGCACAAATGTATGACGTATATCAAAATTACGAATTCTTGAATTCTTTTATTTACTGTTAATGTAATTACACTTTTATGAATGTTTTTATGTTTTATGAATGTTTTATGAATATTTATGAATATTTATGAATGTTTTTACGTTTTATGTTGTGATTGAATGTTATAAAATATAAAGAACATTATAAATTCTGTAAATAAGTGTAACGAATATAAAGAGTGTGGAGTAAATGTAGTACAATCAATGAAAGGAAATTCGTAAATCTAAAATTTCTTTGTTTACCAAATCTTTGTTTAAAATATTTTGTGTTAAAATCTTTGTTAAAATTAATAATATATTGTACAGTACAACGAAATTAAAATATAAATATATATAAATTAAAATACAATGAAATCTTTTAATAATTAAAATAATTAAATATATATATATGTAATATTGCGTAATATTTTGTAAAGTACATAAAGTACATCTTTAATTTGTGTAATTAAAGTTTAATATTATAGTTTGTTTGTTTTTATATTCGATTTTTAGATACGTTATACGTCACTAATCGAACCATTTTATCTGAACAACGACACTCGCGTTTGTTATTTCTTTGATTTATTAGAGATTATTTATTATAAATATTAATACTGTAGAATATATTGTAACGAAGGTGAGAAAACAAATTAACACAGTAAAATTTATAAAGAAATAATTTGATTTATTGATTTGGTTGGTTGGTTATAATTTTGGATTTTTAGTTTTGTCGTTGTTTTATTATTATTTAATTTACGCGATTAAACAAAAAAAAAAAGTTCAATTCTTTTCATTCATTACTTACTCAAAAAGTATAACAACCCTGGAGGATATTAATTAATTAATTAAATGATTAAATAAATAAATAAATAAATATTTATTTATTTATTTAAACAATTCAATATTTAGTAATATTAAGTAACGCATAAAATTCCCAATATATCTTCTTTTGGAACGCTCGTTTAAACCTATTAAACTCATTGAACTTGTTAAACCTTGGTTTTATTAAAATCTATTAAACTTAATAATAATAATAATATAAGTGATCATATTTTCCTTGTTAATATTCCCAATTTTATTATTATTCATCGTCTCTCACCATATTATTCGTCTCTCACCATATTATTCGTCCCTTACCATATTATTCGTCTCTCACCATATTATTCGTCCCTTACCATATTATTCGTCCCTTACCATATTATTCGTCCCTTACTATATTAATTACCTGTCTTTAATATGATTTAAATTAATGACCCAAATTTTACCTGTCTTTAATATGATTTAAATTAATGACCCAAATTAATTAATTATTAGAATAATATTGTAAGGGACACGAATTATTTAGATACGGATGATTTTGTATGAGACGGATAATATAGTAAGGAATAATAACCTATTGAAATGATATTAAATTTTTTTTAAAAAATAATCAATGTTTCACGTGATTATTTGCGTTGTTATAATGAAAAAAATTGTTAGAGTATTATTTCGCTAAGGAAAAATAATAATAATCATAATCATCATTATTATTGTCATTTTAAAGAAATCAATTTCTTTGACTACTATTGATGAGAGAAGTAATGAAGGAAAGAGATGATATTTATATAAAAAAATTCAAATATTACCAAAATAATACGACTTTCGATTTCTTTACTAAAAAATGATATTTCTTTTTCTATCAATTTTTTTTTCTTTATTATTTTTGTTATTGTCCTTTTTCTCGCTTGCTTTTGTTCACAAATAACGACAACAAGTCAATCAATATTTTATTTTATTTATTTTTTCGCTTCAAAAAAAGATCACTATATCTTTTCTTATTTCCTTTATTTAGTAAATTTTAATTCTCTATTACCTTTTATAGTTTAATTAATTCTTAATTTGAATCACAACTCGATTTTATTTGCTATATAATAATAGTGATGAGGTGTACATTGTTATGGGAATATTTTTTGAGCATCCTTAACCTAGACCCCCGGTTTAGGATATTATTCTAGACCCCTATGATTTTTGAAATTTTATTGGTTTGTGATGTGGCAGGTGACCACATGTGTTTTTCATGTGATAGATGGTAGGTGATGAAATTTTGGGTGACAAATAGGGTTTCGGCATGTAAAAAAATTCTAAGTCCCCAGGATATTTAATAAAAATCAATATTCGAAGGGTGTGATACATGGTGATAAATATCCTACCCCTGACAAACCCAAACCCTAACCCCATGTAATTAACATAATATCACATGAGGGTCTAGGATAAGAACCTAAACCCCCCAGGTCTAGGTTAAGATTCCCCATATTTTTTTATATACAATTTCGTTTCGTTCGTTANAAAAAAGATCACTATATCTTTTCTTATTTCCTTTATTTAGTAAATTTTAATTCTCTATTACCTTTTATAGTTTAATTAATTCTTAATTTGAATCACAACTCGATTTTATTTGCTATATAATAATAGTGATGAGGTGTACATTGTTATGGGAATATTTTTTGAGCATCCTTAACCTAGACCCCCGGTTTAGGATATTATTCTAGACCCCTATGATTTTTGAAATTTTATTGGTTTGTGATGTGGCAGGTGACCACATGTGTTTTTCATGTGATAGATGGTAGGTGATGAAATTTTGGGTGACAAATAGGGTTTCGGCATGTAAAAAAATTCTAAGTCCCCAGGATATTTAATAAAAATCAATATTCGAAGGGTGTGATACATGGTGATAAATATCCTACCCCTGACAAACCCAAACCCTAACCCCATGTAATTAACATAATATCACATGAGGGTCTAGGATAAGAACCTAAACCCCCCAGGTCTAGGTTAAGATTCCCCATATTTTTTTATATACAATTTCGTTTCGTTCGTTATTATCATAAATAGCACGTGTATATGATATTCTCCATTATTACAATACTAAAAATATGATATTATATTATCATTGATAACGCAAAAAAAAAAACAAAGCAAAAAAGAATAATGGAATGATTTTATTGATTGGACAATATTTTGTATTTGTGTAATTTCAGGATGACCATGCGGTTTCTTCACATCTTTTTTTAATTATCCGGAGTGTAACGTAGGACCTTACGCTTTTACGACATAAGGCAGAAATTTTACTTTTACGTCATAGGTTAGAAATTTTGCTTGATATAATTTTTTGGTACCCAAGTTCCGTTTTTTTGATGTTTTATTAGTATGTATGAATATCACTAGTTGCAAATTGTGCAACATAAAAACGTTTTTTCCGTAATTTACGGGCCAAAGTACCGTACCTCCCCCCGTGCAAAGTACTCCTTTTGAAAATACCCAAGTATTTTACATAGTATAAAATATATTGCCTTACTTTAATTTCTATTACTTGCTTACAATACCCCCTTTTGTTTCGATGTAAGTACCCCAGGTATAAGGCAAAAACTTTGAAATTTGTTAAAGACCCGGGGTACAATGGCCTGCAAAATACGGTATATATCTTATTGATAAAAATAAATGTTAAGATTCTTTTTATATTTTATAATCTTTTAAATGAGTTAGTAAGTTTCAAAAAATAAATAAATGCCAACAATTTTTTTGGAATAATATTTAGTGGAAATAATATAAAAATAATTTTGAGTTAGATATTATATAAACAATTTTACTTTAGTGATGAAATGATCCACGTGATGTCACGCCGCGTATTAATTATAGCGGTGCAGACTTTAGAACTTAAGTCTATGACGTAATAAGTCATGGCATATAAAAAATATATGTTCGGATCTTGCATCCCTATTAATTATCATCACAACAAAAACAAAAAACAAAAAATGGTTAAAATTAGTTCCGGACTCAAATTTCCATTTCCTAGGAAACTGGAACAGTTGTAAGTCCGGAGCAAAAAGTGTTTTTATTTGCAATTAATGACAAAATCTTGATATTTTAATAAAACATCAAAAACGGAAATTGGGTATCAAAAAATTTCTATCTTATGTCATAAAAGTATAAGGTCCTACATTACAAAAAGAAATCTTGAAATTTATATACGAACCTCAGCATTTATAGTTTTATTAATTCCATAAATAATTGTATTCTTAATAATTCAAGACCTATAACAAATAACATAATATATTATTGAAATAATAAATTCTGATAAATCATTGATATTTTCTAATTTTGAAATATTATTTTTTTGAAAAAATAATAAATTTATAAAAATCAAAAAAATTATGAAAAAACAAAAATACAAATAGGATTCCAAAACAATTCTAATAAATGTCATAAAAATATTTAGTAAAAATAATTATAACTTACAATTTTTAACCAGGTTTAAATTCAGAAGTAAAGACTAAGTCCATAAGGCTTGTAAACCTAATAGTGAGTTTATATGATTGATAATTTGTCAAATTTGCAATTTCTTTAAAAAAATTTCAGGGCATCTTGTTAAAAAGGAAAAATGATGAGCTTATAAAATTTATAAAATTTAGACTCAACTAAAGCTCTAAACCGGTCCGTACTGCTAAACCGAGAGCGAAACTTCGGTTTGGATTCGGTTTGAAACCGAATAATAATATGTAACCGAAATATTCGATTCGGATTCTTATAGGCATTTTTGGAAAGATTTCTTGGTGTTTATAAAAAAAAAAAGAGATATCATTCTGAAACCTGCTTTTTGTACTACGAAATGTCAAAATTCATACATTTGAATGTTGACATATGCTGTGGCACACAACGTGACTTTGACAGAATTATCGAGTGATCGAACCGAATATTTCGGTTTATATAGAACCGATTGAGAGCTTTAAACTGTTTATTGATAGCCTTGTGATTCTGCTTACAAATATTCTTAGTAATATTTGTTTACAATAGTAAATCAATCATTATTCTAGTATCAAGTCATTATTATCTGAAGGCTGAATGGAGATTCATCCTAAAAGATATTATATTGTCTAAATTTCGAATATCTCAATCAATTTCACTCAAATCAACTTGATTCTCGATGAAAAAAATATCCAATGAGCTATAGTTTGTTGAAATCCAACTAAAAGTAATAATAAAAATCTGGGTCATAATCCCCGGTCTGAATTATCCGACCCATTGATTTTTTTTAAAGAAAATACAGATTGCTAACTTGATCCAATAGTAATTATTTACAATAAATAAAATAGTTATTATTATTTTTTTTTGAAATAATTTTAGCTTAATTTTTATTTTTTTTTTGAAAGTTTTTTTTTTTCGTAAGGTTGTAATCACAGTAAAAAAAAAAATTCGCCGGATTCGAAGTGATAGAAAAAATTGTATTAATTAAACCCAACACAAGGTTTTTTTTTTTTTTTTGAAAAAGTAAAAAGTATAAATCATTATAACAATAGATTAGAGTGGGAAAGAAAATTTTTTGGGGGTAATAGAAAATAAAATAAAATGATTTTCATAAGAAAATTGATTATCTATTTCATGAGGCNCTTGATTCTCGATGAAAAAAATATCCAATGAGCTATAGTTTGTTGAAATCCAACTAAAAGTAATAATAAAAATCTGGGTCATAATCCCCGGTCTGAATTATCCGACCCATTGATTTTTTTTAAAGAAAATACAGATTGCTAACTTGATCCAATAGTAATTATTTACAATAAATAAAATAGTTATTATTATTTTTTTTTGAAATAATTTTAGCTTAATTTTTATTTTTTTTTTGAAAGTTTTTTTTTTTCGTAAGGTTGTAATCACAGTAAAAAAAAAAATTCGCCGGATTCGAAGTGATAGAAAAAATTGTATTAATTAAACCCAACACAAGGTTTTTTTTTTTTTTTTGAAAAAGTAAAAAGTATAAATCATTATAACAATAGATTAGAGTGGGAAAGAAAATTTTTTGGGGGTAATAGAAAATAAAATAAAATGATTTTCATAAGAAAATTGATTATCTATTTCATGAGGCAGGCAAGTGGTAAAGAAACTATCAATTATTAAGCAATATAATTTTTCTACAAAAAAAAAGTAATAAAAAGGGAGGGAGTCAGAAGAAGAAAAAATATTAACAAGAAAAAGAATAAAATAAAATAAATGATGACATTATTAAAATTTTTTGATCCACACGATTTTTGTGATTTTTGTTGTTTTTGAGCGATCGATCGAATAAAAGAGAAGAATAAATTATAATTAATAATCTTAAAAATTCTAATTTTAGATATATATATATATATTAATTACATAGTTTTAAAAAACATATTTACATAATTCTTATTCTAAAATAAAACTTATTAGGAATTCCTTTATTTACATAAGAAAAATAAAAAAAAAAAAATTAATAAATGCGATCGCAATTTTCGAATTCGGGGGTTTTTTTTTGTTTTAATAAAAAATAAATCTATGCAAAAAGGGAGGGGGTAAAAAAGAAATCAAAAAGAAAGAAAAGAAAGGAAATATATATGGAACATATGTATATACACACATAAAAATTGAAAAAATAACATTATAAAAGAGTGGGTAAATCGAATCTATTAGAATCAGACTGACCTACTGCTGGGACTGGTAAAGGTAGAGTACGGTGATGAGAATTCTCCGAAGAGAAAGAAAATGTGTAATTTAGTGATGGTTGTGATGATTGATGTTGGTGTTGAGAATCTGACATCAACCACGATGGTTGAGGTTGATAATCCCGAGAACATTCGATAGGATGAGGACGTTCATAAAATGGTCTTATAGGAATTGGCGCAATAATTTTGCTTATACTGTCTAAACTGGAAGGTTTAGAAATAATAGTAGTAGCAATATTTGTTGTTGTGGATGGTGAAATTGAAGAATTCGATAATGAGGAAATATCATTATCAAAAGAGGAGGTAATATCCATATTCTTATTATTAGAAGATGGAAAACTACTACTATTAGGTACTGAAGCCGCAACTTTTTTTGATGATTCTTTACGGGATCGCTTTAATTCACATGATTGTACATGACGGGATAGATGACCGTGTCGTGTAAAGCTTTTCGTGCACCCCGAAATTGGACAAGAAAAAGGTTTTGTCCAATTTGGAGGATTTAATGAAGTGGATTCGGTGAAAATATAAGTAATACGAGAGGGATTTGATTGAATTGGATGATGATTTCGTATTAAATAGGTAGTGTTTCTAAACGATACTGCAACCATTCTTCTATTACGATTTGTAATCCTTTTAAAACTATTTTCATGAATTTTCTTATGTCTAGTTAATTCATCAGACCTTGAAAATTTTTTGTCACAACCAACCCAATCGCATACATGAGGTTTTTCACCAGTATGTATTCTAATGTGTCTATTTAAGTGTTCCAAACGCTGGAACGCTTTCTGACACGTATTGCATTTATAAGGGCGACTTTTAGGTCGGGCATTAGTGGTAACATTATTTTTTTCGTTTTCGTCATATGAATTTGAAAGTATTGAGGAAATATCAGACATCGTAATAGAAGTTCGTTGCGGGAATTAAAGAACGAGCTGCGGCTGCGCCAGAGATGAGTTTAGGAATGAAGCGTTCCTGTCTTGACTTGAAACCAAGAGTTCTTAAATATAGATCGTATTTTCTTTCTATTTTGTGTAACATTGAATGCTATCTAATAAAGAAGTTAATATAAAAAAAAAAACCGAGTCAAAATGCAAGCTTTTCTTATCAATTCTTTACATTCTTTATCTTTATGTCAGTTTTTGATATTTATGGTAATTTTGGTATCAGAGGTTCACGACATATTTGATACTTGCCACGTTATTATTTTTATTTATTATTTTTATTTTTCTAATTTTTCTGGTAAGATCGTCTTGAACAATTTTAGTAATCACGAGGACATTTTTTGGAAAAAATAAAGTNTTTTTCACCAGTATGTATTCTAATGTGTCTATTTAAGTGTTCCAAACGCTGGAACGCTTTCTGACACGTATTGCATTTATAAGGGCGACTTTTAGGTCGGGCATTAGTGGTAACATTATTTTTTTCGTTTTCGTCATATGAATTTGAAAGTATTGAGGAAATATCAGACATCGTAATAGAAGTTCGTTGCGGGAATTAAAGAACGAGCTGCGGCTGCGCCAGAGATGAGTTTAGGAATGAAGCGTTCCTGTCTTGACTTGAAACCAAGAGTTCTTAAATATAGATCGTATTTTCTTTCTATTTTGTGTAACATTGAATGCTATCTAATAAAGAAGTTAATATAAAAAAAAAAACCGAGTCAAAATGCAAGCTTTTCTTATCAATTCTTTACATTCTTTATCTTTATGTCAGTTTTTGATATTTATGGTAATTTTGGTATCAGAGGTTCACGACATATTTGATACTTGCCACGTTATTATTTTTATTTATTATTTTTATTTTTCTAATTTTTCTGGTAAGATCGTCTTGAACAATTTTAGTAATCACGAGGACATTTTTTGGAAAAAATAAAGTCAAGTTATGATAATAATGAGATTAGTTATATTACAACCATTGGTATCAAATTAGGTTGAATTGGAAGAATTTCTTTGTTAAATTTTTTAAATGAACATTTTATCTTACGTTATTCCATGTGTGGCATCCTCATGAGAGCTTCCTAGAAAGTCATATATAAGCATGCAAGCAACAATTTAGGATAAAGATTAGAAAAAAAATATGCATCAAAATAATACATATTGTTCTTCTTATAGAGATGCATATATATAATGTATTTATATAAACATATTGTATATTTTTATTGTACAATATATATTGAAGATATTTTAAGTATAAATTATAATGGAGACATAAATGTTAAGTTGTTTATTTTAATGTGTACTACATTTCAAGAATTTTCGAGATTCCAAGCTTATCTTTCGCTTCCAAAAAATATTTAAAATAATTAATAAAAAAAAAAACAAAAATAAGTAATAATTGAAAATGTCAAAATTTGACACATTATTATTTCTCACACATTATTGTTTTATGATGTCATTTCTTTCTTGCATTTATTATCGGACTATATTCAGATTTACACATTCAAGATTACGCACGTATTGAATGTATTGAATGTATTGAATGTGTTAATACAGATTGCGTTACTCAAAATACAAATATAATATTATTATTATTATCTGTCATTGTTGTTATAAGTAATATTATTTACCATTGTTATATATTTTACTATCAGTTATTATCAGTTTCAGTTATTATCAGTGTTATCTTATTATCTGTCATTGTTAACAATAATAATGATTTTATTATTTATTATTATTTGTTAGTATTATTTGTTATTATTGTTGTATTGTTATCTTTTTATTATTATCTTTATTTATTATCATAAATAGAAGGATATTTATTTTATAATTCTAATTAAGATTTTTATTTTATAATTCTAATTAAGATTTTTATTTTTAAATTTATGACCAGATTAAGGTTGATAAACATTCTGATAATTTTTATGATTTTAAAAATATAATTATTTGAGCTTAAAAGTTTAATTTTTATCATATTTTATTTATTATATATATCATTACTAGAATTGACGTCGTTCTTTTGTATTTTCCTTCACCACCACCACCACCACCACTACACTATTTCTATTTTTCTTTTTTCTTTATCATAAAAATCTTTTAGGTCTATAATTAATGTTACACGTCAATGAATGTCGTTGAAGTTATGTATTGATCTTATACGAAAAGAATTCTTTATATCTAGTATCATTTAAGTCGATTTGATTATATTATTACAGTTGAAACTATTGTATATCAATTAGTCCAATATACTTAATTAATTGTCCATATTTGGTAACAACAGTACTAAATTACCATATCGTTAATATTCATTCACAAACGCATTCAAACTCATTGAAATCATCCTTTTCGTATCGATTCGTATCCATTGTTATCGGTGGTTTAACAATTCATTGTTTATATATGTACGATAGATTATATAATGAATGATTATGCGATACTAGCATGTAATCGATTTATGGATTCAATTGAAAGTCATGTGATTTTAGTCTAGTTAAATTTTCATATCATCTGATCATCCACGTTGTTTTTAAAAAAAAATACTGGCTAGTTAATCCTGGTCATCATCCATGTGAATTTATCTAATAAGTTTAAATTATATTCTTTTTATGGTTATATAAAATATAAAAACCACATTGTAAGTAGGTAATCCCAGCCACAATAAAAGTAATATAGCCACATTTAATATTAACTTTATTTAGTTAAATTAACGTGGCTAAGCTTTATTATTAGTATATAAACCAAATACATGAAAAAATTCAGACAATTCGTTCGTTGATACGTGAAATAAATAAATAAATAAATAAAAATAATAATGATTATGTTGATATTGAATGGTAAATTTCACTCTTTATATAGAAACTCGAATAATTATATACATATATTTAAAAGATACTACAAATTCTTTCATCTTTAACTTGAATGACCGTGAAAATGACAACATTACAAATCAAAATAATCAAAATCAAAAAAAAAAAAGGAAAAATCATAAATGTCAAAAATAATATTTAGAAAAAAAAAAAATAGAATGGTAATTTAAAGTAACTTATAATCAAAGTAAAGTGAAAATAATAAAGTTCACTTATAATAAAACTTAGACATAACTACAAATAAACTAAATAAACTCGAAATCTTGAAATATAATTTGATGTGTCAACTTTTTTTTAGTCATGGAAAATAAAAATGTGATGCTTAATTGCCTAACAAATAGGCACCAAATCCAACGCTAACAACACCAGCAAACATCCCAATCATTGNAAAATATAAAAACCACATTGTAAGTAGGTAATCCCAGCCACAATAAAAGTAATATAGCCACATTTAATATTAACTTTATTTAGTTAAATTAACGTGGCTAAGCTTTATTATTAGTATATAAACCAAATACATGAAAAAATTCAGACAATTCGTTCGTTGATACGTGAAATAAATAAATAAATAAATAAAAATAATAATGATTATGTTGATATTGAATGGTAAATTTCACTCTTTATATAGAAACTCGAATAATTATATACATATATTTAAAAGATACTACAAATTCTTTCATCTTTAACTTGAATGACCGTGAAAATGACAACATTACAAATCAAAATAATCAAAATCAAAAAAAAAAAAGGAAAAATCATAAATGTCAAAAATAATATTTAGAAAAAAAAAAAATAGAATGGTAATTTAAAGTAACTTATAATCAAAGTAAAGTGAAAATAATAAAGTTCACTTATAATAAAACTTAGACATAACTACAAATAAACTAAATAAACTCGAAATCTTGAAATATAATTTGATGTGTCAACTTTTTTTTAGTCATGGAAAATAAAAATGTGATGCTTAATTGCCTAACAAATAGGCACCAAATCCAACGCTAACAACACCAGCAAACATCCCAATCATTGTAGCTGTAAATCGTTCCCATTTTCTACGTTTATTTGCATGATCCTCCAAAATTGCTATTTTTTCTTCGAGCTCCCTTACTTCATCCCTTTTAAGTTCTTCAATTTCTTCATGCTTGCGTTTACGTGCAGTCGTAGTAGTAGTAGTAGAAGTTGAAGTTAAAGTTGTAACTTTAATAGTTTCATTCATATATGAGGGACTTTCAACATTATTATTATTATTATTATTATTATTATTCACTGGAATAAAATCTTCATTAACTTCCTTATCATCTTTATTCTCTTTACGTAAAACTTTAGAATGCTTTAATTCTCGATACGTTTGTGTTCCTTTCTCTCTAACGGAAATCGGTAGAGGCGGTGCAAAGGTATTTTTTTGTAACGAATTTTCCATGTTTTCTGTTGCGTCAAAAAGTGTTGGTGGTTGTGGCAGAAAAGGTACTTGATGAATAACTTGCTTATCGTGATCATCATTATTATTACCCATAAGAAAATCTTCTGGAGAAATAATTTCTTCTTTCACGGGAGAAACCTCGAATCTAGTAGTATTATTATTATTATCTAAAGGTACTGGTCGTCTATCCTGTTTAATAGCAGTAGATATTAAAGGTTTCTGCTTTACTACAGATACGGAAGTCACCGCAGAGATTAAAATTACGGATACCATATTTATATTTTCAATAATTAGTTGAAAAATCAGTTTAATACATATTTCACATTAAATTTTAGGTAAACAAAATAAATAATTCTTACGCTCATTTGTTGAATTGGCTTCGTGTAAATTTGATATCGCTAAACTTCTTGGAGGAACGGGGATAACGGAATTAGTAGATTTGGGATCCTTTGGAACTTCTTCAACTTTCCTAAAATAATATACCATAAAAAATAATATCCAAAAAAAATTAAACAAAAAAAAAAATTTCAAATTATTATTATTTACATTGGCATGGGAACAGCAAATTTATCTGTTGTAATAGGTTCCTTCGTTATATTTGTTGATGACACTGCAGGAATTTCCTCTTCTAGATTTTCTGCTTGATGATTTTGGTGACTTGTAGGAATTACTAAATCTTGTGGTAATTCTCTGCTTGATGTGCCATTAGCAGCAACTGGTATCGGGGGAATTTCTCTCTTTTCTTTAGGATAGAATACATAGGCGGACAAATGTTTATATAAACCTAAGAGAAAAAAAAAGGTTGGTTAAAAAAAATGATATCCAAAACCAAACATTATTATTTAATTTTTATTCAATATTAAATCTCGTACTTTGGTTACGTCGAACGCTATGCCCAAAAGTGATTACATCTCCATGTTTCAATTCCTTCCATTCGCTATCTTGAGAACCGTCTCCTAAACGTGTACTATTGACAAAAGTACCATGTGTACTTTTGGTATCTTTAATTAAAATCTTTTTTAATTTATTATTAATTTAAAAATTAGTTTTATGATGATTTATTGTTATAACAATTTTAAAATATATAAAAAAAGAAACGAAATTACCTTGCCATTCGCCTCTTTAAGCATTGCATGTTCTCGCGACATAACATCACAGACAAACACTCCATTCTCAGCTTTAGCTTCTTTTTGATTTCTGCTTCCGCTAACTCTACCAACTTTAATTTCTTGGTCTGGCAAAAAGGTCAAATGTTTTGGACTAAAGACAATTGAATCGGTAAGAGGAAATAGATTGACGGCCACAATCCTTGTAGGCGCTGGCGGTTTATTAGGTGATTGTGAACGGGACCGAGGAGTAATATCAATTGCTGGCGGCGAATCCTTCCGTTCAGTATTATCTAATAATTCTTGATTTTCATTATATTCATTATATTGAATATCATTAATTGGTGTATCTCTTTCAGCCGTAATATCATTATTTTTTCCAGACTAAAATTTTTTAGACAAATTATTCATATTGATATTAATGTTTAATCCATGCACACAAAAATTTATTGATATATATTCCGAAAACAAATTACGTAATTTACCGCGATTTCAACGAAATCTGTTTCCTTCGCAGGCTCAGGTGGGACGTTATCGATATTGGGAGGATCCAAATTGGGTTGTGTTATTTCAGGATCTTCAACCATGTTATTTTCTTGGACTGGCATTGCTTGGGGTATTTCTGAAATAGCAGACATTTTATCTTTGTAAAAATATTAAAGGAAGTGTCTAGTGTTTCAAAAGAAAATAAAATGTGAATTTTATTATTATTGTTTTTATTATGTATTACATTTAAAAATTCCTTTTTTAACTTAAAACCGCGTTTATCCACCTTTTAATGATATATTCTCATAAATATTTACAAAAGGCAACAGTTATTTCAGACCTGACTGTAATAATAATTCTAAGCAAAGGTCTCGAAAGTAGCACTCAATTTGTCATTAGTAAACTGCACCCCTTCACTGGATTTCACTGAGGCACGCTCAACAAATCAGATATGAAATGATATTCGGTGGCTTAGCTCGGAGTTTTAACTATTTCTCCGGAAATCGATTTCGTTATATTATTCTTTAAATCACGGATTTAATGAGAATATTCTTCTAAATTACAGATTTTAATGAAGTTATTCTTTTAAATCACGAATATTAATGAACTTACATCTCTTATTAGTTTCTTATCAAATTTCTTTTTTCTTTTTTTCGCGTTTTTGCAACTTAAATCGGATTAAAGATTTCACAAATAACAAATATAGAATTATTAAAAATGTTCATCTTTTAATATCACTATATTTAGGTAGATTAATCACACCACACCAGAGAACTTTACATTCCAAGAGAAAAAAATTTATGATGATTTGCATTCTTTTAAGAGTTAATATATAGATTTATATTTTACATTTGAACAGTGTTTGAAATTCAAATTTTAAATTGTGCTAAAATTCTTCAATTTAAAAATTCTATGTGCAAAATTTGTGCGGAAGCTTTTTTTTTATGTGCGCATTTTTCAAATTTTTTGCTGGTGCACACTCCGCATATTGAATTTTAAGCACTCTATTGATTGCATTTAGAAATGGTAGGAAATAGTAACAGTACCTATAATATTGCAACTATTATTGAAAATTTTACAATTTATAATCCATGTTATTATGTAATAATTCTACAAATCTACAATATTAAATAAAGGTATTGTTATATATGAATGTTTTCTAATCACTTATTATAAAATTTTTAATCTTTCAAATTCTTAAGTAACAGGTTTAAAGTTTTTACAGTAGATTTTATTTATTTCTAATTTCAAAGTTACTTAATATTTTTTTTGACATTCGATTAATAATCACAATTATATATGTTTCAATTCAAAATCATATCTTCACCTTGAAATTATCTTTGAAATTAATTTCCAAAACCCGAAACCTGAAATTAACTTTGAAATTAATAGCATACCTTAAACTTTATGGTTTTTTTAGGAATTTATATGCTATATCTTTGAATATATAATTATAAGTAATTCTTTTATTACTCATATTACTAATATCTTCTTTAAACTAAATGCAACTTATTATATGTCATCTTATACTGTCAGTTGTGACTTATGTATATGTTGTCTTTATAGCATACACAGAAAAAAACAGGCAATTTTTGATAAGTATGATTTGTAAAGATTTATGAAGATTTGTGAAAATCCACAAATAATCAAAGACAATTAAAAAATATTTGTTATATAGGCTATAAATGTTGTCCAAATTATTAATATGGTTCCAAATTCCAAATTCTGATTTATAAATAAATTTTAAATAGATAGATTTATTAATTAAAAATATTTCAAATAAGATAGTTATTTACTTTCATATATAAAAAATAGATATATATTTATGACTTTCAAAAAATTTTCTTATGATGATTATTCAAACCTCAAACATGATATTTATTGATTTTAAATTTTGAATTTATAAAATATTAAAATATTTCATATATAAATCTTGAAAATACTGTTATAAAATATATAATATTACATCTTTATTATGTTATATACAATATGTCTCAAAATTACCTATCATACAAAGTCAAAATAATTTTTAAAAAAAATCTCAATAATTATAAATTATTTTACTTCCATATAAAAAATATAAAAAAATCACAAAAAGATAAAATACAAGAAAAATTAAAATTATATTTTAAGAATATGTATAGTTATTGGATTATTAACTATTGATTATATATTTAATTAATACTAACTTAACTAATTCTACTTTGTAAAACAAATATCCACTAGTCAAATAAAAAGAATAAAACAATTTTATCATAAATAGGATTCCAGTTTTACACTGTTTTTATTAAGTATAAGTAATTAATTTATTCTAATTTATTCTGATTTATAAATAAAAATTCTAATTTTTGATTTTTATAAATAGGATATTTGATTTATGCCATAAATAGGGATTCTAATTTTTGTTCATTGGACCAATATAAGGTTATTGGATCTGAAGAATTAAGTAAGCATTAAGACTAAAGTCTAACACTTTTCAGAAACTCATATATAAATTGCAAGAGAATTTATTATATCAGTTATGTAATTAAGTGTTTCAACAAATAAATTTAATAAACAAAAAAAAAATAATATCAGAAAATAATAAAATATAATATTATATAATATTATAGAACCTATGTAAATTTACATAATATTGTGTAATATTAGTTAATTTTACTTATGTAGTTTATGTTATATAATATTATATAAATTTATGTAATAATAAAAATATTTATATTCAGTAAACAAATAACAAATAGAAATTTCTTTATAGCAAAAATCATATCTAAATGGTGAATCTGACTAAATTGATTTTATCATTATATTATAATTAATTTTTGATTAATGTCTTTAATACTACTTTTCTTCCTTTTGGTTTTGCAAAATCAAAACCAATTGTCAAACTATTATTATCTGGCCATCTTTCAATTGATTGTATTTTTGGTAAATCTTTATCAAGTTCTTTTAAATATGCTTCAAAAATTACTACCTAATAAAATGTAACATATGTAGAAATAATATAAACAGAAAATAAATTCTGATCCTAATTTGCTTTCTTATATGTCACAGTAAGTATCTCAACAAGTATTTGTGCTTCTTCAAAATCAGTTATTGGCTTAACATTTTTCAAATGTTTCTCCCATTAAGAAAATATTTTTAAATTTGTTAATAATTAAAAATACACAAACCTCTACAATTGCCATATTAATTTTTTCTTTTACTATTACAAATTCAAGTATTGTTGTCACATTCTCATTACTAATGGATAACTTGTGGCATTCTTTAGATCTAAGTTTGAATATGATATAAAAAAATATTAAAGTATATAACAACAAGACAATTTTAATTACTAATCACTTAACTCCTAAGGACCAATTATCAAAGTCAATAGTATGATATAACAGATATGTTACTAATTAATCAGTTTTGTGCCTATATTAAAATCTGCATTCACAACAACTTTGATTGCAATTTTTGAATAATATCTATCAGAAATCGTGTCAATTATATCAATTTTATTAACATTAAATTTATAATTTTCAAGAATATCACAACAGATATTTGAAAGAACATATAATTCTGGAAAATTAGTAACTAGACAATATTTAAATTCTTGTTAATAGAATTATCAACACTATATAGTTCTTAACTTCAATATCAAGTTTGACTTCATTTTCAGAAGCTGGTATAAAGGTTGTATTTATTCTTTATATTATAATTAGAATGAAAATTGGAACTAAATTTAGAATTAAAACTAATTCTAAGGTTGTTAATAACTTTTGCAAGTTGTAAGTCTTCTCTAATAATACTGACTAGGTATTTTGACTATTGCTATTGAGAAATCAAAGAATTTTCACTTTTATTAGTAGCTCTCTTATAAATTGACACTTGTTTAATAGTACTTTAATTATTATTGAAAAACAAAAAAAATTTGAACCTTCACTTTCAATGGTTTTTTGCTTTCTTATCTTGAAATTTTTGAAAATATTATAAATTAAAAATTGTTTATAAATACAAATTCAAGTATATCACACAGTAAAAACTATTACAATTATTAGTTAAAACAGTCAAGATGAGATTGTTTAATGGTAATAATTAGTGATATAACAAAAATTATTAATGATATTATACATTGAATTTTGCTATAGTAATTTGAAATTGGAAATTTTGAAAATTAATTTGAATAATATATATAATGGTATATTGAATTTTTTCATATAAAAAATAATAATACAGTCAGACCTTTCTATAATCACATCATTGGGATCATAGTGCCTTTTTTTAAAGATGTGCTTATATAGAGGTTGTGCTTATATAGAGGTTTTTTTTCTATATGTTCATAGTAACTGGTTTTAAAATAGGTGTGCTTATAAAGAGAATTTTTATATGATGTGCTTATAGGGGGGGTGACTATAGAGAGGTCTGACTGTACATGGTGCTTAAAATATAAAAAAGAAGATTTGAATTTGTATTAAACTACTATCTAAAATATATAAACTAATAAAATTAAAACTAGAATAATTTTGTTTGAAAAATAATTATGTGAAAATAATTAAATTGTTTTGAAATTACAAAGACCTATATCTAATTANAAAATATTATAAATTAAAAATTGTTTATAAATACAAATTCAAGTATATCACACAGTAAAAACTATTACAATTATTAGTTAAAACAGTCAAGATGAGATTGTTTAATGGTAATAATTAGTGATATAACAAAAATTATTAATGATATTATACATTGAATTTTGCTATAGTAATTTGAAATTGGAAATTTTGAAAATTAATTTGAATAATATATATAATGGTATATTGAATTTTTTCATATAAAAAATAATAATACAGTCAGACCTTTCTATAATCACATCATTGGGATCATAGTGCCTTTTTTTAAAGATGTGCTTATATAGAGGTTGTGCTTATATAGAGGTTTTTTTTCTATATGTTCATAGTAACTGGTTTTAAAATAGGTGTGCTTATAAAGAGAATTTTTATATGATGTGCTTATAGGGGGGGTGACTATAGAGAGGTCTGACTGTACATGGTGCTTAAAATATAAAAAAGAAGATTTGAATTTGTATTAAACTACTATCTAAAATATATAAACTAATAAAATTAAAACTAGAATAATTTTGTTTGAAAAATAATTATGTGAAAATAATTAAATTGTTTTGAAATTACAAAGACCTATATCTAATTATTTAAAAGTATCTTTGAAAATTGGATCTTATTAAATGAAAAAATTAATTAAATTGTGAAAAACTTTATTATAATATTTATATTATATCAAAAAAGAAAATATAAATGATATTATATGATTATATAAAATAAGCAATTAACAGTAAAGCTTCAAAATTATATGTTATCAAATGAAAATATTTTATCATAATTTATATAAGACCCATATTTTTATATTAGTCAAAATACCTACATATTATAACCATTCTTATATTATATTCAATTGAAGAGCATTTGCATATGAGAGATCTTTATTTAGTTCTTAATTTGGATATTGTAACATTCTAAACCAATAACTAAATTCATAAATAAATATATAACATTAGTAAAAGTTTGATGTTATATTATAAATATTTTACATTAATATATACTATCCAATTCAATACATTTATAAAGGAAATCTTTTATTTCAAAAAAGTTATGAATTAAAATTTAATAACATCAATACTTTCTTACAATGTAAATTTTTCAATAGAAAGAAAACATATATCACAATAATTAAGATAGCATAGATATATCTGAAGATAAAAATTCTGTCTAGCAAATATTATCTGTTTTTAATTATTTCTTTTGTAGTTTTTATAAATATATTCCTATTCTTTTAACATCAGTAATTTCTTTATTATTTTTTGTTACTGGTTTTCAATTTTCTGCTGATACTTATTAGCATCTGTTATAATTTCCACATAATTAGCACAATTGTTATTAATATAACCTTTCTATACTCATAATATATACTAAAAAAAAGCATAAAGACATAGATGACCAAAAAAATTAGAATACTTTCAATTGTTATAATGTTTAAAAGTGGATTTTGATCTTTAAGAAAGTTTATTGTTGTACAAAAGAAAGTATTATAATATCTATTAAAGAAAGTACTTTCAATAATAAATTATAAATTATGATATTACTATACATGTTTTCAAAAGTAAAAAGCCTTTGACTTAATTACTGAAATTTAATTGCATTAATTGTGTCAATTGTGTTAATTTTATATAACTCAATTTCAATTTTTTGTAATTTTAATTGCATCTGACTAAATTCAATAATTTTGACAACATGTATATTGTATACAATATATACTTGTGTATATTCATGAGTGTCAAAGTATTTTCTATTCTGTACTACCTGTATTCTCTTGCTGCCTCTGCATTTACCAGTGCAATGTGTACATAGATCCACTAAAGAGTACAATGAAAATATGTGAAGGTATATTGTCTTTATAAGTGTCAAAGTATTTTCTATTCTGTGCTGTTAGTATCTTCTCCCACCAAATATTTTTCTTTCAAGTCAAATTATGGAATAAATATTCAAAATTTATATACAGGAAAGGAATTCTAAAATTTTTCTTTGTTTATACATAGTTTAGTTATTTTTATATATGTATAGTAAATACACATTTGATTTTTTATTAATAAAGTCTTGAGCTCAGTGAATTATATTCTAGAATTCTTGATCTAGTATTATTTCATGTATTAATGTGAGTTGTAGTAATTTTAAATAGCTTTATTGTAATTATAGCATATATTCATATATTGTATTTTCTTATTCGATGACTTTTTCTATTTGTATATATAGTCAAGATGATGTAGTTTTCAAAATAAAATGAAAATAATCAAATATTAGTTTATTAAAAGACAATTATCAAAACAAAATTTCCTACATTTAATTCCTTATGGTATTGACAATTAGATCTAAAATTCCATTTATTTAATTTATTTAAAATTCGTTTTTGATAAATTCCGGAAATAATTATTGGAATTCACTTTTTACTTTTTATCATACAGTAATCGTTTTATAATCGATGATCATTGAGTCACGAATGACATTAGACTTTATGCTGATCAGAATTAATATAAATCTCTCCCCACTTTGCTCCACTTTTCTAATTTCAAAGAATTAAAAATATTAACCTTTATTTTTTTTCCATATCTATTAGGACGATACACTTGGATTCTGAGGTGCGTGTTTTCTATTTATTATACTGTCAATTCGTAGATTTGGAAGGCTGTGGAAAATGCTGGGATTTTGAGGTGCGCGTTTTTCTATTTATTATGCTAACTGTCAATTCGTAGGTTTAGAAGAAGATTGTGGAGAATATTGAGGTACGCGTTTTCTATTCGGTCAATACTCTATTTTGTAGGTTTTAAAGTGATTTGGAAACCAGGAAACGAAGAGTATTAAAATTATTAATATTATAGGAAAAGCGGGAAAAAAAAGTCCTTTATTTAATTTAGTTGATGCATATAGTGGCATATTATTTTTTATGCCTTTCTTTAATCTATTTTTTTTAATATTTGTACAATATGAGAATAATATATAAAATCAAACGTCATGTTTAAAATATACATTGAAATAGAGATCTATTCCTCTTCGCAATCAATATCTTATATTGATAACATTATAAACAATAGTAATGAATAAATCTTACAATAATTCTTGTAATGAATTAATTTAAAAAGGAGAATTTCTTATCATTTGCTTTTAAGAATATTGAAAAGATTGGAAAAAATCAATCCTTGGAAGGGGCTTTATTGCCAGTATTTGAAGCAGTGAATTATTTAATAAAGAAGTGGATTTATCAAAATTTATTCTTATTGTTATTACTTCTACTTACTAGGAAATGGCAAACCATTGCAAGTCCGGAGCATATAATATTTTGACATGTGATCGTTATCTAACAATCGTTATCAAAAAATCGGACAGACACGCTTACAGAAGTTATGTCTTTGATCCTTTTCTATTTTTTTTGTTAAGCTATGTATCAATATCAGAACTTTAAAATATCAAAAACGCAACTTTTGTATCAACTTACTCGTCCATTAAATGTCCTACGCTACGCTCCGGACAATNTCCTCTTCGCAATCAATATCTTATATTGATAACATTATAAACAATAGTAATGAATAAATCTTACAATAATTCTTGTAATGAATTAATTTAAAAAGGAGAATTTCTTATCATTTGCTTTTAAGAATATTGAAAAGATTGGAAAAAATCAATCCTTGGAAGGGGCTTTATTGCCAGTATTTGAAGCAGTGAATTATTTAATAAAGAAGTGGATTTATCAAAATTTATTCTTATTGTTATTACTTCTACTTACTAGGAAATGGCAAACCATTGCAAGTCCGGAGCATATAATATTTTGACATGTGATCGTTATCTAACAATCGTTATCAAAAAATCGGACAGACACGCTTACAGAAGTTATGTCTTTGATCCTTTTCTATTTTTTTTGTTAAGCTATGTATCAATATCAGAACTTTAAAATATCAAAAACGCAACTTTTGTATCAACTTACTCGTCCATTAAATGTCCTACGCTACGCTCCGGACAATGAGACTGAAAATTTATCTAACCCTTTGCTTTCTAATTTAGATTAAGTTAATGCTCAATGATTTTATTGCTTATTCCAAAAAAATGTAAGCATAGAAATAAATGATAATAATGATAATACAATTCTGTATAACTTTTTTCATAATCCACAGGTAAAACAATTAATCAATCAGTAACTTTCTATATGATGAATAAAGAGCAATTGACATATAAACAGAACTGTCAAAAATAAATATAAAAAGATAAACATTTTTTTTATTACATTTTTATAAGTGTCCTGCACTGTACAAACTGAATAGAAATTTTGTAAAAAAAAATTTTAATGACAAATACAGTCGTTTGCAAATATCAATGACCAAAATTTTAAATTGGATTGAAATTTTCTTTATATATAAAAAATATAAATAGAAAATTTTGTCATTTAAAAATTTTACAAAATGTAATCAAAAAAAACTATTATGAACTTATTTACCAATATGATTAAATTATTCAAATGCAATCAACATTATTCTATGATGAAAGTAACCAAACAATTTTTATGGCTCATTTCTTTTTGAGTGTTCTCTGTTTTTCTGCATGCTCAACAATCTTTTTATTTGTAGACATTCCCTAAAAAAATTTTTACTTATTTAGTGAATTTAACAATTCTTCTGAATTAATAATATTAATAATAAATTAAATATAAATTTACCTTCCGTATTCTTACACTTTCCATATATCTTTTAGCGAGGTTCTCTCTGTCAGATTTTTCCCCTAAATCTTCAAGCTCTTCTTCAGTTGTTGGAACCCAAAATGGGTCTTGATCCAACATTTCAAATCTGAAAAAAAAGGTCCAACGATGAAACTATTAATTTTTTTTTATCCAAGCACTATCTAAAATCCTTAAATATTTTAATTATTTAGCCTCACCCACTAAAAATTAACTGAGGACTGGCCGCACCAGAAGTTCGTGTTCTGATTTCTAAATATATATATATATATTAAAAAATATTAAATAATTGAGGAAATTATATGCATTAAAAAAAAAAGCGAAACATTTATAACCATCAGCGAATCCAAAACTTTCAAATACAGGCAAGAACGCGCAAATTTGAAAAAAAGGGGTTCCTTCTTTCATTTCCTCAGAAATGATACGTCCCCGACGTCTAGAAATAACTCCATACACACGACCCAAAGTTTCAGCTAAATTAAAGAACAAGTTATTAGATCGAATTAATTTTTAAGAAAATAACTCAATTAATTGGTTGCTTTACACTCACTAGTTGCTTGAATATCACAAGAATACATAGCAAGCATTAACCTTGGAGACCATTCTAAAAAACTTTGACGGCAAGCATCCCTCATTGTTGTGATAACCTGCCCACCTACTTTTGAACGCACTAAAAAATTAAAATGGATTATTTAGTAATCAAAATTTTCGAAATCCTCCAAGAATTATAGAAAAACACAAACTTTCAGTAACGTCAAGATTTTCATCAGTAATAGAAATTTTAAAATCTTCTAGAAAATAAGCCACGCCCATCATGGGTTCGGCACATAGTGGGCCCGATTTCGTAGCAAGTTGAAATCCTGTGTGAATGTTCTCTTCAAAATCACGAATCGTTAGCACCCATGATGATGATTGTTTATTTATATCTTTATCATTTTCAATTTGCAAGGGTACATCGGAATTTTTTGATTCATTAGCATGCTTTCGCCATCTGTTGAAAACTTTATAAGAAATAATATAATAAATTTAATAAATTAAATATATATTTTTTTCGTAATATAATATGATAAAGGATACGATTTTCGTGTATAATTCGATACTTTATTTATTAATATATTTGGTCCAATACGTTTTGGTCCAAATGCCCAAATGCTAATGAAAAAAAATGTCAATCCAAATGATATTAATAATAATAATAAATATTTATTTATTTCTAATTCGTTATCAAACGTACTTGTCAACAACATCTTTCCAAATTTCTTTATCAACGGCTTTACTAAACTCAGATTCAAGATTTTTTAAAAATTCTTCGTTATCCAATACACGTTCTTCTTTATTAGCAACTTCTTTAAGAGAATCTTCGTATTCCTCCGTTATCTGTGACTCTACTTTATTCCTTTGTTGACGTTCATCCAAAATAGATTTAATAGTTATGACATGTTGATTAAGAAACGAAGTTACATTAGATGGCAATGGCACTGCACGTAACTTAATTACGCAATATTTATTCGGTGTAGAAACTGTGACAACACCATGTTGCGTACTTAATTCTTTATTTTGTTCTAAATAAAATTTTTAATAAATATTCAGATGCGAACTGAATACATTCATTAACTAAAAAATCCTTTATTTAAGATATTACAAATAAAATAAAAATAATAAAGAATGAATTACCTTGAACGGAAACTATTGTTTCTCTAAATGGCACGATTGGAGGGGATACTTGAATCTCGATTTTGGCAAATCGTTCTCTTAAATCTAGTAAGCATCTCTTCATAATCCAAAATAAGTTTTAATGAGTTAAATATAAAAAAGAATATAAATAATTCAATATATTACCAAAGTCTTTCTTGCTCACTTCAAGATGTACTTCACCGGCAGTTAAAATGACATGTTCACCCGTTTCTTGAACAAGAACTTCGACACATGGGTCAGCTTGGTTAAGCAAACGTAAACCTTCAATAAGTTTATTAATTTCAGCTGTAAAATTTAAAGATATCATCCATTATTGATCTGAAGTATATGAAAAGAATCATCAACAAAAAAATTTTGACAGGAAATTACATGGATCTTCCGGTTCAAGAGCAACTCGGACAATTGGAGAAGTCTAGAAAAATTATATTTCAATGAATATTTTTGAGAAATAATAGTCGAATAATTATAAGATGACTTTACTAACTTCAGTCGTGACGCCTGCAAGACTTTTACATTTCTTTGTGCTACTCAAGGTACCGTTCTTTAAAATATGCCCTTCAAGACCACCGACTCCAAAAACATTACCCGCGGGCACTTCCTGAAGTGATTCTAACTCTCGTCCCATCATCAAATAAAGGCCCTCGATAGTGACCTCCGAGCAATGCAAATCTGGGAAAGCGGGGTCATATTTTGGTCCTAAAACATAAAGTTTCTGTCCTACGCGAATAGTACCCGAATAAAGACGTGCAAATCCGATAAAAGTTTCTTTAGATTGTGATTCTTCGTTTTCGTTAATCACATTAGAATCTTCTGATATAGGAATCTTTTGATATTCATTATTGGAATCAGATGAAGTATCGGTCAAAGAAATTTCTTGTCGATTATTTGAAGCAAGCAAAAGTTCGTCCCTTTTTTGTCTTCCTCTTTTTCTCAACTCTTCTGCAGTCCATTGTTTTCTTCTGTTTTCCGGCAACTGATTTGAAAAAACAGCACACATTTTTGAAACATATGCAATGACAGGTGAAGAATCGCTAGAATTACAATTATATAAATCCTGCTCAAACCCAGTTTTGAATTCAGCGTTACTAGTAGGGAGAATTCCTAACATTCGTGGCAGTCGCACCGGCTGTGCAACAACCGGGGAAGGGAGCTGATCAATTATAGCAAGTGTGTAAAGTTAAGAATAATCAAAGATTAACGAATGATTATGAATCCAAATAAATGATTATAAAGGATATGTAAAACAGCAGTTGACAAAGGTAGCCACTGATTAAACATTGAAATCAGCAAAGATCGAGTATCCTTGGATCTTTTATCTCGAGGGAGTATTTTCAAATTGAGAGCTTTGACGATTTTTTCGATTTTTTCAATATTACTGAAATATTTTTGATGAGTATTATGCGCGAAAAAGTAGATTTTGGATATTTTCCAAACAAAAAATACCTACCTATTTATTATGACAGAATCATAGACTGCCCATATATTCTCCAAAACAAACTGAACAAACATTGGTTTTAACTGACGTCCTTTGAGATGCTTATATTGCAACAGCCGTTTCGTTTTCGGATCGAGATAATAGTCACCCCAAAGAACTTTTCGAAGTATATTCTCTTTAATACCTAACTTTGCTGCATATATTTGAGCAAATTGTTCGACTCTATCACCCAGATCGGATACCACTGTAAACAATTGCTTGAGGAAAAGGTTGTTTACACAATGATAAGAAGTTTTATTCGAATATTTACCTAAATGCCCAACCATCGAGGGCACTCGCAAAAACAACGTTACCCGAATCAGGGGTAAAATATATATTAGAATCATCTCGTTCTTCTAATATCGCTTCGCTAGAACTTGATTCAATATCGGAATTTTCATTTCCTTCTTTGTGTGTTAGCCTTTCCTGTTATTCAAAAAGAATTTTATTATTTAAATACTTTACTTCTGAATATAAACAATATTTTCAAACAACATTTGTGAAATATAGAATAAGCACCTTTTCAGCATCATGTTTTCTTGTTTCTTCCTCCACCACATCACCAGCATAAAAGGTACCCATTATGGCGTTTACTTGTTCAAGAATTTTATTAAGATGAACATACGCTTCCGATGGAGTTAATTTCAATTCTGTTATGAGCCGATCTACTTTGTTGAGAACTAAAATCGGGCTAACCTTTTCTACCCATGCTTGGCGAAGCACAGTATGTGTCTTGAATTGAAAATAATAAAAGATTTTAGTCCATTGAAAGTAAATTGTCTCAAATCATTTTAGTTTTCACCGTACTTGTGTACAAACGCCTTCGACAACATCAACTAGGATCAATGCACCGTCACATAGCCTGGATGCTGTCGACACTTCACTTGCAAAATCTACATGCCCAGGAGCGTCGATCAGATTTATTAGATATTCATCAGATTTTGTATAATTACCTTCAAGATTTTTTAATATTCGCGAAAATATAGAATTAAAAAAAAAAAAAGTTAGCTTTATTATATTGAATTCTTTTGTAAAAATTTCTCTTTATGCACCTCCTTCCGCAGCCTCACGTAAAATTTGGAAATATAGAGAAATTCCACTCGCTTCCATTGTTATTCCTCTTTGCTGTTCATCCTCCCGACTATCAAGATATCTCACTTTTCCCGCAAGTTTACTTGAAATAATTCCATTTGAAGCCAGCAGTGAATCAGAGAGTGTGGTTTTCCCGTGATCTACATGTGCCAAAATGCAAATATTTCGAATATGATCTGGTCGGGCTTGTAACTTAACAAGTTGCGCAGTTGTGACTATTGGCATCGTTATAAGATTTTTTTTATTATTAAAATCAAAAAATTTTTGATTCTTTTTATATATATATTTTTTTTGCACATGCACTCACCTGACAGTGCCGATCATATTTTGTAATAGTCGTTGTTGAGGCGTTAAATGAACAATATTTCATCAATCGATAGCCAGAAGGGAATCTGTCAAGATATATCAGGGATTTGAGGTTGAGATAAAGAATTTCGATCAGAAATTTGAATCATTCATCTCGTCTCTGTTCACGTATTAATAAATCGATTTATTTTTCGTAAGTTAAGAAATGTGAAATAATGATGTCATGCGTTAATTTGTACCTGCATTGTGTCTCTTTATTTTGTCAATACGGAATATAGTATATGTTCGATATATTTTGCGGAGCAAATAACTGGATAAAGTCGTTCTGTAAATCACCCACATGCCAAGTATTTGGATGTAAAAGGTGGATGCTTCAACGCTATGGTTATTGACAATTATGTAAATGCTGAAAAAAGAGAAGCCTCTTGTACGTTTTACGATGCCTTACATATTATTAAAGATGACCTCAGTACCTCAATAAAAGGGTAATTTTATTAAAGATAATTAATTTAAGTAGGTGGTAACTTTTAGTCAGGTTTCTTGTACCTATTACCTTCGCCCTGATAGGATTGGGATATATTTACCCTTACAAGTACTGAATTTGATGCTTTTCCCTAATAAATGTCATAAATACCATGTTTTTGATGAAGGTCTACTGGTTCTAAAAGGGAATTGATTATGTACCTTCCTTTATACAAACAAAAATTTTATTTTTGGTGTATTTCTACATTCATCCATCTAATCTTATTTTGTTCTATTTGAATATACTTACTGTGAAATATTTCTAATATTTCTCTGGATTTGTTTTCCATAAGGTGGTATCAATAAAGTAAATAGTTTATGGGATAAAATTAGCAAAGGAAAAAGGTATCATCATTATTATTATCACTAGCATTACCAGTATCATTATTATGTAAATGCTGAAAAGGAGAAACCTATTGTTTATAATACCTTACATATTATTAAAAATGGCCTTAATACATTTTTCAAAATCTTATAGAAAGTAAAGAATAAGTATATTAAAAACAATTAATTTAAGCAGGTGGTGATATGTTACCTAAATTAACTTTCAAAATTCCAAACTCCAAATTAATAGAAAATTATTTTACTATACTGAAAATAATTTGAATAACATCTATAGGTAGTAACTTTAGTTAGATTTCTTATATCTATTATCTGCATCCTGACAAAATTGAAATATATTTGTCTTTACAAGTAGTGAATTGGATATGTTTATTACTTACATCTATAAATATCATGAATAACACCAATATAAGTTATTGATAAAGGTCTACTAATTTTAAAAGAGAATTAGTTATATATCTGTATCTTCCTTTATACAAACAAAAATTTTACCTTTGGTGTATTTCTATATCTATTCATTTAATCTTATTTTTGTTTTTTTTTAAATATATTTACTGTGAAATATTTCTAATCTCATCTGGTTTTGCTTTCTATAAAATAATACCAATATCAATAGCTTATAGAATAAAATTAAAAAAGAAAAGAAAGTATTATTATTATTATTATTATTATTATTATCAGAATTACCAGTATCATCTAACATTATCATTTAATGTAATAGGAAAAAAATAAAAGAATTCAAATATAATAGATTTCTCTGACAAAAAATAATATATATAGTGATACCTGTTGTAATTCAAAAAAAGTGTTACAATTAATTGTAACATATAATTAAATTTCCTTATAGTATAATTAGTTGCAACTGGTTGCAACTCTTGTAAATAATAATTACAACAGGTATTTTTAAATTAATGGATTAATAGATATTTTTAAGATAGTAAAATCTATTATTCAAATATTTAATCAAAAAATAATTATATTAGATCTACTTACTCATAGGTCAAATAAAAAAAAACAGTTTTTATCATGAATAGGATTCCAATTGAAAACTAAAATTGCTAAAATTTATTAAATATAAGTAATTGGTTTATAGGTAGAAATTTTCAATTTATAAATAGAAATTTTGATTCACAAATAGAATATCTGATTTGCATTATCAATAGGATTCAGATTTTTATTTATTTGACCAGTGACTCTTACAAAAGTTTAAATAAAAAATATTAATATATTTTTAAAGAAAATATCTATAATGTTGAAAATATATAATTTGAAATAACTAGTCAGCAATATTTTAAACAAGTTTGAAATAATGGAAATTGATATCATCTTTATTGTAATCTAATAATAAAGAAACTAAATAATTATAATTATATAACTATTTTTAAATTTGTAATAACAGTATCAATTTTAAAATTAAAAAAATATTTTAAACAAGTAATTACATATATTAATTAATTTTGCTTTTAGAAATTATAAATCAAATAAAAAAAATAGATAATTTTATCATAAATAAGATTTTGATTAATGGCTAAAATTGTTAAAAATTAAATATAGACAATTAATTCAAAGGTAAAAATTTGTAAATAAAAATTTCAATTTATAAATAGAAATTTTATATTATGAATTTTTACAAATAGGATACTATAAATAAAATTTTGATTTTTGTTCATTTGATTAGTGAATTTATATTGGCTTTCTAATGAATTATAGAAAAAAAGTTTGAATTTTATACATTTTTGATATAATAAAAAGTTCAAGATAAAGATATTATTTTTACAAGTTTTTAAAATTATAATATAAATTCAGGACCCCGAAGCATAGAGAAAGTTTGTTTTTATTGGTTGATGATCAATAGTATCGTGATTGATCTGCACGAATAGAAATTTAAGATTCAGATCAGGTGATTAAAAGTGATTAGCGAGATTATCTTTAGATTCCAAAGCCAAAGTTCAAATTTTATTTATTATTTAATATATATTTTATTACTTGTTAAAAAATTATACTGTATTTTTGTATAATTCTGCATATAAAGGGATAAAAAATATATATATTAATTCTCATCTAAAAATATTTGAATTATCTAAATACTCAAAAGGTTATAGATTCTATAAATTGTATATAAAGTTAGTCTTATTAAAAATACACTTTATTTTCACTGATATTTAACTTATTATTATAAATATGACTAGTTCCAGTTATATTCCAGATTAAAAAATACTTTCTACATAAACTTCGATGACAGTGAGATCAGGTAGGATCAAAAGTGTTCAAACGAAAGTAAGGGCTTGAAAGAACATACCTGCAAAATGTCAGTACCAATCATTTAGTCATTTTAGTGACTTGTCATATGGACGATCATAAATCAATTGAACGCTATTGTAAAATTAATATAAATATTAGTGTAACATGCTGATCAAAATCTAGACTTTCCCTATGCTGGACCCCGAGCAATCTATAAATAAGTCACATTAGAGTTTGCTCAGCTATCATAGTTAAATTTTTAAAAAGTTGCTTATTTTTAATTAAAATTTAAAAATTTACTTACAAAAATTATATTTTTCCTTTCTTATTTCCTAATTTAGTATTATCTGACCTATTCATAGATTGCTCGGGGTCCTATAAATTCACAATTCTACAATTAATTAAGAACTTTTATATAATAATAAGGTATATATTTAAAATTTTCATATTTCTGATTTTAAAATAATACTTTTTTTATTTAAAATCAGATAATTTTTAGCTAAAATATCTTAAATTGAAATTTATTAATTAAAAATTAATTTTAAAAATAATTACTAATTATTTTTATATATAAAACTTTTAATTTTAATAATTAAATATTAAAATGTTAATAATTAAACTTAAAATTAAAAATAATTTGTATTTTATATAAAGATTTCAAATTCTGTACTTTATATATATCAAATAATTAAAAATCAGCAAAATTTTTAATACAAATTAACTTAGTCTATTCACAAATCAGCTACAAATCTCCCTATCTATTTATGAATTGGTTACAAATTTCTCTGCTTACTTACAAATTAGTTATAAATCTCAAATCCAAATCCTAAATATTATATAATTCTAAATTTCAAATTCTGAATAATTTGGGTAAAATAAATAACTACAAATTTCTTATTTATTTACAAATCTCCCTACCTATTTACAAATCTTTTTATCTATTTGTATCAAAAATTTTATCTGTTTTTATTTATTTAATTAGTATTAAAATTAAAAATTTAATAATAAAGTTTTAAAATTAAATAATTATTATTTTAAATTATTAATTTTCAAATAATGACAATTATATAATTGCAAATAATTGTAAAATTGTAAATAATTATAAATATTATAGATAATTACAGATATTGTAAATAATTTGTAAATTGTAATAATTGTAATACAGATATATATATTTTTAAAATTAATTTTCAATTATTGAAATATTTTGTTTTTTTGAGATTATTCAAAATCTATTCTATATATTAAAGTAAAAAAAATATCCAGTTATATATATTTTTAATTAAAGAATTTATCTAGGTAGTCAAAAATTTTGGATTTTAAATAAAATAATTTTGTTTTCTATAAAAAATTATTTTGACTTTTTTCTTCAAAATTGCAATTTCAAAGTTTCAAAATAATTTTATGTACAAGTATAGATACAAGCAGTAATATTATAATCTTTAATTCATAATTATAAATATTATTTTTAGTTCAAAAATATACAAATAAATGTTAGATTACTTATAAATATTGTTAAATAATAGATAAATTAATTTTTTTATAATTTATTAATTTTTATATATTACATAATATTAATAATTATTTCTAATCTTTTATTAATTCTAAATATAGTTTTAGTTCTTAATTTTTTTATAAGATTATATATTTTTCTTAATCTTATTATTGTGTTTTGCAATTTTATTTTTTGATTAATTAATTTCATAGCTAATTCTTTAAATTAATCAATTTTATAATTATTTATCAAAAACTATTTTTCTAACTTATAATATTTACAGCAGTTATTTTATTAAGAATTTTTATACATAAATTATAACAAAAATATTCCATTTTAATTGAGAAATTTTTAAAAAGTATAATTTATATTATATACTTTTATATAATTTTTAAGTACTTTATTCTATTAAAACTAATTTTTAAAAAATTTAATTAAACCAGAAACACAAAACTATAAATTAGAAAAATCATTATAATTTTATCAGGAAATTTTTTATAACAAAAGTTTTTAAAGGTTATCAGACTAATACACTAGTCAAAAATCCACAAATATTACACATATTAGATACCAGATAAATATAATATCTGTGCTTAATATCATACATTTATTGGATGTACAATATTAAACATGAATACTGCACTTATCTAGTACTTGATATGTGTAGTATTCATGAATCTTCAATCAGTGACCTTTGCAAATATTACATTTTTTATAATAAAATAAGCTATTGAAGGTTATGATATCAATAACCTTTACAAATATATGTTTTATTAATAGAAATAAAGGTTTTCAGTACCAATAACCTTTGTAGATATTAGAGATGTCCTTATTGGATGAACCAACTATCAAAATGTTTGCCTTGATGAGAGGAATCTAATGAGTTATATATCACTAAATTTTGATCATAGGTTAGTGAAATCACTCTATATAACATGAAAAATAAAAAATTAGAATAGAATTTTACATATTAATCAAGAAAATGTTTTAGCTAATAACTTAGTGTAAATAATTACTAAAATATCTACATAAGTAAGGAGAATCCAATGAGAAAACTACAAAACTAGAGGTTATTGAAATCTCTTTATATAATATAAAAAATTATAATATAATAATTATAAGTTTACAAGTTTTTACTTTTATTTCAAATTAATATGGAGCGATTTTTTACTAAGATATCATCATAATAATTTCGAAAGCTTGTCTCTTAGCCTTTGTAATCAAAGTTAAATTATCCTTCTATCATTGATATTCGCGAAGTTATTACTGTTTAAAGATCATGTATTAATGTTTTACTTTTTATTGAATTTATGTCACAGGGAGCGATTTTCTACTAAGGTATTCCTTTTACAATTCATTTGGGGCTTTCTAAATATGGTAAGATTATCTTTCTAGCACAATATTCGCGGAGTTATCTTCGTTCGTAGTCAATTTTATTAAAACACTAAAGATTAAATACTTCATGTTTATATTTTAAGTGTTTTAATAAAATTGGCTACGAACGAAGATAACTCCGCGAATATTGATGCTAGAAAGATAATATTACCATCTTTAGAAATCCCCAAATGAGAGCTTTCGAATTGTAAAAGGAATATCTTAGTAGAAAATCGCTCCCTGTGACATAAATTCAATAAAAAGTAAAACATTAATACATGATCTTTAAATGGTAATAACTTCGCGAATATCAATGATAGAAGGATGATTTAACTTCAATTACAAAGCCTAAGGAGTGGGTTTTCAAAATTATTATGGTAATATCTTAGTAAAAAATCGTTCTATATCGCATCAAATTAATCTGAATTAAAAGTAGAAACTTGTAAACTTACAAGTTTGAATTAAACTTTATAATTAAATTACTATAAGGCTTGCAAGCCTACTTTAAGGCTCGCGAGCCTACTATAAAGCTCGCAAGCTGAGCCGAGCCTATATAAGCAAAGCTCGAACCAAGCCTAAGTTTTTGGGCTCGACTCGGCCTGAGCTTTATGAGGCTCGGCTCGGCTTGGCCTATGAGAGGCTTTAATCTTCAGTATCTGTCCCTAAAAATTGTTTTGGTCTCGCACTATCATCGCGAATTTATACATATATTTAACCTCACTTTTGACTTTGGCCCCCCGGTGATAGAAGCCCCCGTTGCTTTTAAAATCTCGAAATCTTCAGACGCATAATCATTGTATTGCTCCAAGTTTTTGGGAGTAGGAATCTCGGTCGGCACATCAGACAACACAGAATATCGAATCTCTGATTCTTTAGTATATGTAGACACGGTAGGTGTATTGTGTTCACTTTGGGTACTCATGGTGGCTAAGGATATTAGCATATATATAACGTATATATATCATATGTATATTATAAACGTATCATGGTTTAATATTACTTTTACTAGGACAACTAGGACGGATATATAATAGATATAAAAGAACAAGATAAAAAAATCTTTTAAATCTTTCTCCTATACCGAATCCGTCCCAGTTAACCTTTTTTTATTAGGACGAAACCGGGACCGATTTTTATTAGGACGCGAGCAAACCCGTTTTGACAGCATTATTTGATAGCAATCATGAGATGTACTTTGCTAGGTCAAGGTAAGTAATAAAATATGTCTCGCCATTAGCATAGTCAGTATATTCTAAACACGTCTCATGCCGATTTAAACATTTTCATTCATATACCGTTGTATTATTACTATAATTGATAACTTGATTTGACATTTTGATTTTTCTAAACACGTCTCATGCCGATTTAAACATTTTCATTCATATACCGTTGTATTATTACTATAATTGATAACTTGATTTGACATTTTGATTCATAATTTTTTTTTCAATACGGCCGGCTTGTCTAAAGCATGTGACAAAATTGTTAAACAAATAAACAAAATGTAGGCATGTGACAAAATTGTTAAACAAACAAATAAATCAAATGACTGGTAATAATCTTACTATAAAAAAATACGTATTGTCATATCTCCATTTTCAAAAAATGTGGGCCATCAACCAAATCGACTTCACACAATTTAATTCCATCAAATATAACACCCTTCTCAAGGTCAATGTCGCCTCCAACATTTTACATCAGCACTCTAACTTCGTTGAATTCCTGGAAAAAATCTATTCTCTCACCAAAATACATTCTATTGAACTCGGAGTTCGATTAATCCATCGCCACATGCAAGTGGATGAAGGAAAAGTGATGATCGAGAAATTTCAGTTTCATCAAAATTCTCCAGCCTTCATCACATCAGCCGATTCTCCAACTGCTCAAGCTTTTCCTGCAAGTTGGTTACTTGAGAATGATGACAAAATATCGGTATTTGAGTATTCCACAGATGTTTTGGTAAAACATGTTCTTGAAAAACTTATCGAGGATCCAAGTATTTTCGTGAATATTTGTGATTTAATCAGAGAGTATCATTTTGAGAATTTGCTGGCACCTTGTATTACAGCACGAACTTCATTGAAACATTTTGAGAAGAAGGATGGATTTTTGGAGATAACTGATTTTGAAACCAATGCTAGTATTGTGAAAAGTAAAAAAGATCAGGAAGTGGGTGATGCAATGATTCCTACCTTGTGGGCATATTCAGTGAATGATAATTGTTTTGGGTGTGATCATCGTTGTGTAATTCATTGTAGTTCAAATAATCATTGTAACTTTCATTGTACTAAGGAAAATCATTAAATATTCTAGCAATATGGCTTAAGTAATTGTTTTTAAAAATAATCAAGTATATATGGGCTTTATTTGATTCCATAATTTTTGATTGCCTATATTGTTGGATTGTATTTCAGGTATCCAATGCTTTGTTAATAGTATATATGTATATGCACATCAAGCCACGGCACATTGTGCCTATCCCAGGCATGTGCCTCGGTGCCTCATCCTTGATCACGATTATTATTTTGGCAATATGTGCCTCAACTCTGGCCCTCAGAGGAATTGATCAGAAAGCTAGGGCACTGTGTCAAGTGACGACACATGACTGAATGCATTGTTAGGTGTTGTTTTTTTTATCGTATGTGGCTAACTTTAAGAGATCGGCCATATTGACTACAGTATTACGTGCCTGGCTCACTTGTGGCTAACTTATAAGATCGGCCACATTAACTGTGTCTTCCCATCTATGAAATGCACCACCTTCGAGTGTGGCTTAAAAAACATTTCACGCCACACACCTGAGCGGTCGTAACCTAAACTAAGTGACCACTCATTTAACTATGAAAAATTGAAATTGAATCATGAAAATTTGATACAATTATATAGATACAATTAAATTTTGATAATTAAGTCAAAGATTTTTTAACTTTTGACAACATGCACTAGTCAAATAAAAAAAAATATGACAGTTTTATCATGAATGAGATTCCAATTGATAATGAATTTTGCTAAGATATATTAAGTATAAGCAGTTATTTCATTGGTAGGAATTTCTGATTCATGAATTTTCATAAATAGGATGTCTGATTTGTGCCATCAATAGGATTCCAATTTTTGTTCATTCGACNCATATTGACTACAGTATTACGTGCCTGGCTCACTTGTGGCTAACTTATAAGATCGGCCACATTAACTGTGTCTTCCCATCTATGAAATGCACCACCTTCGAGTGTGGCTTAAAAAACATTTCACGCCACACACCTGAGCGGTCGTAACCTAAACTAAGTGACCACTCATTTAACTATGAAAAATTGAAATTGAATCATGAAAATTTGATACAATTATATAGATACAATTAAATTTTGATAATTAAGTCAAAGATTTTTTAACTTTTGACAACATGCACTAGTCAAATAAAAAAAAATATGACAGTTTTATCATGAATGAGATTCCAATTGATAATGAATTTTGCTAAGATATATTAAGTATAAGCAGTTATTTCATTGGTAGGAATTTCTGATTCATGAATTTTCATAAATAGGATGTCTGATTTGTGCCATCAATAGGATTCCAATTTTTGTTCATTCGACTAGTGATGTATAATGTATATAATACATTGTACCTTCAATTTTTTATCAAATAAAATCTGAAGGCAAGATCCTTGTTAAAACCAAAAAAAAAAAATCAATATTTATATAATATATTTTTTCCATTATATATCTGATCAATTGATAACAGATGTAAATATAATTATTAATCATCACAAAATAAAAAATAAAAAAAAAACCAATTCTTGAATTGATTTTATTTTTGTTATGAACATAAATATTAAATTATATACAAATAGTAAAGTGAAACTTACTTTAGAAAATTTGTAACAACCTGGATAAGCAAAGAACATATTATATAATCATTATTTAATTAAATACAACAATAATATATTATGCTATATATTATATTAACATATCTTAATATACAAAATATACAAAAAAAAAAAATTCACCATCAATTATCTATTAATTATATTAATCTATTAACACTTCATCATCTTCATCATCAAATAATTTATCACTCTTTGGAAGTGTAGAGCAAATACATATTGATTCCAGATAATTTGGTTCATTTTCAAGTCTTTCTAAAACTTGCTGAGCAGCAATCTTCCTGGCTGATCGAATATTGTTAGAAGACCCTTGTGCCACAGGAATTTCATGAATGAAGATTGTACAACTTTGAGAATCAACATCTATTGATCCAGTGGTATGGTTTCTTTGAATACATAAATAATTAAATATATACATATTAATAATTTAAATAATTTAAAATAAAATTTAGTAATTAGTAATTACGTACCTTATAAGAAATTCATTACATCCTTGTTTTTGCATGGATTCTGTTAATTGCTTCACTGGGTGAACCTTCAATGTATCCGGTGTAACATGCTTATTCAATACAGGTTCCACCCATTTTTCAAATACTTTAAGTGGTGCTTCGGGATTGAATTCGGCGTCCACGAAAACTGCTCCCAACATGCTTTCTATCACATCACTCATTACCTTAGGAACATCTAAATCACTCCAATATTCTCCAACTGCTTCTCCTCTTTCTCGTATTTCATTTACTTGTTTTATAAATGTTGTTATTCCTGACATTAATTTGGATGAAAAATGAATTATATGTTTATGAAGTCCTATTATTTCACAAATTGCTCCAAGAATTAGATTATTTACTGATGCATCTTTTAAATCTGTCATCATTCCTGGTGATCCATCAGGATATTTCTCGAAAAAGTAATTAACTACCATGAAATCTAAAACCGCATCACCCAAAAATTCGAGGCGTTGATAACACGCTGTTGACGAATTAGGGAGACTAGCGTGAGTTAATGCTTCGGCCATTAAAATTTTATTTTTAAACGTATGACCACATATTTCTTCAATTTGTTCAACATTAATTTTTTGAAGGACTTTGGAATTAATTCGTGGAGGATTTTTATTATTAAGATGAAAATCTTTCCATTCGCTTATACCTTCCAATGAAATTTCCATTGCTAAGGCGCATTTTAATGCCGCTTCATATTGACCACTCAGATATGCAGCTCCTAACATGGCTTCGACTACATCGGCAAGTGTCTTATCAGCTAAATCATGAACCTTCTTTTGTTTAAGAACCTCCGGATCATCAAGTGTAGTTACCATATTTGTTGGTCGCCATGCCCGTCGATTAAAAGGTAATGAAGTAATATATTCATAAAGTCGTAGTTTTTTCGCACTTCTATAAAGTTTTTTATTACAAATTATTCTAATACGTTGACAATGTAATTGTCCCTCGTGTTTATCTGGGAACAAAACGTATAATCCTATTGTAACACAAAATTTTAGAAATGAATCTCCCAAAGTTTCCAGTCGCTCATAATTCATTTCCATATTAGCTGATGGTGTCGTTAATGCTACTAAAAGTATCTCGTCGCCTATTGGCAATTCAAATCGTTCTCTTAATTCTAATTCTAAAAGTTGCGAATCTAACCGTGTAAAAATAGCTGGCAACATAAGTGCTGATCTAAAGACCGAAGCTCGAATAGGATACTCTCTACAAAACTCTGGTATTACATAAGTAGCTGTTCGACCTTTCAAGGTGGGAAGCGCTCCAGGTACAGGTTGTAAAAAGTTCATCACCTTTGAAATTTTTCGTACTTTTAACAATGGTTGATTTGGATGTTTTATTTCTAATTCTTTGAAATTTTTTTTATAATATTCTGCAAAGTTTTTACAACCTTTTTCGCGAATTGCCATACCTATAGGTATGGGCGAAAGTGGATTTAAGTCATACTGAATTTCTTGAGCAAAATATCTTCGTAAATTATCTGAATAATCGATTATAACCGCATCTTCAAGATCTGATATTTTGTCTATTTCAATCGGTAAATGTTTATTATTAACCGCTTTTTCCAATTCTTCCCAATCAATTAAATCAAGCGAGTGTTCATTAATTGGCGCATTCTTGACAAGTGGTGCAATAAGGTATGGAAAATTCTCAAATTCACATTGAAACTCTTTATTAACTATTGAAGTAAATGTACGCATTGTAAACTTAAAGATTATTTCCAATTTTTCCGATTCAATGTGGATTGGAGTAGAATATGCCATGACATTAAGAATTTTAGAGGCACCATGAAAATATAATTTAATAGGTGGAACTTCCGGAAATTTTTTGCGAGTTATTAAACATAAAGTACGATATGATTGTCCATCAAACATTTCATCATCTCCTGAATCTAATATAAAGAGAGTACCATATAATTTTTCTGGAATTTTTGGTTCGTTTTCTTCAATGTTCCATAATTCTGGACTTTTACGTAGGTATTCTCTTTTTGATTTACGAGCCCCTTCGACCAAGCCATGTTCATCTTTCGTTGGCTTTGCCATTTCATGGTCTTCTTCTACCCATTCAACCTCCGGTAATAAATGATCATTCAACGCCTTTTTACTATATAACTGTAGACATGCTTCAAATGCTGTTGCTTTCTTTGCTTTACTACGACTACCTGAAATTTCACTTGTTATTGTCCTTATAGGGGCATTATTTGGCAAAGTTAAAGTACAGACATGTCCCCCTGATTTTCTTTCAAATTTAAATTCAGGTTGTGGAAAAAAATAGAGATCTCCCGGAAGCCGTGAACAATAATAATAAATTAAAGAAACTGCGGATTCGTGACTCAAATAAGCACCCGTGGATGAAACAATAAAAAAATTTCCAGCATCATCATCATCATCGTCACTACTTTCATCGTCATCTTCAACTTGTGTTTTGCGGTCCTCAGGAAGCATTTGACACCATTCTTTCATTCTAGTTTCGGTTTCTTGCATTTCCACGAGTATACCCTGCTCTTTTAAATTTCCATTTTCAATCATTACGATGTATTTGGAATCTTTACGGCGAGCCCGTCCTCGGGATTGTATATATGCTCGTAAAGTGTTGAAGAAATCAAACCTAATTAGGAATTTTATTATTAATTTATACATTTAAAAAACAAAAAAACAAAAATAAAAATGAAAATAAAAAATATATACTAAATGGTCAAGATAGTACCGGATAACAACATTACATGGTTGAATGTCCAAACCTTCTTCAGCCACATTTGTTGCTATTAACAAATTAATTTTTCCATCACGAAAAAAGCCAATTTTTTTATTTTGTTCCTTGTATTTCATTTGTAAATCACCTTCTTCACTAGAACCATGACCGACCAAAACACCAGGTTTGATGAAATCTAAAGATCCAATCTCTTTGATTAAAAGATCCAATACATTTGCCGTTTGACGACGTTCGACAAAAACAATTCCGCAAAAATTTTCCGATGATAATTTGAAACAATCTAATATTTTAACAAGTTGCATCACTTTGGGTGATAGAATGTTGATCTCACATACAGGAGGAAGAAATTCCCATTTTTCAATAATGTTTCTTGCTTTTGCTAATATTTTTGAATTTTCATCAAGTGAATCGCAATCTTCATATTTCAATTTTCCTTCATCTTTTCGAATCATTTCGTCAAGGATAAATTTCCAAACGCGATCAGAACACCATGGACCGAGACTTTGAAGTGCTTGATTTGCGCTTGTAAATGCTCTTTGGAGTTTCTCTGCACCAAGGCATTCCTTCCAAATTTTGTTGTATAATTTCGTATTTGGATATTGTGGAGTAGGATTATATTTTATGGCTATTTCATCAGGTCGATTTATGTATTTACGAAGTTCTTTTGTATCGCTTGCCGTAAATACCTTTGCGTTCAAATTATGTTCTAAATGACTGATATAACAAAAATCAACGAATCGAATCTAAAAAATGAATTTAATATTTAATTTTTAACGAATCAAAATACCTTGCTGAGTGAATGTTACTGCGTGTATTCACAGGAGAAGCTGTCATACCAAAAATTTTGGGTTTTTGTTCTTCCGGACAACGATCATAGAATTCTCTCATGATTAAATTATATGGATGTTTTTTTGAAGTATGATGACATTCATCAAAAACCAATAGATTAACCTGTGAATAAAAATTAATAAAATTACTTTTTTTTCAAAAAATATATAAATATTTGATAATTAAAAGTCTCACCTGCTTTAAGGATATAAATCCATGTCGCAAAATATTTAAAAATATCTGAGCGGTCATGACAAGCACGTCATTTTCTTCAAAATATTTTGCCCAATGTTTTTCACTCCAAAGGTCAACTCCCATTTCACCACAGAATTTTTTGATATTAAAACTACAATTTGACTTTAATACTTCGGCTTGTTGAAATACCAGTGGAACGAGGTTCACAAGAAAAAATGTGATTTTGGTCTTTTTAATGATATTACGAAATGACAATGATAAAATTAATGATTCTTTAAATAAGTTATGAATATTATGAAAAAACCAATTTTTACCTCTCTTCTAGTCATTCTTAGTTTACGCTCTTCCGCAACTACTTCCTTTATAAGCATTACTGCTATAAACGTTTTCCCACTACCAGTATCCAAAACCGCAATGACATTATCATTTTTGGCCTTTTCGTAAAGTTCTATCTGATATTTACGAGCCACGATTTCTTCTTTATTAACTTCAACAGGAGGTGGGTTAACCTCTGTTAAAGGAAGATCACCTGTTTTACTTTTTTTATTTGGTTTTTTTTCGTCTCCACTATCTTCAACATTGGAGACAAACATGTCATTAATGTTCATTTTGCTGGGACTGGGTACATTTTCCATTTTGAATTTTGACTAACACGAAAGTTTGGTTATTGTTTTTAATTTTAAAATTTCCATGTGAGACAATCGTTATACTATTTACGTCATTGTAAAAAAAGCCAAGTTTTTCCGAGTTGCTATAGTTTTTATCCTTTTGTATCTTTTATAACAAAATGAATTATGAGGACGAAGATGTTATGAATTGGAGAGACGATACTATACAACGAGGTTCAAAACAGAACAATCCTTATAGGCAAAAACATCCCGACGAAGTTTGGCTGGTAAGAGACGATAGCAATTTTTTTTTTTTAAAAAAAAGTTTGCATTATAAAAAAAGATCGAATTATACTTTTTATTATTATAGATCCCTCCTCATCTTAAATCTTCCGAGATTCTTGGAACTCAGAAGTCTAATTTGAAACGTATTGAGGATTCTACCAATACGCATATAGTTTATAATGAGAACGAAGGAGTCGGTTATATAATAAAAATTCAAAATTTTTTCAATACTAATATTATTATGAAAACTAAATAAGAAATTCTTTAAATTCAATTTAGCAAATTGAATTATGGGGTGCGCGAAAAAATGTAGAATCAGCTATTAGGCAATGGAGTTCCATAGCTGAAAACTTATTAACAGTATGTTTATTTATATGTTTACTTTTATTTTAAAACATTTATAACAATAAATAACAATACTGACCGTTATTGTCGCTATTTTAGGACAAACTACAGAGACAAAAGGAATTCAAAGTGAAAGGTTGGGCTAAACCCGAAAAGGCTCTAACTAAAAAGCAGCTTGAAAAGAAGAAGCGTAGAGAAGAAAGAGAACGCAAAGAAACCGATTATCGCGGCTTTCCTGAATCCTCAAACCCTTTTTCAGCACATTTTTATTTACCCGATCACACAATTGACACATCAAGATTTGTTGGCGAACGCGAGGAGGTGTTAAATCCGGTTCGCGCTCAAACTAAAAGCTACATATGGTTTGAACCGGGACCAAATGTAAATTAAAATTTCTATTATTATTTTTATTTTGATGTAGATATATTATTTTAATGTATATTTAAATATTCACAATGCATTTCTTTAGCGTTTTACAGCTTCTGCCGATAATATTGAAGCTGTTGAAGCAGGTATCTTACGAGTAAAGAATCTTTATCTGAAACTTGTTGCGGTAAGGAATTTTTTTAAATAGGAATTTCTCTTTCCGTTTTTAATTTTAATTTTTTTTTATTTATTTTAATTTTTATTTATTTATTTATAGTCTCGAAGTATTCCAATGACAAATCAAAACGTGTGTAAAGGATGGATTTATCATCTGATTCAACAACCCAAAAGGTCTTCTTGCCTGGTTCGACTTTCATCTCCACCACTTGGGTTTGTAAAACCCTATGACATGCCTCAAAATTGTAAATTTGTGATTCTCGAACGTGTTCTTGATGGAGAAATCGAGACGGGAGAAAAAAAAATTAAAAATGATGAGGATAAACCTGTTACAGACATAAATTTTGTGAAAAAGTAAAGATTTATTAGATTTACTTGAGATATGTCAATTGAAATTATATATTTTTAGTAAAAAAAAAAAATATCATATTTAATTAATAAAATTAATATGATATTACAGTATTCACAGAAATAACATAGAAAGAATCAATGATGCTTTGAAGGATGCATTGGGTATTATCCACTTATTTGACGAAGAAATAAAAATGCGCATTAGGTAATCAATTTTTTAAGTTCGTTGCGGCCAATAATCTTTGTGAATCCGAAGATTATTTTTTGATATTGATATTGATATAATATTCTATTTTTTTTATTTAGGTTTGGTCATATATGTTTCACTGATTTTCCAAGAGATAAATTATGGGCAATTGATAAATTAAGTGAGAAAGTTTTAAGCGACTCTCGTTTGTCATCTAAATTTTCCACATGGTAAGTATTTCATAAGGATTTCTTTTAATTTTATGTTCCGATCTTCCTTATTAAAATACTTTATAATTAGTATGGCTACGGGTAACGATAAATTAAAACCAATAAGAAAGTTCCTTGATGAAAAAGACAATCAGCGATGGGACGGAATACCTTTCAGTGAATTTAGGATTTGCGTAATTCATCCTAATAATAGTAAACTCAAATACACATTTGATGTGCAATTTAATCAAATAGGTCGTGATAACAAAAAATCCGACGATCTTAAAGGTGAAAGTAAAATTGGATTATGGAATGCAGTCACTAATGAAAAGAATGTAATGGAGATTAATATGGCGTGTCTTGATTAGTGAGTAAATAATGAATTGTTCTTCATAATTATAATTCTTTAGATTAGAGATTCGTGACATTTTATTATTTTTAGTAAGCATTCGTGGAAACTTACTATCCAAACTGCAAAACGAGTTAATAATGATAAATTTAAGGCTCATGGAGTATTTGCTCACAAGTTAAAATTAAGGTATTTTCTGGTTTTTTTTTAGTTCCCGGAATTAAATATTGGATATTTTTTTTATTAAACCATAATTTCTTTATGATTTTATCAATTTTTGTTTAGTCCCGATAAGAATCGTTTGATTTACATCAATACCAAGGATATTGTGGTTTCTTCGGTTTGTGAAAAAACAAAATATAAGTATTGGTGGAAGTACCATTACGTTGTTGAGATAACGAAATATGAATATTGGAAATTAAACGAATCACCAATCGGGGTAGAAATTATACTTGATGATCGTCCAGATGATATATCTTGGGGAGTCACTGTAAGTACTTATTTTTTTTATTTTTTTTTTTAACATTAACAATAAATTTTTTATTCCAAAAAAGATATTAAATTTTAAATTCCCAAATAGCTATACAAAAAATCCTGGGACGAAAGTTTCGCCCATAACTCTAATTTAGATATCGGTGAAGTACCTGATTGGCATCCCACTGATATTTTAGAAGGTGAATCTGGTAGAATAGATAATTTATTAGAAGACATCGAAGAGTTTATGAGTGATGTTTTGAAAGATAGTATAGACGTTGGAGATTATATTGAAGATTCTAGTGATGAAGATTAAAAGTAATTTTATTATTCTTGATTATTATTATTTTTTTTTTTTGCTTATTTAATCCCTTTCATGCAATTCTGTTCGTTCATTTAGGGTCAACCATAATAATGATTTTTTCTGGATGTTATTAAATACAAATATTTTTGCTTGAGTAAATTAATATGTTGCTTTCCAAAATTTACTTGCTTCGGATTACTTTATTTGAACTATTCTTTCAAACAAACAAAAATTCAAAATATTATGTATATTTTCTTTTGTATGTACTTTGCTATTCCCAATAAATTAATTATCAACTATTAATATCTGGTTCTAATTAATGATGGTTTCCGATCAATGAGATGTGTTTCAGGAGTCTAAAATTTAAAATTTAATAAATTTAATTAAATTTTTGAATAATTTTAATAAGGTAATTCCAAATTCTTACAGCATTCGGGTCTTCTTTCCAAATTTTTTTTTATAGTTTTATCCGCTTCACAAGTTATTAGTCGTAAACCTGAACGATCGAAAGTATATGAAAAAATTCCGGCTTCTGATTCTAAAGAACCAAGTTGCACAGCGATTGAAATTTATATCCAAAATGCCATTTGCCCGTTGTCAGCTAAAAAAAAATAAAATAAAAAAAATACAGAAATAATTATGGTTAAAAGATATATTTGGATATATAAATGAAAAACACCTCACCTAAGAAAATAAAACATTGTCAGCGCCAACAGTCAATGCATTTATAATCGCACGATGTCCTTCAAAGTTTTGTATAAAATTTCCTTCGGAACATTTCTATTATTTTATATTATCAGCACTACCAATAGCAGAAGTAAATTCAGTAGGATGTATCAGGGCCCCGAAATATTCTAATAAATGTCACGCTTGGGGTTTGATAAGAAAAAATTTTAAATCATAATATATTTTAAAAAGTAATAAATTAGCGTAGTGCTATCTAAGTATTTATATGCCTGTTTTGTTTCTTTTGACTTGAATAGCTTTTTTCAGCGAGTTCAACAAGAATCAAATATTTCATTTTATGTAATATACATTTTGTAATATATTTAATTTATTTATTAACTAATTATTGAAGATTATTCCACCAGAAACTGATACTCCCCGAAATGCGTAATTATTGATTATATAGAAGGGAAAATTCAAACATGTTGGTTCGAGGTGAGATAGTCTCATTTTTGTATAATCAAAATCAATTGCATAACAATAAAGATAAACAAAAACGAATCCCGAAGCGTTGTATAATACTATTTATATAGTTGTGGAAAAGTGTGTATAAATTATTCGTAGTTTTAATGAACGCAATCCTTTTGTTTTTTATAATTGCCAATTTTCATGTAAAGCTTTAAAAGAAAATTATAAGACCTAGTTGAATGCTATCAGAAGAATGTTGGTCATGTGCGTCGTGGCAAAGGAAAAAGTCTTCATAAAAAATTAATTAATATTAATTTCAGTATTTCAGCTCCTACTCAAAATATAATTTCAAACGAAAATAAAGAAAAAGAAATTGATCATTCATGGTTAAAATATTTTTTATAGATAATTTTGATAAATAAGAAATGAAATTTGCAATTCTCTAATATAATTTATGAATATTCCGAAATTTTTAACATTATTTTTATCTGGATTCATAACAGAAATAGAAGAAAATAAGATATTGCTTTTCATACGATACACTTGTCATTATACATATAGAAAGACATGAAAGAAATAAAGAAAGGGATTGTATGAGTAATATCATTCCATCAGAGCGTTTAAAAAAAAGGTAAGAATATTTGGAATCTTGCCACAAAACTTCGAGGTACGTCACGTGCTACATTGCGGAACGTTTTGTATTTAAAAGCTTTTATGATATATAATATTATAAAAAAGGAAAAATACATTTTTTATACGAAATAATTTAAAGACTCCAATATGACTAATATGGTCTAAAGGAAGTGATATTTGTTATTCAAAAATAATTTCGAAGTTCATGCTTAAAAAAAGGGTTAAAACGTTTATTTATTTACAAACATTTCAGATAAAAAGACAATATTTTCAGCTATATAAATAGAGAATAAAATTTCCCTTTATTTTTTCTATCTGTTCATTTTTCTTTCGCTTCTTACGCTCTCAAACAAAAACACAATATATTCAGATAATAAATTTTTCCTTTCTTTTTTCTATCTGTTCCTTTTTCTTTCTCTATCACTGGATTCAATAACCAACTTGATATTTTACTATTAACCTTCAATTAATTGCTCATTTAAAACCTTGCGTTCTAACTATCTATTCTGCATCCACAAATTGCATTCTGTTTTATATATACTGTTCATTAATATCATTACCTCTTTCTTTCAATTAAATTTGCTTCTTGTTTCCTAATTCTTCATCTGACTTAATATAGAAATGTCTCGGGAGTCTACAAAGACAAAGTAAGCTGGTTCTAATTTGTTGAAATGGCACTTCTTCTCATGTATTAACTATATTTTTGTTGCTTAGAGTAATTAGTTCTCCTCAGGAGATTTGTGAAGCGTATAAAGAAAACTTTAATGCTTGTCTCTCTGAAATAAACCCGGAACCGTTGCCAGGTATAATATTTTTTTTTCGGTTTTTTTCTTAAGTCAAATATTCTTGGTGAACTCAATACTCTATATTCTTAGTCAAAATTCTCTTGGAGCCCGTTACAATTCTTACGAAAAAAATTGCATCAGAGTGGAAGGACTGTGACGTTATGCCACTGGCGAAAATTCTTGCCGGAAGGATCGCTATTGACGGTTCTGGAGAAAATCGGTAAGGGGCAAATGCCTTCGGACATTTTATATATTTAGTGACCCAAAGATTCGTTCTATCATGAAACTCAAATGTTCCTCTGGTCAATATGAGTGAATATCCACCGATTGGATCTCCACACGCTACAATCACTCCCTTCCGATCGAAACATGTTTTTACATTTAATAGTCCCAGAGCGACAGACGACGCTCAACATTTGATTGAATGGCTTCAAGGCACAAATCCTGGAATAAGGGCATATATGTTCCATACTGGATTCCCAGCAATATTATACTGATTTGAGTCATGACAAAATAATTCAAAATATAATTATTCACAAAAAAAAATAGTTTACATTTTCTCGAAAATGTAAGCATTTAAATTGTAAAATCATATTAACAGATTGCGAAGTACAAAATTATTGCAAAGCCTTTCATAAATATTTCTCATAAGTGTTTTGTAAATGCAATATAAAAAATACATTACATTTAAATAAAAGTAAATATTGATACATTTGTTTTATATTTTTTAAAATAAATTTGAAGGATTAAATATACCAAACTAAATAATTTACACGGGAACTTCTATTGTAAAAGTTCATTTTCTCTACTATTTAAATCATTTGGTACTGGTACTCAATTTTGCGTCTTTGTAAATTTTTCAATAAATTAAAAGTATTCAAATTTTATGTTCCGATTTTTCTTATTAAAATCTTTCCCAAACTTTATAATTAGTATGGCTACGGATTAAAATCAATGAGAGATACACTTGATGGAAAAAGAGTGAATTTAGGATTTGCGCAATCAACCTAATAATAATAAACTCGAATACTGCAATTTAATCAAATAGGTCGTGATAGCAAAAACCTGACGGCCTTAAAGGTGAATGCAGTTACTAATGAAAAGAATGTAATGGAGATTAATATGGCGTGTCTTGATTAGTGAGTAAATAATGAATTGTTCTTCATAATTATAATTCTCTAAATGTATATAGATTAGAGATTCGTGACATTTTATTATTTTTAGTAAGCATTCGTGGAAACTTACTATTCAAACTGCAAAATGATAAAATTTAAGGCTCATGGAATATTTTCTTACAAGTTGAAATCAAGGTATTTTCTGTTCCTTGAATTAAATTTTTTTTATGATTTTATCAATTTTTGTTTAGTCCCAATAGGAATCGCTTGATTTACATCAATATCAAAGATGTTGCAGTTTTTTCGGTTTGTGAAAAAAAATATATCACGGTGGAAGTACCTAAGATAAGCATTGGAAATTAAGCGAATCACAACTGACGGGGGTAGAAATTATGCTTGATGATCGTCCAGATGATATATCTTGGGGAGTCACTGTACGTACTTATTTTTTTATTTATTTTTTTAACAATATATTTTTTAATCCAAAAAAAGATATTAATTTTAAATTCCCAAAAAGCCATACAATAAATCCCGGGACGAAAATTTCGCCCATAACTCTAATTTAGATATCGACGAAGTACCTGTAATCTTATTATTCTTAATTATTATTATTATTTTTTTTTAATAGCCTTCATGCAATTCTATTCGTTCGTTTAAGGGTCAACCATAATAAATGATTTTTTTTCTGGATGTTATTAAATAAAAATATTTTTGCTTGAGTAAATTAATATGTTGCTTTCCATAATTTACTTGCAATTTCTTCGGATTACTTTGTGATCTATTCTTTCAAACAAAAAAAAAAAAATCAAAATATTATGTATATTTTCTTTTGTATATACTTTGCTGTTCTCAATAAATTAATTATCAATTATTAATATCTGGTTCTAATTAATGATGGTTTCCAATCAATGGGATGTGTTTCGGGAGTCTAAAATTTAAAATTTAATAAATTTAATTAAAATTTAGATGATAGTTATTTCTTAAATTTTTGAATAATTTTAACAAGATAATTCCAAATTCTTACAGCATTCGGGTCTTCTTTCCAAATTTTTATGGTTTTATCCGCTTCACAAGTTATTAGACGTAAGCCTGAACGATCGAAAGTACAAGCAAAAATTCCGGCTTCCGATTCTAAAGAACCAGGTTGCACAGTTGTTTCCATCGATTGAAATTTATATCCTGATTTCCAATCCCAAAATGCCATCGACCCATTGTCAGCTAAAAAAATAAAATAAAATAAATACAGAAACAATTAATATGGTTAAAAGATATATTTGAATATATATAAATGAAAAACACCTCACCTCCTGAAAACAAAACATTGTCAGCACTAACAGTCAATGCATTTATAATCGCATGATGTCCTTCAAAATTTTGTATAAAATTTCCTTCGGGACATTTCCATTGTTTTATATTATCAGCACTACCACTAGCAAAAGTAAATTCAGTAGGATGTATTGTCAACGTTCTGACTGATTTTTTATGATGTGTGAGTGTGGTCATCGCTTTACCAGCCGCAAGATCCCAAAGTTTGATCGTAGTGTCCATTGAACCCGTAAGAACTTGTGGATTGGCTTCTTGACATTTTACGTCAGCTACGGTTGTATTGTGTCCGGTAAGAACGTGAATGCATTGTTTTGTTCGCATATCCCACACCTAAAAATTATTTTATTTCTTTAAAAAAAAAAATTCGAATAATCATTGAATTTAAAAAGAGTGATCGAAAGTGATCGAAACATTACAAACCCTAGCAGTGGCATCTCTTCCAGCAGTAACCAGTACATCCAATGTAGGATGTAAACTCAATGAGTAAACTCCTGATAAATGACCATGATAATGTCGGATAACTTTGTTTTGTTCAAGATCCCAACATTTAACCATCTTATCTTCACCACATGAAAATAAATATGGATGGCGTGGAGATACGGCTAGTCCTCGAACAGTAGAGATATGTCCTGTCAAGGTAAGCCTTAAAGTACCCGATGCAAGATCCCATATCTAAAAAGCATGAAAATTTTCAAGTTATAAAAAAATTAAAAATTAAAAATTGGATCATATATGATAAAATTCTATTGATTTACCTTAATAGTCCTATCACCAGCGCCAGTTGCAAACCATTTATTCCCAGGTTCCACAGCAACAGATCGTACCCAACCTAAATGTCCACTAATGACTCTCATTAATTTCCAAGGTGGATGCCAACCTGGGCGAGTAACGCGGGGAACCTTACGTCTTATTAATGAGCCAGATGTAGTTGTAGGTGTAGTATTAATTCCAACTTTCTGACGAATTTCTATTACTCCGGATGGTATTTTCGCAGCTTCTTGTCTATAATTAATTTGATGATTATTCCAAATGAATCCTTTCTTTAACATGAACTTCAATTAAGATAATCGTACAAAACTTACTGAGCGCGTGATGGAGGAAGACTTTCTACTAGTTTTTGTACGCTGCTCTCCGAAATTTGTCCTTCCATTATGTTATCATTTGAAAGTGTAGCATCTAAAAAAAGTAAATTTAATAAATGATTTATTCAATTTTTATTGTTTTTTTTTTTTTTAAATGGCTTACCGGGTGTTGAAGGATAAGGAGGACCATTTTGTACATTTTGTTGCGCCACTAAAGCTTTTGGTAATTCTTTGACATCATCGTATTCACGAATCTTTACACGCAACTTGATTATTTGACTAAATGAAAAAAATTTCAAATAAATTTAAAGAAGCGCGCGAAAATACGAATAGATCTTTTCAAAAGAATCTCCACCAGAATTAAAAACCTTTCATCCTCTATGAGTGGACTCGCAGCGACACCAGATTGAAACATGGTTCTTGTACGTTTTGCAGAGCGTTGTAATAGAGGTTCCATATTGGGTATAGTTGACGCGGTCATTTTTGGTTTGATTCGGTAATTAACATAAAAGTTCGCAACATCTATTATTTAAAATCATGCTCAAATCACGGTGTGATGTGTAACGCTTCCCGGTTTCACCCACGTGATTATATTATCGTACACTAGCTGCAAAGGTTTGACAAAAATTTAAAAGGGAATTTGCACGTTTTGTGAAAATATAAATTGAATTTTTGTACGACATTTTAATTACGTCATTACGAAAGGACAAAAAGGGAAATACGTTGTTATTAATGCAAGATGACGATATACGTTGAGGTTCTAGAACCTTTAATATTCATAGTTATCATTTTATTTAGTAATTTATAATTATCAATTTTTTTAAATAAATGACGCCATCTTATTTAAATTTAACATTAAAGGTGATGAAAAGCTCCGATCAATGTCCCGACAGGTAATTCCTTAATATTGATATAAGTTTTGGTATAATTTACGATAAGAGTAAATGAACCTTGCAGTAACTAGGATAACATCAATTGTTGGGAAAGGCGTCAGAATTTATTATTTTGTTTAACCAAAGATATTTCTATTTCAAAAGAAAACTAAAAAAAAAGGTCTTTTTTATGATGTAAATGTTGATCAAACATTAAATTTCTTAAAGTGAGCGGAAAATTTTCACAAGAAGAGAATAAAAATAATCTTCATTGTAACAAACGAGTTTATTATCTAAAATTGAAATCTATCATTATCATTATAAATATTGCCATATTAATATGGAGCAGGACCTTCCCCACAAAAAAAGTTGGTAAAATTTGGATGAAATGTAAGTGTTATCTATTATCTGTTATCTAAATAATCAAATAACCGTTTTGGAATCCTAAAAACGTATGTCTAACATCATTGTCTTGTGACTTTGTGTCCGTATATTAAATAAAAGTTGACAAAGAATTTCATTAAATGAAGAATTTTAGAACAAGTAATTGCATAATTATATATTCATAGAAATCTTGTAAGAATTTTCCATAATAATATTTTTGCGCCATTTTTCCAGTGTGAGAAATTCTCATGAAAACGTTAACGATGACGGATAACTTTTTTCTACATGTAAATATATATGATAAAAGATTGATAAATAATTGATTACTTTACGCGTATAATGACATCAAACCACATTGATTTACGTTATGATGCCAATAACATCGATAAACAACAAACCAAAATTCATATTAACATATTTAAACATAATTGAACATAATTGAATATATTTGAACATATTTGATATCGTATAAAAGTATATCAAGTATATTAAGTATATTAAGTATATTAAAGCATTTTTATATTGTGCAATTGCAAAAAAAAAAAAAAAATCGTATAAATAAAGGTGTTCATCTTGAGATTTTTCTCTTACATTGATTGGTTGACATTATTATTATGATATTTAATTTTCAATATACCTTCACGAATTTATTTAAGTAAGAAAATGTCAAATCACTTTCAATTCTCTTCCGTAATACCTGAACCAACTGAAGCCATGATCGAAGAAGCAAAAATTGATTACGCTCTTCGACTTTATCACTACACTCAACTACAACTTAAACGAATGAAATTCAAACAACATCAACCTTTTCATCATCATTCTTCTTCTGTTCTTCATAAACGATCTCACATTAATAAAAATCCTTTAAGTGACAAACGTTCCAATTCTTATTCGAATAATAATAATAATAATAATTTTATTTCATCGTGAGCAAACACACAAACAAAAAAAAAATCACGTTCAATAATTCTTATATAATGTGGGTTGATGGTAATGGTTAATTGGTTAGTTATTGGTAGAATATGTGAATTATGAAAGTTTTTTTAATTATAAATTTGATTTTCGCGCATCAATTAGAATAAAAAGTTTATAATGTGATTTCCACATTATTTGTATATTTTTCATTAAAAAAATAATTTCAACTCACTGATTACACTTTTTTGTACTTTTGTAAAAAAAATATAAAATGTTTAATATATCAGATATTTTGTAATGTTATTATTAATAAAGTTGGTGAAATTCCTTTCATTAAAGAATATTATTGATGTCCAAAATATTATATGAAGTATTAAAATTATCAATTAAATAAATTAAATTATAAGAAATTTATTAATTTATTTTTGACTTATTTTTGACTTATTTGATTGCAGATAAGTTGGGACTAATTGAAAGACTTATTTTTGACTTATTTGATTGCAGATAAGTTGGAATGTCATATTATCTTCTTTAAAATCATTCTTCTTCTTTGAATTTTATAAAAGTTTTGAAAACTTCTTTGTAACTTGAAGACTTCAAGAATCTTACAATGAAAAAATTGCAATTTGTTATTTGACTTTTGTATTCTCAATAGTCAAATGAAAATTCAGAATATTTTAATTCCACTAGTCAAAATGGTCAGTTGAAAGGAATCTATCAACTCTATGTATGAACATGTTATATTTGAAGTGCTCCATTTAAAAATATTAAATATTCTGGATTATTGTAGGGAAGATGCAAAAAAAGTTTGCATTTTCTCAAGAAGGACATTGTAATATATTAATTGTACCCGCTTATTAAAACGATAGTCATACTTGGACAGCTCCTCATTGTTATAGAAAAACTACTAGATCACGAAAAGGTCAGATAAATATTATAATGCTTGATATATGGAAAGTTCATCCTGAAGATGTTTTAAGAGGAGGATGGTGTCCAGTTTATATATGTTAAAATTCTAGACAAATTGTATCTAATAGAAAAGGGGGAATCTTTCAACAGAATATAACAATAATTGTTTTAAATTGTTATTAAAAGGTCACTTATGGAGTCTTACGGAGTGCACTTTCTAATATAAAAATTTTAGGTGCTCGGTTTACTATTAAAGATATATATTTGTACAAAAAAAGGTGGTGATCGTCTTTCAAATAAGTATAATAATGTTTTTATTAATTCGAAATGGATTTGTAAAAATCTTCATTTATGTGAAGCTATTCCTGCTAATATTCAACGAAGTTGCTGTCCATTATACTCAAATTTAAATGAGAAAAGCTTTATTATTATGATTTCATAAATTACATGCATTATCTTATTTTTAACACCACAACCACATGCACAACAAATAAAAAGATAAAGCAATATGCAAACTTTATTTTTTCATGGTTTTACAAGAATATCTGTGGGTGAACTATGCAAACTTTATTTTTTCATCATAGATCTACAAGAATATCCCTGGGCGGATTTTTTTTTTTCGTTATTAAGAAAATGTACCAATCAAACAATTGAAGAACATTGTAATATACCTATCAAAAATAAGAAGAATAATAAAAGTGTTATTAAATAATTTTATACCTTTTAAAGAACGCAAAAAAGATTTTTAAACTAATACCAAAACGGGGGATTTGTATTATTATTAAAAAGATTTTTATTTCCCTCTTCCCCTACAGTAAAAAGAATACAAAACGTGGATTTGTATTATTATTAGTTCCGTTTGGTAAAAGATTTCCTACTGTGCCAATTTCTTCAACATATATATAAAGCATTATAAAGTATCTTGATCCGTCCTTCAGAAATTCCAATTAATCTCATCAAATATTTTTAATTAATAAATTCTCAAATGTTATTAGAAATGAATGCTCAAGAAATTATTCATTATATGAGAGGAAACAAAGTACCAATAAGTGGCAAAAATGCCTTGTTCATACAATTGGAATTTTCCTTAAAGATGAAGACCATTACACTTACAACTGATACATCATTAAAAGACCTTTGTCGTGATCTCTGGATTTCCGCATCACCCGACCAAAAAAGAAAATTCGAAGTTTTGTCCAATAAAGTAAATTATATTAATAAAAGATGCAAAAGACTTTTTTATAGAAGACAACATAATAATAATAATTATGTAAATGATCAAAATAGTTTTGCATTTGACTTAACCAATGGAATTGGTTTTCCTTAGCTTAAATTTTAAGATTTTTTTTATGCAACAATTAAGAAAACTTTACGTATTAAGATATATGGTTCAAAATATTTAATAACGGAAAATTATTATATAAGGAGATTTATTAAATCATTCTTAAGTTGTGTAACAACAGGATTTACAAATTGCATATCCTTTCATTAAAAAATATTCTCACCCTTTTTTAGAAATGCTAAAGTAAAAATTGTGAACTAAAAATATCAAAAAAAAAATAGATTAATATAAAATATTACAAAATCAAGTAATGATTTTTTTATTTACATTTTTGACTTTACCTAAAACCGAGGATATTCTTTTTTTTTGTCACATTGAAAAAATTGATTTTAAGAATCTCTCTTGGATCTATATTATTGTCTTCTAAATTAAAGTCTTAAAATAAAAATTAATAAAAATAATAAACTACTTGCGTCATATAAAACATTTTTTTCTATTTCGAGAAATGTCATACAAAATTTTCACAAAACTGTCGCGAATAATAAACCAATGCAAATTCAAAAAATATTTAATTATTTTTGGAATTATCGAAAATAAATTTTAAATTAAATAGAATTTTTGAATCTAGTTGAGATTGATATCATAAAGAATTATGTATAGGAAAATTTGGTTTTGATAATTGCCTTTTAAAATAAAAAATTAATATTTATTTTATTTTTGAAGATGCAACAGTTGATATTGTCTTGAAATAGAAAAGAAAATACAATATATGAATATTTGTTATAATTACAATAAACTCTTTACAAAATTACTACTTGAAATAACCAACTTGCATTAATACATGAAATAATATTAGAACAAGAATTCTAGAATATAACTCACTTAGTTTGAGACTTTATTAATAAAAATCAAATGCATACTATAAAAACAACTAAATCATGTGTAAACAAAGAAAATAACTGTGATTCCTTTTCCGCATATAAATCTTGAATACTTGACTTGGAAGAAAACAAATCCAAAAATCTTTAATGAAAAGAGCACAGAATTGAAAATACTTTGGCACTCATGAAGACAATACACACAAGTATATATTGCATGCAACAAGGATCAACCCAAAAGTTGGGTCATATCCTCATCACTCTCCACTTTGCACTCACATTTTCATTGTATTTTTTAGTGGATCTATACATACTAGCAGCACAAAACAGAAAATACTTTGGCACTCATGAAAAGCAATATACACAAGTATATACGAGCAACAAAGACCAACCCAAAAGTTGAGTTGTCATTACATTTATACATGCAATGAGTATCAAGACATCCTCATTGTCCTTTCACTTTGGCACTCATATCCTCAATGTACTAACAGTATGCACAGGTACTCATGTATTCAGTGATGAATCTTCTTACTTTTTGCAGTTTCGCCTGTAAATTAAATAAAACTTATTTAATATTTTCTATAAAAATAATGAAACTTACAGTTTTTCCCCTCAGCTTTTTATAAATCCAGAAACCTTTGATAAATCTATGTACACTTTGGCACTGGTAAATGCAGAAGCAGCAAAAGGATACTGTTAACACAGAACAAAAAATACTTTGGCACTCATGAAGGCAATATACACAAGTATATATTGCACGCAACAAAGCATCCTCACTTTGGCACTCATATTCTTATATTAACAGTATGCTCCCGGGCCTAATCATTACACAGGCACTCATGTACGCAGTGATGGATATGAAAAAAGATATGAGAAGAGTTAGACAAAGGATTGTAATAAATAAATATAATATATAACTTACTTTTACGTTATTTATGAAATCATGAAGTAGGAATAGAAATATAGAAATAGGAAGGTATAACTAAAAAGAAAAAGGAATTGTAATATTATTATTTAAAAGTTATAAAACTTAGAGAGCAAAAAAAAGTAAGAAGCCGGAAAGGAAAAAAAATAATCAAGAATCAATTTCGCGCTCATGATTTTAATTAAGAAAGAAAAGTTTAAAAAAAAAATAAATCACGAAAAAGGGTGTTTATATAAATGATTGTCACATGATTTTCACATCACACAATCAAATCGCGCAATTATACGTTACACAAGTCATATTCTGAAATTTATTATTTATTAAGATGTAATCTAATATTAATTTTAATCTAAAAGAAAAATAATTTATTATTATAAATTTTTGAATAAAAAATACACTTGATAATACATTATTATTAGTTGTATTATTAACATCTATTAACTTCGAAATCATATCTAAAATTCCCGAGGAGGTTCTCTATTGATTGCATTAACATCATTTGTTGTCAAACCCATTTGAACTGATGAAATTTTTTCCAATAATTTCTTAAATGCATTCATCACAATATCTTCGGGTTTCATAGAACCTATTGTCTAAAAATAGATATTCATTGATTTAATAAAAATGATTTTCTTTATTATATACATTCATGATAAAAATAATAACTTACTTCGACTTCAAAATAAAACCTGTTAGGTTTAGCAGTGAAATCAAATACTATATGTGTATGTGTAAAATTTATATTAGAATCATTATTGAAATCGAGAGACATAATAATAACGGATATTAATATGGAAAAAATTCATTTACCTTCATCATCTCCCGGAGGAAAATCTTTTTCGGCATTTTTACTTGCAGGCCTAAATTTCAAGAAAAACAAATACGTGAGATAAAAAGTAGAAATATAATAATAACCGTAATTCAGGTAATTATTTAAATAAAAATAATCTAATATACATATATATATATATTTTTATACCATTCCTTTTTCTCATCATCTTCAATCCAATAATGAGCATGCCTTAGCTTATTAAATGGATCATATTCAAAAGCAACGGCTGCACAAGGACTCCATTTAGCATGCTCTTTTGCTACACCCTAGAAGAGTAATAAAAATACAATAAATCTTAATTTTATCAAATATATAATAAGGTATCAAATATCTAAAATATCTACATGTGATCATGATAAAAATTCAAACCTTTTTAGCTATACATTTAACTTTAATTTCCTGACCTTTACGAAGTTTAGCTATTAGAATACCAGGATCCTTTAGACCTAGTATGTACATATATATATATTAATCAATTTGTGTCAATACTATTAAGAAATTGTTATAAATGTTAAAAAATATAAAATTCTAATTTATACAAACCATCTTGAATAGGTGTAACTCGCGGATCATTACTGACAAGATCTCGACTAGTTACGTCTTTAGTAGTATCTTCTTCTGTACACTTTACATGTAAATTTAATTCCACACTGCATTCTTTGCAGGCTCCCTGACAACTACATTCCTTCAAAGGATAAATCAAAATTTTTTTTTGAAATTTTCGGATAATTCAAAAAAAATTATCAAAGCAGATTTTTTATTTTACATACTCTCGAATATTTTATTTTTTCAGCTTCTGTGCTATCTAAAGGTATCAAACCCAAACGATGTGCAATGAATTCATCAGCTAACACGGAAGTGTTTAATTCAAATTCGACCATATCAATCGCTATGATTTCAATAAATATTTGCTTTTTTGTTAAACAGAATTGAAACCTTTTTCAATTAAAAAAGAAACCCCCCGCAATATAAAATACAAGTGGTACCAATAGTAGCTACTTCCGCTATCATTATGCGTCTTAGGGCATTTGCCATGCTATTATAAACTTCTAATGTGAATTAACGCGTAAATGTATACATAAAAAATCGAAAAAAGAAAAAAAACTAAGTATATTTAATACCTTAAATCTGTGTTAGTAAGAATGAATTTAACTCTTTCCGAAGTGAGTTCATCTATTTTAATCTCGGGTTTAGCTCCTCCGCTGTTAATTGTTCCGGTGTAAGGTTCCATGATTAACAAATTATTTGGAAATTCAATCGCAGAAAGTTTGAATTTTTAAATATAAATCATTGTATCACAACAATTTTATGATTTAATCACTATGTTTGCTTTTCGTATTTTACGTGGAATTTCTTTTAGGACTTTATCGCCTTATAATTATACTAAAGCCGCTGCAATACTCGCCATAAGCGGCACAGGCTTGTATTATCATTATAGAGATAAAAACCTTACGAAAATAATACAGGTACGATAAAAAATACAACATAAATAATATTAATATAAATATATATATATTTTTTTAATAATAAATGTTTATTGAAAGAATTCACCACTGAAAAAGGAAGATGGAATTTTACAAGTAATTATTTAAACTATGTTAAACTTTTGATATTGTTTGTATGTCTTTTAAAAAGGTTGAAGATACTTAAAAAAAAATCCTATTCAATTTTTTAATAAAGTTTTCAAGCTCATATCCGAAAGATGATTCTATTCCCAAAGTAATTATTTAAGAACAAAATTTTAATTATTTAATTGTGGAATAATATTTTTTTAATTTGCGTGAGATATCATTAATTCAGATAGTTGCGGAAACTAGTACCACTCCATTGCGCATCAGAATGGAACGATTCATAAAGAATCTTCAAGAAAGTATAGTGAAAGAAATAGAAACAATTGATGGTAAAAAATTTTTAATCGACAAATGGGAACGTACTCAGGGTGGTGGTGGTATATCTTGTATATTACAAAATGGAAATGTCTTTGAAAAAGCAGGTGTAAATATTTCGGTAGTACACGGGGATTTACCTGAACCAGCGTTACAACAAATGAAATCTCGTCAAAAAGATATTGATTCTTCAAAAGGTCCATTTCCTTTTTATGCCTTAGGAATTTCAATTGTAATGCATCCTCATAATCCTCATGCTCCCACTATCCACTTGAATTATCGATATTTTGAAGTTGATACTGGGTCATCAAAATTATGGTGGTTTGGTGGTGGGTCCGATCTTACACCTTCATATCTTTACGAAGAAGATGCAATTCACTTTCATAAAACTTTAAAAGATGCATGTGATAAGCACGATCCCACATATTATCCAAAATTTAAGAAATGGTGTGATGATTACTTTTTTTTAAAACATCGAGATGAAACGCGTGGAGTAGGAGGAATATTTTTTGATGATTTGGATGACAAATCTGAAGAAGAAATATTTGCATTCGTCAAACAATGCGGTCTTTCATTTTTACCTTCATATATTCCATTGATTAAACGAAGAATGAATACAAAATTTACAGAGAATGAAAAATCATGGCAACAATTAAGAAGAGGTAGATACGTTGAATTCAATCTTATATGGGATCGTGGAACTAAATTTGGTTTACAAACACCTGGAGCAAGAATTGAAAGTATCTTTATGTCTTTACCATTAACCGCACGTTGGGAGTATAAACACAATCCCATAGAAAATAGTCGTGAGGATGAATTATTAAAAATTTTAAAACATCCACGCGATTGGGTATGATAAAGAATTCAAATGAAAATGGATTATTTTATTGATAACATCAATCTTGTAACATTAATTTTTTTGTAACTTATTAGAAATAAAATAAATTATTTTTGTTAAAGTTATATTATAGTTATTGACAATAACTTATTGTAATGTCAATAATAATTTGATATGACATTTTTATCCTTTGAATGAATGTAATTGTCAGGAAAGGCTGTTTTGCAACCCACCCAAAATGTTCACCCAAGTCCCACTGTTTCTTCAAATAATTAATTTTATCCTATATAGATATCTTGTATTTTTTATCATTACATTTCAACAAATTAACTAATTGGAACCAGGTTCCTATAAACGATCGCGGGTCAAAATGTTATATATCGGGTACCCGATATGATGATATGAGTGTAATGTACTCTGAAGCCGGGTATTATTAGGATTTAAAGAAGAGGCAGAACCTCGAGTCTGACTCATCTGATTATTAGCAAAACTTTTAGTAAAATATCGACATCATATCATATGACTAGCAACATTTATATCACCATAAACGTGGGATTCTAGAATTTTATGTTCATAATTTAACAGAACAGGTAATCAAAATATAATTTCCGCATGCAAAAAATTTCTGTTTCATATTATACAATCGTATGAAGCTAAATTATAAATATATGTAGATGTAAAAAAAAAGCAATGAACTGTTAAACAACTTCAAATACATACTAATTTTTTATTTTATTTTAATATAATTTGTCCAAGATACAAAAAGGATCTTGATTTAGTTTATGTTTTTTCGAAGGAGTTTCTGTTGTTTCGTGCAATGGTGATGAAGGTGGAGATGGCGTAGATAATCTTTTTTGAGTAAATTTTCGAATCTTTGCAACCAGATCTACTTGTGTATGCTAAATAATAAATATCAAGATAATGTGAACACTGGTGATATAATTTGACAAGAAAATATATCATACATAACCATATATACCCGTAATGCTAGGAGATTTTCCAAGAAATCTGGTAAGAGGTCATCCATATTAGATAACATTGTTGGTAATGTCAAAGTCGCCATCTCAACAAAAAAATAAAAATTTTTTGAATTATCATAGGTAAGGGAGTAGATTGTCCATTTTGTGCCTATACAACATAAGTAAAATTTTAAGAAAAAAAAAAACTTAAACCGTACTGAATAAATAAATTTCATTTTACACATACCTGTTATTTGAATGCCCATTACAAAGACTTCTTCAAGTTCACATTTTTTGAAATGTAATTTATTCCAAAAGGCATCCATGCAGTCTTTCATTACTACCTTAATTTTAGAATGATCTTCCCGAAATTTAGTGTCATCCATCGGACCTTCTGTATTCCCTGCTTCAAGCACTAATAATTCAACCTTGTAACTACGTAATGATATTATCAAATCCATCAACTTAGATGGTGGGTTTAATTTTACGAATTCTTCATTAATGTATTTTCGTTTTCTGGAAGTAACACTACGTGAGTCTTTCTCAATCCTAGAAAAAAATTGGTTATACCATTTTAAGTGATTTTATAGAAGAATTATTACAATTCAAAAGTCATCACTTACCAGTTGAGCTCAAAAGTACCTATATTAAATTCTTCAAATATTAATCCAAAAATTGGACTTAAGATCTTAATTATGTAATCACGTTCTCGATGTTGCATAACAAGGATATTGACCTCTCTTCGTAAACAGAGGTGACTAAATAAAATTTCGATTAATATCTGCAAAAAGAAATCTAATGATTTTCCATTCGACCCATTCAAATATTCAACCTTATATTTACAAAAATTCAATAATTCCAATAGTTAATCGTGCATCCTCAGATTCCAAAGTTGCAATTTTATTTTTCCATACTACGAGATCATTTAGTGACTTCTATAAAAATATCATAATAATTTATGAATATGTCGTAAGAAGCAGGCGACTATAAACAAAAATAGCTTACCATCCAGCCACATCCATCATGGAGCAAACTTTTTACATTCTTATCGATTTTATCTTTGTTAAGTTTTCTTTTTGACTTGCTAAACAATTGCGCATAATCAGGTGTTTTAAGAATTCTACCCCAATCAACTTTTGTCCAATTTGAAAGATCAACTATTCGTGATTCAATGGACCTAAAATTTTTTAGTAATTAAGCAGAGAACAAATATTATTTGTGAAAGGAGGAATATGATCACAAATCACAATAACGTACTGCACTCGCAAATTTTCTCTTTTCAATCTTTCCATTACTTTCTTCCAAATTTCCTCAAGATTTAAGTTCGAAAGTAGCAAATCAGATATCTGCAATAATAATAATGAAAATTTCAAATATTGTTTATAAGATTATGTTTCAATAAATAAATTGTCCTCATTGTAACTACTTTATCCACAATAATACTGTCGATTTCCAGGTTATCTACTTCTTGGTCATGAGTTTTTGTATTGCTTAACATTTGTATATTTTCGGAAACATTTTGATTGTTATCAGGATTCACAGAAACATTTTGATTGTTATCAGGATTCACGGAAACATGCTTGAGAATAAGAGATAAACTTATATAAGTAACCCAAAATATAATTCGTGTCAAGGTAATAACATCAACAAACCTCGGCTTCACCTGATGTTTCTTCAACATTGACAAAACTTTCATGTTTCTTTTCAGAATAATACTCAGTAGATAATACCGTGGACTGACTGCTGGCAGGAGATATTTCTGATCGAAAAGAACTTAACCTCATATCAATCATTTGTACCGCGATCTCTGATCCGTATAGATCGGTTTTTGCTTCAAATAAATTTTCATTTGCCTGTAAACTGGTTAGTTTTTTTGTATGTAGACCGAATAATACAAATTAACAAATATGCTTACTTTTTTATCCATTCGATCAAAAAATACCGTAACCTCTTTGAATTGAAAACATTTTTCTACATTATTAAAAAGCGCTGTAGCTTTCCTTCGGGCTTTTTTGTTCATTGAGTTATGAAGACTTGTTAAATGGAGCTGATGTTTTAGTTCGGCCATAATTCCGTCACGATGTTCAGACGTCACCTCCGTGCAATTCTCTGCCAAAAACTCAAGACAATTATGGATAGTCCATTTTGTGAAGGTTACTTCGTTTAAGTATTGGGTAATTCCGCTTGAAAAATGCATGCTAAACAATATTATTAGCATCAAAAAGTTAATATTATTTCAAAAAAAAAAAATTAATTGTAAACATATGGTTGGGTCGGCATTGACTAATGGATTTCTGGAAAGAGGTTGCCAAACTTGAGGTGTTAGGCCAATCCTAACAGGGGTCCAGCACTCTCTTTCCAAGCATCGACCGAAGGAGGTCCATATAAACAGGATAAGTCCAACGCGTCGTAGGATACTCATTAAGTCCAATATACTGAAAAAGGGTTATCAAGCTTGAGGTGTTAAGCCTATCTTAACAGGGGCCTATTAACCCTTTTCCAAGCATCGATCGAAGGAGGTCCACGTAAGTGGAATAGGTCCAACGCATCGTAGGATATTGTGATATGCCATAGATATATTCAAACCAAAAGTACTGCAAATACTTTCCTGATATTTCCTTGATATAACGTACTTGGATAAGAAATCTTTTCGAAAGGTGCGTGTACATAAATTACGTAATAAATTGCTTTCTGTCATACATATCGTTTACGCGTTTTTGATAGACCTATTGTTTTTGTCCGGACCACGTGATATTAGGTGCACAAAGACATAAAGAATTTTATATTACCTATATATAATAATTAGACCTAGTTAAGCAAATATTAGTTGCATCACATTACTTAAAAATAAGTGTATCATATAAAAGTTTATATATTTGAACAAAAAAAATATAAAAGTTTAAAAATTAAAAATAAAAAATATTAAAATTTTAATTATTTAATTTATTTCTATTTATAAATTGGAAAAAATTGATCATCTATACTATACATGTTGTTGTCGCGGGTGTACTTTCCTACATCCCACTTACGGTTCTTTTAAGGAGTTTATAGTCCTTCCCGTTAGGTACAAGACTTTCAGTTTGGTTATCTCTATACATGTCGTCAAAAGTAAAAAGCCATTGACTCAACTACTGAAATTTAGTTGCGTCTATGTAATTGCGTCAAAATAATTGCGTCAATTGCGTCAATTGCGTCAATTTTTCATATGACTCAATTCCAAATTTTTAAATTTTAATTGCGTCTGACTCAATTCAATAGTTTTGACGACATGTATAGTTATCTCTTTACTTTTAGAAGGCACCAGTTAGTTTTTAGTTAGAACTAACAAACTAATTATTCTTTCAAGTAATTACAACTTCGTTACTTTCATTAATAACTTCTCTATTACTTTTATTAATAATTTTATTTATTAATAACTTCCTTTAATAATAAATCCTTTTATTATTAATCTTAGAACTTCCTTTATTACGGACTTCCTTTATAAATAACTTCCTTATAATTCATACTTTAAATACTTCCATCTTTTATTAAAGATATCATCTTTAATTCATTAGTACTTCCTTTATTAAGCAATTTTAATAAACATTATATCAAATAAATACGATAATAAATCTCTTTAATTATTTTTATTTAATATTTATTAATATTTTATTTAATGGTCATTTCCTAATAATACAATTATATTTTTATAATTATAATATTAACTTCTAACTTCCTTGAGCTTCAAAAGCTAAAACTAAAGCTGAGCAACTAAAAGCTTGAATTAAAAGCTTAACTGCTAAAAACTTTTGAACCAAGTCGAATAAGTTCCTTTTATACTTGTTATACTACTGTGCCACTACTGTGCGTTAATACTATTGGTTAATATATTTACTATATGACTTACTAAATATATACTATAAGTTATACTAATTATTAATGTTAATTAATACTATGTAATGATAATTAATACTAAGTAATACTAATTAATGATAATTAATAATAGTTATATAATATTTGTGTAACTATGTCACGTGAACATGTGACTTGTGTTACTTACATTTTTGTGTAACTAAACTTTCTGACTTCCTATTTACATGTTAATAGATGTTATTAATTATTACTAATCATTATTAATAAAATTACTATCTTGATATTTATATTCTATTTGTTAAATAATTATTTCTAATAAAATACAAGGTTAAACAATATAATGGTTATATGATTTGATATATTTCTGTTATGGTAATTCTATCCGGTAACATCGTCAAAACTATTGAATTGAGTCAGACGCAATTAAAATTAAAAAAAATTGAAGTTAAGTCAAGGCAAATTTTGATTTTTACTAGTAATTGATGCAATTAGTTAAGTCAGACGCAATTAAAAATTGAAATTTTAAGAGTTGAGTCAAAGTCAAATTAGTTTTGACAACATGTATAATCTATACTTAATAAATTTTAGCAAATTTAACCATTAATTGGAATTCTATTTATGATAAAACTGTCTTATTTTTTTCCATTTAACCAGTGATATTCTACTATTTTTCCAGTAATATTTTTTCTGTATATATTTATATATTTTCATAATTTATATGTGTATTTTCAAATATTAATTAAAGAAATTGAATTTAAAACTTCAAAAACAGTTTTTTATAATTTATTTCAAATATAGAGGTGGGATCTGTGAATAAAATTATTATGTATTTTATAGATAAAAACAGATATAAACAAATATCTGTATAAACCAAAATATAGGATGTATTATATAATATTATTATTATTATTTTTTTTTTAAACCGTCTGTTACATATGGCAGATTGAAGACAAGTCATTCCAACAAAGATTGGAGGTTTCTTGTGAAACACTGCCTTTTTATATTGGCAGTTATTTACCGACACTAAGATACTAGTCTAAACTGAAGTCACAGGCATGTAACAAATTTCTCCTATCTGTATCACAGATAGTTATTTCCTTGAAATATCATTGTAGAATAGGATGTAATGATCAAACATTAAGAAATCCTTATGTGTGGATGCGGTAATGCCATGCATCAATAAGAACCCCTAGCTACCAGTTTATACCTTTTCATGAAATATCTTTCACACAACCAGCATGTCAAACAACTTGAGAATTGAACTCGGCCTCAAACCACTAACTTAAAGTCTAGTCACTCTCAATTAGGTCTAATGTCTCAATTCTCATGACAAGGAGAATATTAATTGGTGACACTCTTGTAACTTATGCCACTTTTTAGACTATAGTACGGGGTATTATATAATATTACAAAAGTAGAAACTTAAATATGTGATTATATTTTTTAAAGGTCATTCATTAATATGTTAATCATATTTCATTTGTTGTACATCGATTTACGCAAATTTTATCAATTTTCAATCAATATCCATAACAGATAAATTTATTTATAGATCGTATCACTATTCAAATATAATTACAATATTCTCTAATGTATCTTTTTACAAATTGAAATATTATAAATTTAATAGATATCTGATATCTGATATCAGGTAGAAAATTATACAATATCAAATATATATTGGATATCTAATATATAACATCAGGTACCTGATATGTAATATTATATCAAGTTTTTTTAACTGTAAATTTACGTAAATTTACGATACCCACGTAAATTTGCATAATTTTTTTCATAATTATACGGAGCATAATATTTTATATAAAATTTTGCGAAAATATTATATAAATTTACAGATCGTAATATTTTACGTAAAATTTTGTAAAAAATATTGTGTAAATTTACGATCCGTATAAATTTACGTAAAATTTTTCGTAAAATTTTGCAAAAAATATTGTACATATCGTAAATTTTTTATAAAATTTTGTGAAAAATATTACGTAAATTTATACAGATCGTAAATTTATGCAATATTTTTTGTAAAATTTTACATAAAATATTATGATCCGTATATTTACGTAATATTTTCGCAAAATTTTACATAAAATATTACGCTCTGTATAATTATGAAAAAAATTACGTAAATTTACATGGATATCATAAATTTACGTAAATTTACAGTTAAAAAAACTTTCTGATGTAGGTATTTTATATATGACATCAGATATTTAATATATATTTGATATTGTATAATTTTTCATTTAATATCAGGTACAGTGTATTCAGTCTATAGCTAAAAAAATATTTTTCTTAAATTAAAAAATAAATACCTCATCAGGAATTATATAGAGGCGTTCTACAACGTTCTACGAACGATACGTATTAATAACGTTCTAGATCGATCCGTTTTATTGCGTATTTCGAACGTTACGTTCTAGAACGATCCGTTCTA